>JACGCK010000082.1:0-195755 GCA_014925825.1 Pholiota molesta
ATCCAATTCTTTCTATTTTAACATCTGACGTATCACCTCGTATCATCTCGGGTGTGGTCCTTCTACGAGATCCCATCCGTACGAATCACTTGTATGCAGTTCATTACCTGTATTTACAGACGCAGTCCCTGTAGTCTCTTGTTGTAGCATGTTAACCTCCCGTTACTTCGCATGGAAGCCTCTGGAAGCTCGTTTACGCGTAACGGTATCAAGGTAGAAACAAAACCCGCAGCGTCCGATCCCACCACCGCCAGTCATCTGCGTTCACGCAAATCCAATCAATGAGCTCATGGCGTACGCATGAATGGAAAATAGAACGTCCTATTTATATACCCATTTCGAAACCTCCGCAACCCCCTCCTCGCCAACCAGTGGTCATCCAACGATGGACCGCAGTGGACCGCCTACATATATAGGTATACTATAGGAGCCCCACTCTCAAATTTCAATCTCCCCGCTGCGGCGCTGCCAGTCTCACCTTCTATTTCAAAGGTTCTTCCAATAACATTTTCTGATCCTCTTCTGCGCATCCCTCCGTGCCCTTTTCCGCTCACCCGACCATAAAGTAAGACATAGTGACCCTTCCTCGACCCCAAACTCCAACCCTTCTCCACCTTCCTCGCTCCAGTGTTCATCCTAACCCACCAGAAACCAACGGACGACCGGGTGACCACCCACACACAGCGAACAAACACACGCACGCACGCGCAGCTCGCAGCTCGCAGCAGCCCGCGGTAAGGCGCATTCAGCGGCATCAAACAATTAATTAATCTGCACCAGTTCATTGAAATCGCGGTGAGTGGTAGATAGGTATTGGCGCGCTGAAGCCTGATAGCATGATCACTGATCGACGTTATCCTGATAATCCTCGATGCTAAACGCACTGCCGGCGATCGAGTAACGTGAGGGACATGTGGGGCGGATATTCGACGCGCGTTGTACATAGGGGGCGCATGCGTACGCTCATTGTCAACCAGTGTGTACGCTCACGATGCTCGCGCCTCGCGTAGCGCGCGTGCGCGCTCTACACTCCGACTCCTGCTTTACCACTGGCAGCGCGCGTGTCCCAGTTGCCATCGCTGACATTCCACGCAGGGCCCACGCACGCCGTCTATCTACAATTCGAACGCCCGTCACGAATTCTGCTCAGGCGGCCGTCCAAGCGCGTCTCGTCACGGAGCGCTACGCTATCCAGCGCGATCCAATTGACGCGGGCCTACAGTCTCAGCCTACCCACACTGTCCATGCCTACACCGGCTTCAGCCGCCAATGGCGGTGAAGATGCCTGGATTGCCTCGACTTCAGATGCCGTCGCTTACACGCCTCTCGCCTCTGAAGGTCGTCCTGTCTGTCGTCTGCCTGCCCCCCTACAGATTCGAGGATCGCCTGCATCCAGGCAGGTCTCTGGTCCACCGTCCACCAACCCGGATGCCCAGATTACAAGTACGCATGTAAATACGGAGTACAGGTGTAATCCATCCTGCGCAGGTCGGTGGGTGGGATTTAGGGGTATGCACACATCTACTTATAACTTATTTTTAGCCCGCCTGCCCACGAACCGGAGGGCCGCACAGGTGTACTCGAGTATATGTACCCTCCCCCCAGACGCAGGTCTGCGTTTTTACGCTGCACGCTCCTGTCTGCCTGCCTGCTCGTGTGCACTCGCCCTTCGGGCTGCGGTTTCTTGAGTCCCCGAAGGCGTTCTATATTAACTTTGTTGCATATCTGATTTTTTCCTGTGGGATAGATGGTATAAACCGCAGGTCCATCTGTCGTACATGAAGGTCAAAAATCGTGGAAAGAGGGTTAAGAATAGATCGCCCGTATTTGATCATCTCAATGTTTTAATGTCGAACAGATGTTTGTTGAAATCCTGAAATGAAACAACGAATTTTGTTGTAACTGTTCAGTAGGGGAGCTCAGAGCGCGGCTCTAAGCAACGCTGATCCGCATATTTGGGTAAGCGGCACTAAGCCCCATGTAACACCGTGATTGCTATTTCAGGCCGCACATCAGATCAGCCATCAATGCAAAGCCAGTGGCAATTCCGCATCAATGGCCGTGCGTCGGCATGTTTTGGTCCCCCTTCAACAAATCTGCACCTTCATGCATCGCAAAAATTGGCATAATTCTATCGTGATCCTTTATTATAAGAATACCATAATTCTAACCTCATGAAGTTAAGTCTATTCAGACATGGTCATACCGGCTTCGTGAGGATTGCGTGAGGCCCTGACGGCATGTGCCTTGCATCTTGAAAGTCCGAGCCGTCGCAGCCGCGAGTGCCTGATCTCATTAAGAACACAGTTAGGGTTTATTTTTTTGGGCACGCAAAGAATTTGGGGACATATTATAAGCTTAAATTATTTTATTCGCATTCACAGAACTTTTATAGAGCTGCCTTGCCATTGTATGCGTACTTCGAGACTTCGGGAGCGGCGTCGTCCTACCATTTTAAAATAGAACTCAGCTGCTCGCGCCGAAGGTTAGGCAATGTGGCGGTGACGGACGCCTTTCCAAAACCGTCAGGTCGAGCCACGTGGATTGATGTGACTGATTGTGACTGCTTAGAGATAAACGAATATGCGTTGCTTAGGTAGGCGCTCTGAGCTCCCCTACTCAATGTTATGTACAGCTGGTGCGCATACATATACAATATCAGCACGGCTCCCCAGCGACTCATCAAAGTAAGAGTTCGAAAGAGTTAAAGTTGATCATCCAAGGCTAGCCTCATTCAACACGCCAATTACTTGCTATCTTCCAGAAGTTTACCCTAGGAAATATCGCCCAGTAGAAGCATCAGAATCAACAAGATCAACCATCATTTTCTTAAGCATGTTCTTTTCAGCACCTATCATACTATGTACTAGAAGTTCGTCGCTGTTCGTCGTCGTCGCGACGAACGACGAGTAATGTCAATGCTTATTAAATGCATGTGGGATCTATTATCAGACTGTGAGGTTGAACGCAGGCGTACGTTCCACATCCATCATGATATTGATGTATCAAATTTTAGTACACCCACCATCTGTCGAGTCTCGACATTATTGCTCGGTCCTCGATGTAGAGACAACGCTATTCAAATTGCCAAAGGAAATATTCTGAGATATTCACAGCATTTCTTCAGCGCTCCTGAGACCTCGGCGACTCTCTACAGTGTTACACGGTTCAGCTCAATGACACCTCCAATGAGTGTACTTATGGTTGATCTCCAGCGCTCAGATTCTGACACCCAGCGCTCCGCGATAAGTAAGGGCCTAAACAGAGGGCGCATTCATCCAGCTTTCCTTTATTTCCCTGATATTTTCCCCCACTTGTCAGCCAATGTTTGATAACTCCCAAACGCCCCCACGTTTATCTTCGTGCGACGCACAGCACATTCAATCAATCCAAAGGCGACGAGTATCGACGCATCAACCAAACATCAGTGCCCTCCCACTACCGCTGTTAGTTAGCTGAGCCCCGCAACTGGAGATTGCTCTACATGTTTATGGACTTTTGCCATTGGTGCGGAGACGTGCGGACGCGAGTGCGCGAACGGCACACCACTACCGCGGTCTCCAAGCGCGATGATTCGGAGCCCCGTCACTGCATGGCTGCCTCATACAACAGAAGCATTGCCGCATAGCGCGCACGATCGCATACGCCGAATTTGCTATATAAATAACTATTGGCCAATGGCGAAGTATGCGCAGCTAAGCAGTGAGGGTATTTCAATAAGCGTGTTCCCCATTTCTTTCCAGGTAGCTCTTTCCTTGTGTTCACATTTGTTTACTCTTCGACCCCCTCTAGAAGCTTCACTAAGGAATTTATTCCCGGCGCCGGCCTGTCTCCAAAAGTCAAGCTCACTGGCATGGCTCGCAAATATTTGCCTGGCCATTATGTTTGATATCTGCATCCCCGTTTTCCTCCATTTTCCAAATCGCTACTTACATCAATGCCACCGTAATCATGGATGACCTCGCTGACGAGTATTTTTGGAGTCGCACTCGCCACCTCATGATCAAGCGCTACAAGAGGAAAGTAATGTAAGTAATTCCATGTCATGCCCTACATTCTCGGCTCGGAGGTGCATAGAGCGCATCTTCCAAATTTGCCCTACTCATCCATGCGATATTTGCTATGGGTGGTGCGTTAAACTTATCTGCCCTATTAACATTCCTAAACAAACGGAGGGGGGCTACCTATATCCCATAATTGCCGGCGCTTAAGGAAACGTCACTTGTAACTTGAAGATTGACTCGTACCAGGGCTTACCAGGGCCGCTTCAGAAGCGCCCATGATAAGGAGTCCGAAGAATTTTTTTTTTGAGAGAAATTTGCCAGTGGGCGTACAGTATACTGACCGCATATCGGAATGCCTGACAGTGACCTCGTTTTTTTTAAGGTACACACTTGTCCAGGAAATAATACAGAAGGATGGATGGTGGCGTGAGGCTGTGGACGAATTCAAGTCAGAAGTCAAAGAATGAATTATTGGCAGTTCCAACTATCGAATAAGTACGAAAAACGACTCAATGTCAACGGTCATCGACCAATAGCACTTTATCGATCCCCCGACTCCCGCGAATGGGATGGGAAGGCATATCTATAAATAGCACGTACACGCTGCGCCACATTAATTCGTGCGATGTAAAGAGGTAAGCCCAGGTATAGAGATAAGGAATCGGAAGGCAATATGTATGAGCTGTAGGAGATGCAATATAGTATAATAAGATAAGGCTAACAGATGGTGAGAATGGTGGCGCTGACTGACGGTTGCATCTTCCTACAGCGTCAAAGAAACCTTGATGATGCGTGTCCCATATCCGCCGTGAGGGATAATTTCAAAGAAATCAGCTATGTAATGCGGAAGACTGACAAAATGTAGAAAGACTATAAGCTTTCAGGACCTTGTAATTCCGAACATGAAGAGAAAGATGACGCCGAAAGAAAAACAATGGCTAGAAGAATGTGACCGTGCGCATATGATGTTCAAAAAATACAATGCCATGAATTGGAGATTAGGACACAGGTAAGTAATAATCATGTTACAGAAAATCCACACCAGATGAAGATTTTCAAAAGGAATTCCAGAAATTCTATCCAAAATTCGCCACTACGCTCTCCTCTCGACCCCTCAGTAACCTCCCCCCAGCCCCATATCCAAATCAAGCAGATGCCTCGCTCGTCCCATTCACCCCAGAGCCGATCATAGAAGGCTCCGCAGACGCAGCGCTAATACTCAAACCAACACCCCCTTCCTCGGGGTCCAGCCAGCTCTCCTCGACCGTCACCTTCACCCGCCGCACATACTCCTTCATGTTCTCCCGGTACAGCTGCGCCGCCTCCGCATTCGCCGGCGAGTTCGGGTTGGGGTCGTGCAGGAGACTCTGGATGCTCGTGAGGATCGCGGCGACGTCGTACGTGGGCGACCACCGGTTCTGCAGGATGTCGAGACACAGTTCGCCGTTGGCGTACACGTTCGGGTGGAACATGCGCGAGAGGAACTTGACGGTCGGCGGCTTGTTCGGATACGACTCGTCGAATGTGAGCAGTAGCTTGAACGTGCCGTCTTCGAAGGGCGTGTCGCCTTGTGCAGTCAAACCACGGATATGTGAGTCATTTGTAATTCTCAGTGTAGAAAGGAGAGCGGCAGACTCACCTGGGCCAAAAATGACGGCGTTCCACAGCATAATGTTGTCGGGCAGCGGGCTTCCAGAGATACCGCCCGGAGGATCCGAGGAGAGCCTCTTGAAATCGCGAATCAGGCGTTTCTTGCAGTTCGTGGACTATCCATAGCAATGAGAGCCAGAATTAGCATGCATGACTTGATGGCCTTCGGTGACCGGGCCACTCACCATGTCGTTATCTTACGCAGCCTTATCGTTGTCGGTATCGTCAAAAGATGGATAGGAAACTAGATGATCGTCTAAAGGCTGGCCAGTTATTGTTTGGGGGACAGGCGGGTCGTGTGCTGGAGATGGGTGTCTTGGGACAGGAGAAAGCACAAATAAGCGGGCGTGTGGAAGATAATGAGAGTATGGGGTGGTTGAGCACACGCTGCAGGTATTTAAGGGGAGTTTAAGAGGGGAAACGGTGGAAAAGAAGAAGAAAGACGTGTGTTTTGGGAGATCAGCTCAGCATTACAACGCCTCCTCGCCTCGGCCTCGCGGCTTTTGTTTGGCCCTTGTTCTCAGATCCTTCCGGAACAAGCAACACCAATTAAGATCAGCCAATCAGATCGCATCAATTCTCATTGAAGGTTTTGCCAGTGGCACAGCGCCTCACAGCGCCTCCCCGACGCTGACAGATACTATAGCCGATGGTGAAGGGGTATCTGTCAGCGTCGGCGTCGGAAGTTAATTCATGACAGTTCAAGATCAATGTCTTAGGTTATGCGTTCTGGAATCTGAAGTTTCTAACGACTCAAATAATTTGTTCAAAATAATGACCATAATTCGCGAGAACAATGTCAGTGGTCCAATTTCTCCAGATACAATCCCGGTATACCATAAGTACTACATCAGTCCGTTACTAGTTACATGTTATACACGCGAGTTGACCACCACGGTCGGAGAGCAAGTAGGTGCCGACTGAGTCAAATCATGAGCTGCTCGGGTTATTGAGGTTTTGTTGAGCTTCCCCCTTGTCGTGTTGGATGTTTCCTATTCATGAACAACAACAAAAATCAATAAAGCAAAGGACACAAAGACTTTAAAATATACTGACCGGAAGCTTGCTGTGTTTTGTCCCCAATAATCGCGCCAATGACAGCGTCTTTCTTACCAGTGACGCGGTCGACTACGCCGTCAGCATAGGCCTTGACTTGGGCGGCGTTGTACTCGGCCTCGCCGGCAGCGTGCTCCTCCTTTCCAGAGTTCGTCCACGACGTAGCGCCGGTCACATTGCCGATGGTCTCGACGACGGTTCCCTTTACTGAGTGGTATTGACCGGTGGTCTTGCTACAAAGACAAAGCAAATGTAATCAGAAGGTGTCCGGGTATACTTGTAATAAGAACCTACTTTGGTTCGCCAGTAGTGATGTTGTCGGTGAAAGACATTTCGATGTGAATATAAGTTGAATGTGGGTTGTTGTTTGAAATGGTGATAATTCTTGGTCGTTTCCGACGCACCTTTATACGTTTCCTGGCCAGTCCAAGCTCGTCATCCAAGAATTTTACCTTCGACGCCACGATAACGCCCCATTGCGCGGAGTGGAGCGAGAATCGCGCATTGTGCGGGCGCACTCGTCATGAGCGCCGCAGTGCCAGCGATTAGGCGCCGGGTCATACAACTACGTCATCTAGTGACGTCATCATTTGGTGATCTTGGGAAGCTTCATCGGGACTCAGGCTAGCCACCGCTGGGCACGAGCGTGAAGTCATACGAAATGTACCAGTATAAAAAGGGCTCCACAGCCTTTACATTCTTCACCAAAACCCCCACACCAATTACTACCATTCAACTCATATTTCCCATCATGTCTTCCGTTACCGACGTACGGTCCTCTGAAACTTCCAGCACCTCATCGTCATCTCCCAATGAGCCGAGGTAATATCACGATATCCATAGTCATATTTACCTTCACACTAACTTGTTTCCTACTTATCATCAGCAAACTCAAGGGCCAATTCCACTCAGTGAAGGGAACCCTCGTAGAAACCATTGGCGAAGTGACTGGCGCCAAGTCGTGGTCAGAGGCTGGGAGGGAAGAGTATGCCAAAGGAGAAGCAGAGATCCGGGCTGCCCAGGAAAAAGAAAAGGCGAAATAGGCAACAGCAGCTCTCTGATAGGTTCGCTTTTGATTCGGCCAAGGGTGTCGCAGAGCACGAGCAGGTAACAAGTTTTGCACCTATTTATTTACTTTACGACTACGTGCATCATTCATCATATTTAATTGTAATTTATAATATCTGTGCTCGAGGATCACTTGGGGGTGGATTCAGGCTTGGTCACAGATCAAATTTTACTCCGAAGCAAAGTCAAGTGTATTACGAAATGAAGCGAAATGAAACAAAGAACATGATGTACGCCATATTCTGTAGAAGAAGAGAGAAGATCTAATAGCAATAGTAATCATAATATGAAGAATCATGACAATGGAAAGCTGAACACATCGTAGAGGTTGATCGTAAGGTATCATAAGAGTCGTATATAAATCGTAAACTGTCGTAATCATCGTAAAAATCGTAAAAGTCATGGCAAGTCATAACAATCCAGGGATATCGTGGTGGGGTATCTGGCAGCAGGCACAAAGCGAGGAGGTATCAGACATAGGTATAGCAGTTGGGTTCGCTCTGGATGTCCATGACGTCCCGGATGATGGCGGAACGGCCGAGGGTGCTCATGTGTAGTGGGTAGTCGAGCGTGACGTTGACGAAGGGGGCTACAGTGGTAGTCCGTCCAGTCATCGCGTAGAAGTGCGAGGGCTCCGAGTTTTGCCATTGCCACCAGATGCGATCGAGGTTGGCGTGGTGGAGGTAGAAAAGAGGATCTTATAGAATATAATGAAAATTCAGCGGCTGCAAACTGCAGAAAGGCAACTAAGAAAACTCCGTACCACCCGGACTCGAATAAAAGTTGCTCATCTCGCCTCCGATCCCGTAGTGCCCTCCATCGTGGGTCCTATGCGTCTCGGTGATCGGCTCGCCCTCAAGTTGGATGCGGAAATCCTCGTAGTTCGTCTGTTTCGTGAGGTTCGCGACCGCCGCGGTGTCGAGGAACGCCTTCGCGTCCTCCCTGATCCCGCGCGTCAGGCAGTGGTCGCCGATGTACTTCCCTGGCCCCAGAGGTACGATGTGCTTCGCGAAGGGGCCGTCCATCACACAGCCGCGGTAGCTGGTGGTGTCGATGATCCGGAAGCCTTCAGGTGGGGTGGGCGAGGGGAGCTGGTAAGTGTTTGGCACGCCGTCGCCGCCGAAGCCTGTCTCTGCATCGAAAACGGGGGAGTGTGCAAATCTACGAAGGAAAGTATGTAGGATTAGCATATGTGGCAGGCGTGAGGGAGAGGTTTGCGTACATTTGATCTGCACGGGTATCTAGGGTCCAATCCCAGTATCTGGAGGTAAGAAATCAATATAAGAATGCGCGATGTATACTTGGGAAGAACTCACGGCTGGGCACCATGATATCCGCAATTCTCCCGAAGTTCATCTTCATAAACCTTGACGTATTGTCTGTGCCATGGTAGGAATTCTCCCTGAGACGCAGCGCGCAATCAATTATGGGTTCCAATGAGGGATAGAATCGAAAAGGACTCACCGTAACATGAACAGCATCGGCTTGGTTAATGTGGTACGCCTGGAACTCGTCGAATCGTGATTTTGCCGCTTTGAGCACCGGTTTAATCGCTGGGTTGGATTGCATGCATTGCACCGCCTTGATGTAACTGGCTTTATCCTCCTTGGACAGCGTTCGCCTGTCGAATTGATTCAGCACCAGCACAAGAGACACGATAAGGGGCTTGGGAACACATACCATTCGCGCCGTTGGAGGAGGTTCGAACATTTTGACTTTGACTGCTGAACGGGTGTGAAGGCGATATTTTGCTTGATGATGCTCTGCCCTGGAATAGCCGCGGCATAGACAGTGTTGACGAGCACGAACAAGGCGAAGACGAGAGAGAAAGTTGAAGGCATGGTCCTGGAGCTGAGGTTGGCTGAATCTCGTTGAAAGTCGCTGTGCTGGTGCCCCTGATAATTGCAAAACAATGACCCTATATATACTGTCGATATCGCGTCGTCGTTGCTCGACGCGGATCGAGGTCAGGCATCAACGCAATTGGATCGAAGACCAGTAGACCGCCTTACGCTGCGCGAAGTATATCCAGAGGCCAGAGAGTGAACAAGCGGCCATTTTAGAGCAACTCCTTTCGAAAAATTACAACTGAGTCTGCTACGGTGTCCATGATGATCGTGAAAGGGGTCGATTGGTATTTCCGCTACGACCGCCGGGTACTTTGGACCTGTAAAGCAGAGCGACACCGGAACCCGTGCATGCTAGATGGAGACGAATGTCTCAGGCGGGATTTTCGAAGCCGGCTCTTGTATTCTTTGCGCCTTGAAATATCAAAACTGTCCCTGCCCGGCAAAGAAATGCTAGATGGATTGCCGCCCGGTACTGAGAAACTTTCACTCCATTCCCGTTGTCAGAACACAACAGAAAGAGAGACGCCTAGGGTTGGAAACTAGAGCAATATCGATTTCGCTGGCATTCGTCTAGCGGCTTTGATTAATGCTATGAAGCTCGTCCATAGTCCAGCTCAAGAAACAAAGCCAAGTTCTGGGTCCATCCAGAGTAAGCAGAAAGCATTAGTTCCTAGCGTCAAGCTTCGAGCCAGCAAGAAAGCCCAATTTTTTTTTTGAGCAGAGGAGCAGCGACCATGTTGACCAGTTGAACTTGAGTTGAACGATGAAGAAACCACGCCCGTCGGCGGGCCGTCGCCCACCAGAATTTATCGTGCACGTGATTGTTAGCGACAGTACCGACGACATTTCCATTCTACACTCTACTACTAGCATTGACGTTGAATCGTTGAAACTTGACGTACAACGTTTGGTTGAACATCGGGGAAATATTGAACGTTGACCTAGCAGGTACTAAAAATTTCTAAAAAAATTCTAGCTCTAGTCTACAGTTTATGAAGTTCGTTCAAAGCAAGTCCGAAGATAATAAAAAAATCCGGACAGAATTAAACATATGTGTAGCAATTATATTCACTATGAATATTCATGACTTTCCAGAGCGGAATAGTAGGACCGAGAGATTTTGATAGTTGAAGAGGGTGGTCAAGAGTAACGTTTACGGTGGGTGGGTAGGTAGAGCTGCCTGACATCTCATAAAGACGCTCCGGTACCATTTGCTGCCAGTTCCACCAAATCCGATCGATATTGGCATGATGCAAATAGAAAAGGGGATCTAATGGGGAGTGTCAAATTAGACCGTGGTCGAAGGAACGAATCCATCCAATACACACCTGCCGGACTAGAGTAGAAGTTACTCATGTCGCCGCCGATGGCGAAGTGTCCTCCGTCATGTATCTTATGGTCAGGCGTAATCGGCTTCCCTTCCAGCTCAATACGGAATAGAGCAAACGTTGGTTGCCTTGTAGTATTTGCCAGTGCTCTAGAGTTAAGGTAGACCGAGTCTTCGTTCGCTATTCCACGTGTAAGGCAATGCGGTGCTGTCCTCAGTTTTCCTGGACCAAGGCGGACAGTGTAGTTGGCAAAAGGACCGTCAAGAACGCATCCTCGAAATGCAGAGGGGAACACCAATTGGTCAGCTGGAATGTTCTCTGGAACGACGTAGGTGCCCGGGACACCATCACCACCGAAGCCAGTTATAGGGTCGAAAACTGGGGCGCTTTTGATCCTATGATCGACGATGCATCGTTTATTTTATGGAATTTAAATGATGCGAGATGTATGAGCGACGTACGAAAAGGCGGAATCTGCATCTTGGGTCCAGTCCCAGTATCTTGGTGACGAAATATCAGCGGCATACATAATGTCGAAGAAGAGCAGGGACCTACGGAGAGTAGCCAGTGTATCCGCATTCATTTCGGAGAGCATTTTCATACTGGTGGATAAAATGTCTATGCCAGCCCAAGAATTGACCCTAGAAGCCGGTCAGGACAGTAGAATCAAAATGCATTCGGAGTAGGCTCACCACAAGATGCACAGAATCAGCTTGCTGGATGTGGTACGCCTGAAATTCGTCGAATCGCGACTTCGCCTCTGCGAAGACAGGTTCTTTTGCGGGGTGGGAATGCAAACATTTGACTGCTTTGATATATTCGCCCTTCTGTGTATCGGTCAACGTTCTCCTAAGGAAACTTAGACGACTGAATTGGTTTTTAAAAATTCAAAATCGTACCATTCCTGACGCTGGTGGAGGTTCTTGCAAACTCTTTGGCCACGTCGATCAAGGCAATCAGAGCCTTGTTCCGCAGCTGCAAATATTGGAACAAAAATTGAACTAAGAAAGAAAAGAGAGAATAAAGTAAAGTGAGTTGAAGGCATTAGGCTGGAACGACAGAGGTCAAGGACACTTGCCATGGTGCTCTTTATAATCCTTGGATTCGTCAGTGGACCTGCGTTACAGATTACAATGATCCATCGAACTCCATCCACATCACTGGATCAAGTTAAGATAGACTTAGGCTCCATTCTTCGCAAAAATTCTCCGAATAGTTCGAGATTTTGGACCTGCATTGAGTGGGCATACATAACAGAAGCACCACGGTCATCGGCATTTCAATTGATCCTTGGGAGTTCCTGAATCGTCGAGTAACTCTCCTTCATCAATGCCATTTCATCTCAAACACATTAGGATATTGACCTACCTACTTACAAGAAACGGACATGAGACCGAGGTAGCTGCTTCTCGAAATGTGCACGGACTTCACGGAAGGTTTTCAAACAGATTGAAGCCCTTCAAAGCCTTGTCTTCAACTAGAAATAGGATTTAGGATTCCAGCACGGCATGAAGTTAATCGAAAATTACTTCTGGGGTCCGGAATTTGGATATCTCAGGCACTGAGTTTCTAGAGGATATAGACCTGGACCAGACCAGACCAGCATCGACTGGCAATGCTTTAGCGCAAGCTAAAGAAAATAGACGACCGCCATTGTTAAGTTAATGCCTCGGTCTCAGTCGTGCGGGCCCCGAGCCATTCATCGTTTCAGCGGAGACGGACGCCTTCCGAAGTCAAACCTACTCTTCCAGTAGGTAGATTTCCCAAAGAATTCGAAAGTAACTCCGCACGTTCAGCATTCAAAGCCTCTTGCCCGAGATGGTGATGTCGGGCCACACGGGGCGTGAATATGCGTCAATTGTGATCGCTACCACAGCAATTATTTGATAAAGTTCCTGCTTTCCGGGCATAAGAGAGTGGTTGCCGATGTATATACTTCCTAAGCCCAGGCGGTATAGTGTGGTTCGCGAAGGCGCTGTCCATCACACAGCGGCGATAGTTGGCGGGGTCGATCAGGTAGAATACGCCCAGACGTGATGATTAGGATAGAGGATCATGAAGATTGATTCTGTTGGCCCAAGAAATTCCAGCTGGGCGCCTGGGATGTTGCTGATGATTAGCAAGAGTGGTTCGCCAATTCACAAATAGTCCAAAGCCCAGTGGTGAGTCGAAAGGAGAGCGAATACGTTACAGAGTTGGAGGCCAGATTCCGGCTTGAGAAGAGTGGAGACAAGTGAGGACAAGCTGGACAAGTTCAATTCATTATTTCATATCAGATCCATATCATCCTGATTTAGCCTGGAAAATTCCGAGTCTGGGAAGTGCGCAAGTTGCCGACTGCAGAATCGCTTGAAAATACTTAGCTCATCAGCGTATGCCATGGCTGCGTACAGCACAAGGGAGTGCTATTTGGCATCTACAAAAGATCGACATGGAATGTTTGTACACTGGCCAGTCGGATTGGAAGAGAAATGTGTATATAGAAAGTTCAATTGGATAGGGTTAGATAACCACATCACTACATACTGTCCTACTAAGTATGATGCATCTCGGATATACTGGAACGTATCGACTATGGTATTTAACTCCTAGGGTTTGAAGTAACTGACACGTCGGGGGCGCCAAACTTTGGAGGCCCTCTAAAGATTGGCCCCAAAGTTTGACCCATAGGTTACATATGGAATTAGCTATGGAATCAACTTATATCTTATCTGCGGAGTGTATTTGTAGAGCGCCCCATTTATTATCTTTGGGATAACGTGTGCATCCTTTCTGTAGACAATTCCAAATATTTTCTGCAAAGACAGTTCACAGGTTGGCGTAAATTATATCTGCGGGATTTTCTGCAGAGCCTTTTATATGTAATCTGTGGAGTTCTTCTACAGAGAATTGTAAAGATAACCTGCAGGCCAACCTGTAGAAAGTCTCTGCAGATTATCTGTAGAGTGAAGTTACAGAAGTCTCCAAAGGTTTCTCCAAAGATTATCTGCGGAGGGGCCCCAAAGATAATCACGTGACCCGGATGAGCGTACCGATTTACCTTTGGAGAGTCCCTGCAGATAATCTTTGGAGAAACCTTTGGAGACTTCTGTAACTTCACTCTACAGATAATCTGCAGAGACTTTCTACAGGTTGGCCTGCAGATTATCTTTACAATTCTCTTTAGAAGAACTCCACAGATTACATATGAAAGGTCTCTGCAGAAAATCCCACAGATATAATTTACGCCAACCTGTGCACTGTCTTTGCAGAAAATATTTGGAATTGTCTACAGATAGGGTGCACACATTATTCCAAAGAGAATAAATGGGACATTCTATAAATACACTCCGCAGATAAAATATAAATTCATTCCATAGCTAATTCCATATGTAACCTATGGGTCAAACTTTGGGACCAATCTTTAGATGGCCTCCGAAGTTTGGCGCCCCCGACGTGTGATGATGCCAAGTCCAACGCAGTTCAAAAGTACGAAGGTAAGATCAAGGTCGGAAAACAGAATTAAAAAACATTTAGATGTAAGTATAGCAATTATATTCGCTGTGAATATTCATGATTTTCCAGAGCGGAATGGTTGGTCCGAGAGATTTCGTCAGCTGGAGGGGTTGGTTAAGAGTGAGATTGACGGTAGGTGGATAGGTCGAGCTTCCTGATATTTCGTAAAGGCGCTCAGGCAACATTTGCTGCCAGTTCCACCAGATACGATCGAGATTGGCATGATGCAAAAAGAAAAGGGGATCTAACGGGGAAATAATTCTAAATTAGAGAGCGTGGTGTAAATGAATCCATTCAACACGTACCTGCCGGACTAGAATAGTAATTGCTCATTTCTCCGCCGACGGCAAAGTGTCCTCCATCATGCAGCTTGTGGATTAACACATTTGACGTCCCTTCCACTTCAGCACGGAATAAGGCAGATGTTGGCTGCTTCATAGCGTTTGCCACTGCTTTAGAATTGATATAGATTGAGTTTTCATTCGCTATTCCTCGCGTCAGACAATACGGTGCTGTTCTCAGTTTTCCTGGACCGAGGGGGACAGTATAATTAGCGAAAGGACCGTCCAGAACGCACCCCCGAAAGTCCTCTGGAAAAACCAATTGGTCAGCAGAGATATTCTGTGGAACCACATAGGTCCCTGGGACCCCGTCACCGCCGAAGCCAGTTATCGGATCGAAGACTGGTGCGTTCTTGATCCTATGAATGTCATCGTACTTCATGAGATGTGCAAAATGCGAGAAATTGAATAATGATAAAACATACGAAGAAGCTGAATCTGTATCTTGGGTCCAATCCCAGTACCTGTTCAACAAACGCTGAGAACATATGTAAGTAGTAGTATATATAAGTGAAGACATACGGTGTATAGCCCTTATAACCACATTCGTTTCGAAGAGCGCTTTCATATTGTTGGAGGAAATGCCTATGCCAGCCGAGAAATTGGCCCTGCAAATATGCATTATTATTTGTAGTGAAATAGAAGGGAAAATTGGCTTACTACACGGTGCACAAAATCAGCGTTTTCGAGGTGGTAGGCCTGAAATTCGTCGAATCGGGTCTTCGCCTCCGGGAGGACAGGTTCTTGAGCAGGAAGGGATTGTAAGCACAATATTGCTCTGATGTAATCGCTTTTCTGAGAATCGGTTAAAGTTCTCCTGAAAAAACAAAGTTGAAAACATCGGAGTGGCATTCTAAATGTTGAAATTCTTACCATTCTTGACGCTTATGGGGGTCTTTGCAAAGTTTTTGGCCTCGTTGATCAAGGGAGCCGGAGATTTTCTCCAAAGATGCAAAAGCCGGAATAAAAACTGCACTAAGAAGTAAAAAAGAAAAGAGAGCGAGGGATGTTGAAGGCATTAGGCTTGCTGGAATTGATAGAAACCGAGTGGGCATACCATGGCGCGCTTTATAACGTTTACATCTCACCTGAGCATGCGATTGTAGAATCTGACGATTTATCTGGAGCACTTGTTCAAGTTGAAATGTAATTGCGATCCATTCCTCCCCCAGAGAGATAGCTCGATATCTCTGACCTGCCCAAGAAATCATCATGCACTCACACATAAGAGAAGGGTCTTCGGCATTTACCTTAACAATAAAATTGTTGGAGTGCCTGGATCGTGTAGGCCATACAAGAAATGGAAGTGAGGTAATATCGAGCTAGCTGCTGCTCGAAGCGCCTACGGACTCCCCGGAAGGTTTTCAAAGAGGTAGAAATTCATCGAAGACTTGAATCGATAGAGAAATAGGCTTCAAGTACGGAATAAAGTTAATCGAGTACGAAGTAGATTCGGCCAGGCATTTAGCACGCTAAAGGACACAACTCGTAGAGAAAAGCCAACCTCGGTTGCGAGGGGTAATCAGCCTGGCGTTATTCATTTTGTACTTCTAAGTTCTTCTGGGCCTCCTCCAGCCCTCGGGGCATACTTTTTAAAAAAAAATTGGCTTGAGCTAGTGGGCGTATCTGTACAGTAAACTTAAATAATTGCTACCACCGCAGTCTATAGTTATTTGATAAGCACCAAGATAGCATCAGGCTCTGTGTAAAGCATGAGAATTAGATTTGATTTCTACACTCACCATATTGCTTGGGGTGAAAGGCAAGGCGTACGTACCAAAAAAAAAAAAAAAGTGCAAGCAAAAGGTACACGCTAAAATTCAATGCTGGTCTGGTATGATTATATTAGGGGACCGATTGGTGAAGCTGAGGCCCCAGATCGGATGCCGCCCAGTCCCCTGCCACAAAGCCTCGGGAAGCCATGCTAGCCGCATTCTGGACCAATTCCAAATTTGGTCACTCTAATGAAGTAGATCGGTTCCATCGCGGAATAACTCCACTGTCCTAGTCAAGAAAGAGGATAAAGCAGACCCGGGAATCGAGGGCATAGCGCAGAGTCATGACTGCAAGATTTTGGAACTGTCATCACAAGCTGGATTGTGGAATGATCAATAAGTTTGGATTCAGAATACACAGAATTGGAAGCATTTGCCATCGATTCTCTCATAATCCGACGATCGTGAAGGCGGGTACCTACTACCGAAGTCCCCAATTATCAATATATGGCCGCTTTCTAGAAATTTGAAGACAAAACTTGAAGGCAACCATAACATGGCAGTTCTTCAAAAGCTGTCTACTCAGAATATGGATGGTTAAGGGGGCCCTAATTAATTTACGTTAACGGCGTAAGTTTCTGGCTACGGCTCTTACGACAGTTTCAGTATGATTAGCGTTATGATCAAAGCCCCGAAAGGTTGCTCTGCAAAATAATACCCGCTACCAAGTAAAATTAGTTTCGCATGAGAAGATTCTATTGAGAAAGTATTGCACCCCAGAGGTTCCGCTGGTTGAGATGACACACTCTCCGAGGCAGCCACTAGAAAAAGGTCAAACCAATAGCCAGCAAGTGTTGGAGCGGCAACTTTCTCTAAGGCTGTGATACATGTGCTTGTTACTACGAGAGAGCACTGGCTAATTTAACATCACCGACATGGATGGATCAGTGCAATTACTTGTGGTGCCAGATAGCCCAAAACAGTGAGGCCTAGATGAAAGGCCGTCCGATGACAAGAATGCATCAGTGCGTGTGTAGGCAAAGAAAAGACAGCCAGTTATTTGATGCAGTGCCCGGTGCCCCAGTGCCCCAGAGTCGTATGAGATGGTTATCGAAAGTCGGTATCATCAATGTCATTGACATGGAGAGGTCTCAAATAGATTCAGGACTTTTCAGTTCTCGAATATCGTCTGGCGGGCATCGAGCCAACAGTTACAGAAGATTTGTATTTGTTCAAATTTCAAAAGAGATCCACAGAATAGGCGGGAGGGCTCAGTGGACCAAGTGGGTGGTTGATATCGACCGAGTACTGCCTCATTTACATGCATCCATGCATTTGATGTACGGACTCGCCCAAAATCCGTCCGATTCGCAGTTGCCATAAACACGATAATCCAGAAAGTGAGTGGGCCTTGAGCTGGGATACTAGTGATTGAGAGGACCAGGGGTACAAAGCGACCTTTTCAAAGATTGGCGAATGGGTAAGTGGAGGCCAATGCTCGAAGTCTGGTCCAACTGGTGGCCGTTGCATGCAAGAGCGGGGAGGCAACCTGTAGCCTGTTCCCCTAAACGCCGGTCTGATCGGCTTGAACGTTGAACGTTGAACGTTCACAAGGTCGGCGCTTGACGAACGGGCAGAGACCTGCAGAAGCAGATCAGTATTAGGTCAATTTTTTGATTGATACTACCTGTATTATGTATTACTCGTCACAATCATGACCTACTATAGTATGATCATTGGGCGAGGTGGAATAAATAATCACGAAAACAGGTACTAGTGGTACCTGATAATCATGAAATAAAGGGGAGTGTATGGAAGGCAGGCGCATCATGAAGGAAAAACGAAAAAACCCCAAACCATGAACCCATGTCTGATGAAAAAAAGCCGATGCAAATGAAAAAGAGCTGATCGAAATCGGTGTCTCGTTCAAGTGGCGGAATATGTCGGAGGCATTTCTACCACTGTAACGCCTGGTCGAACCGTACCATCCGGGAGGCGTACCCCACTATCCTCATGCAGCACGACGACTTCCGACTCGGTAGGGCCACCACTATCAGTTGCCGGAGAGGAACATGTCGAAAACGAGGGTTGTTGCGTGGGTTGAGAAGCCCTCCATGGCTTAATTGGAGCCAGGTGTTGCGCATTCCTTGCCTCCGAAAACACAGGCCCAGCCCCGCCGATACCCACTGGCACTGGTCGCTTGTTATCTGAGGATAATTGCGGGGAAGCATTGTTGTCTCTTGAAAAGAGCGAGGTATTGGGGGTATGAGGAGCTTGTGGCATATTCGCTTGCTCGGTTGGAGGGGAGGTGAAGGGCTGTACATTATTGGCGTTCGAGGTGTCAACCCTTCCATGCCGTTTGTGGTTGCGCCGCCGTAGGAAGGACAGAAGGAAAACGAGGAGGAGAACTACGAAGCCTATAACGACGCCTACAATGGTTCCGACGACATGGCTATGACTTGTGCTGGTCGCATTCAAATTAGAGGGCTCGCCCGAAGAAATTGCACTAGAGCTAGACTTTGTGGTTGTAGTGCCGGATCCTCCATCACTGTTTACGGTGGCCGTTGCGGGAATCGATGCTCCAATCGAACCGCCTACAGAGATGCCAGCCGAATCTCCGTTCTGCACGATGACATTGTAGAGCGATAAAGGCACGGTATTGTTGTTACCGTTGTATGTGACCTTGATGGTGTGCTGGCCTGCAGGAAGCAGACCTGTGGTAAAAAATCGTTGATTAAATAGTGCGCCTGTAATTTGCGCCGCGCTCCCATCCAAGTCGAAAATGAAAGAGCTGCCGCCATCGACAGAATAAGTCCCCGTCGTGGGTGCGGCTGGTAATTGCGATAAATAAAAGCCCAGCCACGTCAAAGTTCGGCCTAGACAGGAGTCGATGAGGTCTGAGGTAGCGATAGATTTGCAAATGTATGTGCGTACCTGTAAATTGAATGTTCATCGTGGCGCCACTTTGCGTCGCAATATATCCTGGTGCGTTCGGAGTCCATCCTGATCCATATGTCATCGACGAGTCGTCGGAATCAATCATCAACGTTGCATTGGTGCGGGACACACTCGCAGATGGAATATACATCAGAAAATCGAACCAATAGCCATCCGGGTTTGCAGTCGTTACCGTAACCTCAATGGTATGTTTCCCGTCCGTGAGTCCATTGATCTCGCAGTGCGTATCGAAATTGAGCCCGAAAGTGAGGTTGTAATTGGGGATCGTTTGGCCGTCGACAGTACACGTCCGAGATGGATTGTTCTGACTCAAATCCGACCCGACAATGCCCACATAAGTCCCTAAACACGATAGCTTCAGCGACGAAAAAAAAACGCATAAGGATATCAACGTACCAGAGAAGGTGTAAGAGAAACTCCCGGTTCCTTTAGTATAATGGCTGGTACTTTCGTAGGGAGCTCCGGAATTCCCCATGCTATCATGGCTACCTTTGTCGGCGATCCAACCTGCAGAATAGTTGATACCAGAGTCGGTGTCGTCGATCATTATCAAGGTATCCGCCGTCATCTCGCTCTAACGTGACCGGGATGAGGTCGAAGGAGAGGAGGATATGTAGGGGAAAGGAAGATGTCCCGCATTTCTGCTAAACCCTCCAAGGCTGATCAAACACGAGGATACAATTCAATGGCGCGGGAATATAACATCGTCCCTGGCCATGAACTATGCTATATCCCAAAGTTGTTCTCGGAATTTTCCACATAGCGAACGGACACACATGTGTTCATAAGTACATGTGGATTTAGCGGCTAGTTCACGCCAAGTCCACGCCCTAAACGCCCCAAACCCCCGATAGCCGAAAAAAATATGTAAGTTTCTAAAGCAAAGAGCGAAATAACGTCTACTTCCCAGAATCTATGTCACTGCGATTGCCATGGCCAAGATAGAGATGTTTATAATGATGTGCTGCATGAACGGGTGAGAGCGAAGTGAAAGTTCTCCCTACCGCCGAACTCAGAAGAGCCAAACCTGCCCGACAGCAGGACATCACTGACTAGTACACATTCCAGGTTTCAAACGGAAAGAGAAGCATCCGAATGTACAGAACCAGAAAATACTGAATTGTTAAGTACAGCCACGGACTGAGAGTGACATGGAGGTCGGGGTGAAGTTGTCGTGCCCTCCCATCACCCAAACCTGAACCGGATTCGCACGGACCACAACGTTCCCAACCCTGTTCATATCTACCACCAACTTTACACCTCCAACGTCGTCGGCGTCGATGCATCTTCCTGACGACGTCCACAAGCATGGTCGTTGAAACCATAGCGCTTGGCCTTCTCGGGGCCTTCCAATCTATGGCAACAAAAAATGCCCCGGCAAAGATCGCAGTGTTGGGCGGTGGACTGACGGGACTGTCTTCAGCATTCCATCTCTCACGAAGGTTCCCGAAATCCAAAGTCTTTCTGTTGGATAATCAAACTCAACTGGGAGGCTGGGTAAGGTCGGAACGGGTGGCATTACCGGAATTCGGGGGCTCTGTACTGCTGGAAGGAGGGCCACGGACGCTGCGACCTAATAGTAAAGCTGTACTCGAACTGGTGAGCTGGATATAGACCTGTTTTAAGTTATCCGCTAAGCATCTTGTTAAGATAAACCTTTTGAACCTCGAAGACAAGGTTATTACAGTACCAAAGACAGCTGCTCCAGCCAAAAACCGCTTTCTTTACATACCCAAATCAGATACCTTCCAATTCAGAGGGCTCAGCCGTCTATCCCTTTCAGCTTCTCCGTTGCTCCTGTACATAGTAGGCAACCTACTCGTTGAACCTTTCAAGCGAAGGAATCGGGGAGCAGATTTGCAAGACGAAAGTCTGGAAGCATTCCTCACGCGACATTTCGGCCCCACCTTCGCGCGGATCTTTGGCAGCGCCTTGTTACATGGGATATATGCGTCTGATGCGCGAAAGATTAGCGTTCGCACTGCTTTCCCTACTCTCTGGGATATTGAGAACGGAGGAAGAGGAAGCTTGGTGATAGGTATTCTTCGCAAGAACTTATGGCCCTTCGCATCGCAGGGCAATAACCCACCAGATGATTCATACGAACTGGGAAAGACTTCCGAGATGATGCGCGACGCTTCGGTTTATTCATTTCGAGATGGGATGCAGACATTGACCAATGCATTGGAAGATCATCTGCAAACGAGACCTAACGTCAGCGTCTTGAAAAACGTGGAAATCTTGAGTCTCAAATCGCTGGAAGATCATTCGTTCGAGGTTAATAATATCTTATTTTCATCCTTTATTCTCTGACGTACTTTCAGGTAGTCCATTCAGGTGGAGAACCTTTGCAAGTCACGCATGTGGCTTCTGCTCTTCCTCTTCCAGCCTTAGAACGCATCCTGGACTCTAGGCCTCATCCAAAAATTCCAAACCTTGCCGCCAATCCAAGCACAAGTGTAAACGTTGTTAATCTCGTCTTCCCATGCCCTCCCTCGCATATTCATCCCGAAGGATTCGGCTACCTCATCCCGCGGCCGCCAGAGGGATACAGTACAACACCTTCTCCAGGCGTCCTCGGTGTAGTCTTCGACTCTTGTTCACTACATGAGCAGGATACGCCTCGTACCGACGACTACTTCACGCAGTCCCCCTTCACCAAGCTTACCATAATGACCGGCGGTCCCTATACAAGCCTTCCCCTACCCCCTCACACATCCTCGACATCGAGCACCGATAACCCTCCGTTCATTCGTGCGCTTCTTGACGAACTACAGGTCCAGCTGTGTGCCTCCTTGAAGGGAAATATCCCGGATCCTATTTATTGGCGTATCTGGGAAAACAAGAACTGTATCCCAACGCTGCTTCCAGGCCATCGCGAGAGGATTACGGAAATGCAGTCGATGTTGAGGGACGAAAAGGATGGCTGGGGAGGGCGCCTTGCAGTTATTGGTGCGGGCGTTGGGGGTGTGAGCGTGGGTGACTGTGTCGAAGCTGGTAGGAAGGTGGCAGCGGAATGGGATCCAAACCAATGAATTGATATACCTATGATCGACGAGTGTCTATATCATCCAGATCTTGTTTTCCGTCCTGATCGGAGAACTGGCTTCGTCAGTCATCATTTGCTGTGGAATACAAAAACGTAGCACTTATTATTTATCATTAGATTTATTAGATTAATCTACGCAAGCCCTATGGTAAGTGTAGTTTCCTTCAGAATCGGAATCCCATCGCGCAAGCTCACCTGATTTTAGCCTGATTTCCAAAGAGGTTGCCAGGAGTTCAAGTTGCCAATGTCTGAATGCCATACATTCACACAGCCACTTACTTATTAGTTCGTTGGCAACATCAGCGCTCATCAGCGTATATGATGCATCTGATGCTTTCTGTTCACTTGTCTGTTTCGTTCTGTTCGTACTCACCCACGCTCCCCAAAAGTTAAAATGCCTGCGGATTGCCTTGCGGACGTCCTTCTCGCGTTAATATCGGGGCAGTTCCTCAGGATGTTTGCAACTCCCACCACGACCTCGATTTTGAAGACCAAGCTCAACATATAGGCACACGTAGAAATGTCCCAATGGATACGAGCGGATGACTTCGATAGCAGAATTGCGTATAGCAGTACTGGATGGTTGGCTCTCCAACTCTCTGGAATGGCGACTACGGATTACGATTTCTTCAACCTACAAGATGCATTCTTGGGGACGGCGCATGTCGTGATTGGGACGGATTCGAGTACACAATCCGACTTCTCATTTGCGTTCAATGGTTTGTCCACTCTCCCTGCTTATGCTCGATACGGTGCTCTGATGATCTACTAGGCACTGGCGTGGCTGTCTATGGAATGTTTTACGCACTTTCCTCCGTCTGTCTACAGAATTGCACTGATGCAGATATAATTCCTCTATCTTGGGCCTGCTTCGTTGACGGAGTGAGCATCCCCTCAAACCAACCTTTCGGACACTTCCCGTGGCAGAGTTATTGTGAAAAAGACGACCTATCAGATGGACCACACATCATCAGTGCGCAGATTTTTCATAGGAATGTTTCCATTTCTGTAGCTTCGGGATTCTATCTGGACTTCATTCAGTACCTCCCAAGTCCCTCCTCCCTTTCCACTGATTCCGATGACGGGTACCTTACGATCGATTCTACGGACCCACAACTTTCGTTTGCAAAGGATTGGCAAACACTGGGTTCAGCAAAAATGACGCAGGATGAGTATGTTTTCTTTGTTGAATTCACTGGTGATTATTTTCATCGTCTTTCTTCTTCATATTCATCTGATCCTACAACTACAAGGCATTTGGCTAGCCTGGTACAGTCTGTCACCATACGCCATCTCCATTCTTGACCCACCACTTCTGAAGATATGGAATTCTACAAGCGAAGGTGTACCGTGCAATTACAAGATCGACGGAGGGAATCCGATCAGTTTCACGATTTCCATTGAAGGTTCCGACGCAGTAAATCCAAAGACTTACAACAACGTCATATTCCAAACCCCAACACTTTCCGCTGGAAAGCACCACCTTTCAGTTTCAGCCACCAACTTCAACGGCCTTGGCGGATATCCGATCACTCTTGACTATCTCATAGTGCAACAAGCTCCGATAGCTGATACAGCGGCACCTACTACTACCTCCCCTCTGACATCGCCGCTTGCAACCCAAGTCAATAATCCGACACATAGCCACCATATGAACGTCGGAGCTATTGCAGGAGGAGCCATCGGCGGAACCCTGCTCATGATTGCGTTAATCATTTCCCTCGTTATGGTCAAGAAACGTCGAAAATCTTGCACTACCGATGGTGATAGCGTTCTCGAGACTGATCCTTTACCGGGGACCATCAAGCTGGAGCCGTTTAGGGATAGCGTTGAGAAAACAACAGCGACAGCACTTCCTGGTGGTTCGGAAAGCTCGACCTTAGTCGCAAGGACTGCACCTTCTTTGCAACCTAAAAATCGAGCCCCTCCTCGTCTTCACAGTTCCACAGCAATTTCCGTCACATCTTCGTCGGACTCACCCCTCGCTTTAATTTCACCTACACCACCCCTATTAGAAAACATCATTGATCCGTTCATCGATCCCGGTTTCTTCAAGCCATCTAGCGCCACCCAGTCGGCCCTTTCTCTTTGCGTATCCGATGCACAAGCTTCGACGTCATCCCTTCACTCCCATTCACAATTTCTCCCCGCCGAAGAAGTGAGCGGAGCCAATTCACACCCGCCTAACAGTTCATCGCCACTTACCGATGGTTCAAAACCTCGCCATGTAAACTCTCCAGCCATTGAAACTACTGCGTCCCAGAATCTGGAAGAACAAACTGAAGTTCTCAATATTCCACGACCGCCTCGGCCGACTTCCATTTCTCGATCTACTCCTAATGCTAATGATCGCCGTATCTCGAGAATTGTGAGGCATGCGGATAGTGGGATACGATTATCACGGGCACGGAATTCGGCCAATATATTAGAGCTTCCACCAGAGTATACCGTGGAATAATCTGATGGATCGCAGCCCGTACCAACTACTTCACCAAATCCCCCCGTCGCCGAGCTCGCATTCATGACCAGCGGTCCTATGCAAGCCTTTCCCTCCTATACCCCCCTCGGCATTGAGCACCGATACCCCTCCATTCCTTCTTGCGGGTCTTGGCGAACTACAGGTCCAACTCGATGCCTCCTCGAAAGGAAATCTTCCCTGATCCTGTTTATTGGCGCACTTGAGGTATTAATTGGGTATTAACGGACACTACTTTGGGCCCAACTCGAGAGGATTGCGGAAATGCAGTCGCCATGAAGAGGACGGTGATCAACGTGTCGAGGCGGGTAGGGTAGGAAGGTGACATGGGAATAGGATCCCCAGTGAATCGGAGTACATACGATGGTCGCTGGCTTTTCTACATCATTCAATTCCCGTCTTCAGACTTCCAGTCAAGCAAGTGTGTCTTGCTGCATGGTTGATGGAATTCGTTCAACGAACGGCTGCGTTCGTCACCAATTTTCATATATGTATTCCCTTGTATTCCCTACGTGCACACAAATGATACCTGCCAGTTTTTAGTTCTTACCAACGCTATTTTTCGAATTGTTTTCTGATATTCATTTGTCCCTATTGTTTTTATGCAACATACCACCCAGCAACTGCAAGTCTGAATCAACGAGTTTGTGTTCCGAAACCTATATACAACCATGCGTCGTCGAAATATACCACTTTGCAACCTCAGTAGTTCAGTTATGGACCAGACAACAACGATAAATTGCAGATCGAGAATTACGAGGAATGATATTACAACCACAGTCCAGTCAACATAAATACTACGCCAGCTGGTACCTGAGAAGGGATTTTATAAAGAAAGGCGAGCCGTGGAAGCGAGCAAAGTAGAATGGAGTGAGAAGGGGTATGGAAACAAAAGGCCAAGTGCGAAACGAGAATGTACAGTACCACTAAGACAAGACAAGAAGTGAAATCGAATTAGACGGCGGCGGCGGCAGGCGCGTTGGCCGCAGTGTAATCCTAACAAATAGAGTCGGTATTAGGTAAGAAAAATAACGAGGAGGAAATTTTACGAACCTCCATCTCGGCGTCGAGATCGGCGGCGGTCTTGGGAGGCCTCTCGGTCTTGCGAGCACCACCCCTTCCTCGTCGTCCACGACCAGCTCCGGTTCTATGGGACGGTGGTGAGATATTGGCGCCTGTCGACTGTGGGACTTCAACCGACCTTGGGGCTTGAGCCTTACCAGTTGCCGCAGCGGCAGCAGCAGGCGCGGGGGCCACACGAGATGCCAAAGGGAGGGGCTTCGATGGATCCACGACAATTTCAATCTTCATAGGCCGTTCTAGATGAATACGAGTCGAAGAGAAGAGCGGGGCAGGTTAGTCGGCTGTTCATTGAGGCAAGTCCATGCAAAAGGGAAGAGGGTCAAATGGGACGCGCAAGCATCCATAGACCACCTTGTTTACCGCGAAACCGTATAGCTGTGTCTCTGCATCGCCTTGAGTATTTGCAACTTCGAACCAGCTTAGCTTTAGATATCCGACACCGCATCCAAGAGGAAAACGACAGATGAGCTTGGAATGAGTGGCAAAGAGACCGAGCGCTTCTTCAAAGCGATCGGACATGCCTCTGCTTGACATCCTCTGTCCATCTTCCTCTGGTTCTTCATCAAAGTGTACCACAGGCTGTGATGCACTGTTCTCATCGTGAACATGAAGAGTATTCACGACGTGTCTCGAACCAGCTCAATCCATCCAGGGTGATCAGTCCTGGAGAATAAGGAGAGCTGCTGTCCGCTGAATGAGCTGGACAGAAAGTTCGAATAACACAAGATGGCATCTTTGTCCCGCATGCAGGGATAAATGCGCATCTGAGAAGTTGTCGCCGTCTTGGTATTGCATACAGGTTGGTCAGAGACAGCAAGCCAACGGTTCCGCTGCAAGGGGAAGGTCACGAAGCAGGATATTCCCCACTCCAGGAACAGGGCGATATATGCGAAAGGTGAGAGGAGAGGCGGTACTAACTGCCATCGATAAGTCGGTTGTTGTATTGCTGGAAGGCCTTCGCGCCGTCACCCTTCTTCTGGAAGGTGATGGTGGCGACACCCTTTGAGCGTCCTCCGGCGTCATAATGCAAGTTAACTTCTCGCAGGGGACCAATGGTGGTAGTGAAAAGGTCCTAAAGATAGCAGGAGGAAATGAGTGGGTGTACACGTGCCAAACGCACGAAATCACACGGACCTTGATTTGAGCCTCATTCACGTCTCCAGGAAGGTTTGAAACAACGATTTTCTCCGATCCTTGGGCGACGGCCTTGGGGGCCACAACGGGGGCTGCGGCGGCACGAGTACGCTGAGCGGGGGTGGCGACGGGTTTTCCGAGAACTTGGGCACGAGCAGTGCCAGCAGCACGGCGGCCGCTTCCACGACGAGCGGTCTTGGGCTTGGAGGAGATGATCTGCAGAAAATTTCGGTCAGACGCGGTCCATTTACGTGGCAGGAGCAGCTGCGAACCTCGTCGAGGGACTTGTCCATTATAGTTGATAGAATAGGTCGTTAATAGAAAGAAAGGGAGGGATGAAGTGATGAGTGGCGGAGGTGGTGGTGGGGGGGAAGAAAGAAGTGGCTGCTGCTGTGCTTTCGGAGTCACTCCTTATGAGGATGTCGGAGCTTGAATTCGATCATAGCCCGCTTCCGGACAGTCAACAAGGCCTTCATCAAACGTTCCCCTCTATCTATCCCTATGTCTCGAGGCGGTGGTCGCGGTGGTCGCGGCGGTGGGTGGGGCGGCGGACGCGGCGGCTTTTCGAACGCCCTGCCGCCCATGGGTCTGACTTTCGCGGATCTACAAAACCTATCGCGGGAGGCTACAGCTTTATATCCTGTGTGTTTCAGTTGCCTTCTTTGAACGCATATATTCACCTTGTATGTAGCCAGCGCGTGTTCCGGTATTGACAGAACCTTCGCCCGATGAGAAGCGTATCGCTGAGCTCCAGTTAGGATATGCCGCACGAATGAGGAAATCGCAGTATTACCTCGTCGAGAAAACTAAAACAACAGGCGAGCGAAAAATGCAACTTGTATCGTTGTGCACTGGCTGAAGGGGGTATTAGAATTGGAACGATACTCGGACAAGTATAGACCATCAGCCGCTACGCAGCCTACGCTAAAACGGAAAGACCTCCATGCACCCTTCTTTCCGACCGAGGTTTTCGAAGATTACTTCAACCCAAAACGAAAGAAAAAACCCGCGCCGCAGCAGCCTACTACTGGGAAGGTCAAGATGAATCTTGAGGAGCTCGCAGAAGATGCAGAGGACGAGGTGAGTCATAACCCATTTTCTTATCTTATCCTGCTTACCCTATGAGCAGGAAAAATCATCCGAAGAACGCTCGGATGCTGGCTCCCAGGCGGCCGAATCAGACTACGATGTTGACGAAGAATACGGCGAAAATGACTATGCTGAAAATTACTTCGACAACGGCGAGGGAGACGACAACGACGACTTGGGCGGAGGGGTGGTGGAGATGATGGCGGAGGTAGGTCTATTCTCTATTGCAAGTAATCAGCATTCCGATTGACTTTCTGTAGGGGGAGATTACGACTGATGAATCCGTGAAATTAATTTATTTCATTGCATTTTTGTATCATACCACTGCCCTACTATTCCATTTCAATCACAGGATTGGACAACACCATATTTCGCGCGATATCCAAAGAACTATGACGCTACTCGTTTTTTAACGATGAAGATGTGATGCGTCTCTCCTTCAACGGATTTTGGCGAGTTCTACGGAGTATAAGTATACTAGGACCAACAATGCGATGAAGGCCAGTTACCTGACAAAAAAAAATGCCAATTACAGAACGACAGTCTAACGCGAAAAACCAGCACGAGTCGCGTAGACCTCATTCCAACCTACTTTTAGTACATCGTAAAGTGCCATGTCGACAACACCCAAATAGCGAGCATTGCGCCACATCCCGTACAAGAAGTCCAATTGCCGCTCAGCAGCATCATACGACGTAGCCCAAAGCGAGCGATTGCTCGGAATGGCCATCTCGAACAGCAACAAGTCGTCTTTCATATACATCCAAGTCTGCATGGCGAGGAAGGCGTCCGGATACGGCAAATCGTAGGTGATCACTGGCAGAATCGCCTGATCGAGCGTGGTACTTGAATTCGAGGCCACGGGGGCCAGAGACGGCGGGAAAGGCTGCGGCAGCGAGGCGCAGTTCGCCTCAAACACGCTGGAATGGACCAGGAAGAGCGTGTATGTCTTGCGCTTCCCTTCAGGCGGGCATGCGATGATGTGGGTTGGGCAGACACACACTGACTCTGGGAGCGAAATCCGGAGCTGGGTTGGCAGTTGGCCGGCGTGGATGGGCGGTGTAATTATGTCGCTGCCATGGATCCCGTCCAGCAAGCTGGAAGAGTGTTGCGGAAGGAAGGAAGAGATATGTAAGTCGGAGGAAAGTTATGGACCGGTGAGGGCATACCTTAGGCCGTCGGGTGGCGCGGGAGGGCGTACAGGCGATGGAAGTTCTACTGTTTCCAATTTTCCAAATGTATCAGGAAATTTGCGCCTCAGAGCGGCAACGTCAACTGGATCCAGCGCGGGTATCCCCAGAGTCACTGGGAAGGGTATGGGGTCATTCGGTGGTTGGCTGTTTGATGCTTGAGTATTTGAAACCGAGCTTGAGGATCTGTGATGGGTTCGTCCCCGAGTGGGTGGGAATTTACGGCGCGTCATATTCAATCTGAGCGGTCGTGAAAGATTAGAGTGTTCCTTGATAAGTGGAGGTGGCAGAACACGATGTAAGCAAATAACCAGGGTTCCTTAAGTATGCCGCAGAGAACAATGCAAAAAATGGATGGGCTCAACCCGTCCAAGCAAACCACAGCATGACCATGCAAGTTTGAAACCAACCAGGGCACCTGAAACGATATGCCACGACGTTTGTGGCCCACTATCAGAAAGCACCGTTTTTAATATTGAACGGGAACGTTTCCTCTGCGGATTTGGGACCAGTTCCACCTCCCAAGCACATGGCACAGAGAAACAAACCCCACATATGTAGCACCAGACCAACAGATACAGGGAGGAGTACAATTATGCAAGCAGAGCCAACAACCATCTCGACGCAGGTTGCTTGAACTGCAGAAGCAGGAGATGAAACCTTTCCTGTCGCCAAAGCGACATTAGTCGAGTACAATACAAGAGCCTGCACAAAGTGAGAAACGGTTATGCGCTTGAGAAATTCCATAAGGTCAGGGAATTCAAAACGGTCCAATTTGAGCCGTGCTGCAAAGAACTAGAAAACGGCAGTTGAGAGAGCCAGGATTGAACAATGAATGTTCGCGTTGTGGTGCCATTGTGCTAAAGTTCAATGGTAAGCGCGGGTTTGTTTTGAGGTCCTTAGCAAGTCCATAGTCAGAACGTCAAGACAATGGATTGCGGCACCCAATGTCTGAAAGGGAGACTGTTACAGCCTTTAATCCATCGACCAGCCGTACATCGCAAATACCCTGATTGACCCTTGATTGACCCGAAACTTGAAATTGCTTGGAAGTGGAGTGAATCCCCAATGTTCGTTCTGGCTATAGCGCCTTTCAAAACTTGAACTTGTTAGATTATAGCAACACCGAGTATATCAAGTGATCAAAGGTAGGAACTAGTATGACTTTCGAGGACAATTCGAGGAAGGGAACGGGGGGTTGTGACGCTGTCACCGTGACAATAATCGTGATTCGGAGTGGCATGGTCACGTGCATACTTAATTGACGTCACTCCGACTACAAATCGCTTTCTAGTGCCCAACTTTGGCCCAACTACCTTCATATCCTTCTCATTCGAAAATGACTTCCTCTGACGGTCCTAACTCTTCGCAGTACAATGATCGCTATAATGACGAAAGAGAGCGAGTTCAACAGAATGGCATGGACCACCCACCATACTCCTTAAATCAGCCGAAGCCGTTCACAGCACGACATCAAGGCTCTTGTTTTTGTGGCAAGGTCCAATTTGAGATTTCCAGAGAAAGGCCCCTTGATGCCAAATTTTGCCACTGTCGTACTTGCCAGACACTGCATGGAGCGCCATTTCAGTGGGTAAGCACTCTCAATTTTTGAACGCTGTAAATCTGTTCCCGACAATAAAATAGGCAGCCATAATCGAAAAAACCGACCTTTATTTTACGAAAGGGAAAGAACAATTAGTGTTTTGGAATGCTGAAGAGCAGTCGCAGGAACACGTTCTTCCTTGTAAGGTCTCCTGCATTAATTGTCGGACGCCCATCATGGATGAGGGGCGGAAAATGTTAATGGTATTCCCCACGCTCCTTCACTTCGAAAGCCATGAGGATCAGCGCAAGTTCTACCCAAGGTTAGGATGTTTTTTTTTCGTTGTGCAAGGATCATTGCAATCTTACTGACTCCCAACTTCTGTAGCTGCCATATATTTTATTCCCAACGTGCAGTCGATGTAAACGATGGATTGCCCAAGTTCGAGAAACATAAAGATAGCAGCCCACAAATTTCGGAGTCTAGTGGAAATGTGCTTGATAAGGGGGCAATTGATTGAGTCCCTGGTTTGTTATGCGTACTTAATATAGTTCAACTCTGGTTGTCAAATTCCTCGACCTCAAACTCGGTGTGAAGAATTTAATAAGTTCAATTCAATTGATGTTTACCATTACACTTTTAGCAGTAACTACTGTAGTTGAATCCAGATACGCTATCCTTAGACGCGGCGTCTCGCTAAGCGCTCGACCGCGAGCTCCTCCCAGATTTCGCACGCATCTCGCTTTCATCGCATTTGCAAGTAATTTCATGAATCCACCACCTGTCAGGCCAGCAGACACCCCACTCATCGTTTGTTCCGCCGACGCTTATTTCTGTTTATGCATAACCATGCGTTCAAACTATTAGCAGAAAATGGGGGTACAGATTCAGTGAGGGCGGAAATCTCCTGCAGTCCCTGAGCTCACTGTTAGAAATCAAATACACGGGTCCCATTCTTCTGATGAAGAACGTGTTGGGAACTACATCGGTGACAATGTTGATGAAAATCTGGCGCTTGGATTTGTTATCTTACTCCAATCAATCTCTCACCACCTGTGCTTCCCACGGCTTAATTAAGGATTCGCTTGGATGCTTGGGACAAGCTCTGCACGATTTTGGGGACAGTGACTCGGGTAAAAAAAAAATAGGATTGCAAATGGGAGACATCACTACCATTCGAGAATGCCGTGGTATGGGTCGAGAATATCCTGCCACTACCATGAGGCCCGACTATCTGAATTGCCTCCGCATACTTGGACAAAGGGTCGGCTCCTTCAGCGTCTCATATGATCTGTAAAGGCAGCATCTATGGAGTACGGGTTCGATTGGTATTTCTCGATTCCCCCTTAAGGAAATTCGGCAATCACCACTGTCCCGTGATGAGTATAAAAATAAATTCTTCATCGCTCATCCCGCCGTGGCCGTTATCTCCCCCCGAGAGACCGGCGGGCCTGTCTGAAGGTGGCCCCAGCAGTCAATATTCTGAGTTTAAACATAGTAGCCATATGGAATCTGTAGAGGTGCCCACACCCTGAAAGCTCGGCGCCAGGGCTGTGACTGGCCCCGTTGAGGTGCGGCGAGGGGGCGGCGCTGGACGGCTGGGATGCCGGCGCCCGCGTCGCCTTCGGTATTCGCGTGGGCTTGGCGTCGGCGGGGCGCGGGGAGAGCGCGCGGGCGGGGTTCGTGCTGGACTGCGAGCTCGTCGTGCTCGTCCGGGCGTTTCCGTTGGCGTTTCCGTTGGGCAGGTCAGGCTTCAGCGCTTCAGCAGCGTATGGCGATGAGTAGGTGCGTGCGCGCTGGAAGTCCTTTTTGGTATTCGGCTGCAAACTAGCGCCGTTGGTCAATGGCTTAGCGGCCAAGAGGATCTACCATAAGCTTACCGGAGACGGGCTGAGACGTGCGGTAATATCCATGGATGGCCGGAAAACTAGACTCGATGCCAGTCTACAGGGGAGATTATCACATATGTAGATTTGGGCGAAAATGATGGATGACAAAGAATCTCCCAATTCGTATGCGTGGGTGCGGGATAATCTCCCCTGTAGACTGGTAGGGATTAACCGTGAAATCTCGCGAGAGATTTCAAACCCCGTCTGAACGACCCAACAAGGGAATTTGATGGGAAATATTTGAAATTCACCATTCACGTGGGGAGGCGCGTAGGCGCGTCGCGTCGCGACCTTGGAAATGCATCCAAAACCCTCCTTTCATGACTCTATCTACGCCGTTCAAGCGTTCTCGCAACGATGAGAATGCGAACATTTCTCGTTCAACTCCGGCACGGGCGCGAGACCCATTTCGCACGCCGCTAAGATCGATCTCACAGTCACAGCCCAACGTTACACCTGCCAACCTCCCTCAGGCTAGTAGTACTCACAATTCTTTTGTCTTTCTCGATGGCTCCACACCTGTTCCCAAGAGGCGCCGCTTTGCTAAGGACATACAACCTAGCGAGCACAAGGATCTCATTCGAAAACGACAGGAAGCCGAAGAACAGAAGGCCAAAATGGCTACAGAACAGGCAGCCAAGGACAGGGAGATGCACGAGCAATATCAGCGCGATCTCTTGACTTCCCAGGTCAATCGCGTACTTCAGTACATTGAGGACGTCGGATTCTCTAGTGTCTACCATTTCCTGCACGTCTTCTTCAGCAATCGCGAACATTCTCATTCCTCTAAAGTCTCCCAACCACCATATTAATGTGCAAACCTTCCCTCAGTGGCTAGTTGGTGGCTAGGTGGGCTCTTTCTTATTTAAATAACTACTACTATTATTGAACAGATAATACTGATGTCTTTTGAATGATAGACACTAGACTGTCCGCGGTCCGGGCCTGGCCCGGCTGGCCCGGGGCCGACCCTGGCCCGGCCCTGGAGGGCCAGGGGCCAGGGCCAGCACATCCATCGCTGGCCCGACCCCAGCTAGGGCCGGGGTCAGCGCTTGCTTGACCCGGCCCTCGGGGTCGACCCCGGGTCGGCCCGGGGCCGGCCCTACTTTTCCAGCTCATAAACCAGTCTAGTCTTCTTGTATGTACAGCATTTCAATAATATTCTTTAGTTGAAATGAATGCATTTGAAGTTAAACTATATACATAATGTACCTAGTCACTACCAGTGCGAACTCGCGCGAACCCTCCTGAGTCTCCCGCGGCGCTCGTAAAACGGCGGAGTGTAACTACTCACCTAGTTGGTAGTCTCAGTGTCCGATTGTGCATCCACTGGGCTCTTGTCGCGGCCATCCTCCCAAGCCACCTCCGTGACACGTTGTCGCATCGACGCAAGGTCGAACAGCTGCCATCGATGTGCCTGTGTCCTGACATCCGGCCTGTCGACCGCGATTGTTGTTTCCTCCTTGCAAGTCGATGATTCACAGTCGATATTCTGCGATGCGGGAGGTCGACGGGTGAATGGGATGATTGGCCTTATTGTGCTGGCAAAGCGGCGGGGTCTGTGAGCGCGACGAAGTCAGCTGGGTGAAACAAGAGCGTACCAGGGGGGCCCTACAGACCTCCAATAACAACCCGACTCTGCTTGCAAATCCGCCGTGCGCCCTTTTGTCTGTCGTGCGTCCGTCATATCGTGCGCCCGTCATCCATCCTGCCCCCGCCAGCCAGTTCCAGGTGTGAAACTTGGGGATGGCGGCAAGTGGAGGGCATGGCGGCGACATGCGAGCGTGGGTGCCCAAGCTGACGTTGTCCTAGATCCTGCGAAAAGGCGGCGGAGGGAGGCTATACGGCATCACCGTGGACTCCTGGAGTGGGCATCTTCAGCATACAGATGGTAATGAAGAAAATAGAACGTACCGCGGGCCTATACAGGCCCCGCGTCGTCGCCCGCAGCCGTTCCTCCGCCGCCGCCGCCATTCGTTCCTCGCCTGCTGCTCGTCATCCATGTGCCCGCCATCGGTCGGTCGTCATCGATTTCTGTCGTGCTTGCACTTCGGTTGGTCGGCTTCGTCGTGCTGGCAAAGGCGCGAGAGTTTGTTAGCGTGGCGAGGTCAACAAGATGAAAGTAGAACGTACCAAGGGGGCCTCTACAGACCCTCAGTCTGCTACAGACCTGGCGCGTTTACTGCTCTGGTGGTAGCTGGTGGCCGAGGACCGATGCGCGCATCACTGGTCATGGAGCAGCCCAGCTCGCGGCGTCGACCAGCGCGAGGCCGTCATCCCTCGTTGTCACCCTCTGACTCCCGCGCAGTCGTTCGTGGTCGCGGTCGCGGTTGTTTGTTCTGCGGCGAAGTCGCCGCGTGCACTGCCGTGGTGGTAGTTCGACATCCCGCGCGTCATCCATCACGCATATTCGCGTCATCGTGGACGTCTGTGGTGTCAATCACCGTCGTTGAGAAGAAGTTGGGTTGCAAGGAGCGTACCTTGTGGATCTCCCGTTCCCCGGGTCTTCCCTTGATCTCCCACTTCTCCAAGTCTATGCTCTTGCATCCTGCACGATGTGGGGCGTTGGTTGGAGTGCTGCATGGGCGCCGGGCGGTGCGCTGGGTGCCTTGATGAGGTTATTCGTTGGATGAAGGTCAATGTGAACGCGTCGGCGCGTAAACAAACGATTCAAGCGGCGCTCCGGCAAATACCGGTCGCGTGCCGCGTTTTGCCGCGTGGCCCCGGGCCGACCCTGGGCCGACCCCGACCCGGCCCTCGGGGCCAGGGCCACCGCGGGCCAGGGCCAGGGCCAACATCAAGCTGACCCGGCCCCGGAGGGCCAGGGCCAGGGCCAGCAAAAACAGGCCGGCCCTGGCCCGGCCCGGCCCGTGGACAGTCTAATAGACACAGGAAGAAACGAGAGATTACTTGCAAGCGCTCGTCGTATTGATCGCAGAGACGGGGGGGTTTCCATTTGGGGTCGTTCGGTCGGGGTTTCAAATCACGGAGGCAATATCACGGTTAATCCCTACCAGACGTTATGGTACATATTCCTCCTGATGGCGCAGCCAGAACGGGTTGGCTGGCACAGCCACAATATGCCCATAACTCTGGGTCGAGACTACCGGAAAACGGTCTGTGGTCCACTATCTAATCATATGTACTCTATCTAATCATGTATATCCTGATGGGAAAGGGCAGGATCACTACGCGAGCATAAGCGAGGTAAGCGAGAAATACCAATCGAACGATACCTCGCATCTATGTTGGCTATGTACATTTGCTTCCACTTCAAAGCGCAAGCATCGAACATAAATTAATTGCTATGTAACAGAATCAACCATCATTAATCATAAGTCCTCGAGTCGAAGCCGCATCGCTTAAAGACAATGGCCAACAATGGGGGCGCAATTGATTGCCATTTCAAAACAAGGCCGAAAAAATGCATCAATCGTGAGATTGGTCACTAAACCTGGGTTGTTTCTGCCGCAGGAAAGAAGAAAGGGCTAAGCGGCACTCTTATCAAAAGCTTTTTAAACATGCTTGACGCCTTTTATAGAATTTTCGGACAATCTCCCGTGTTCTTGCTCGCCATCTGCTATTTTTAGAATCAGTGATAACTGCTTATGGATATTTCTACCAAAACGGATTCAGTTGATCAGACGTCAGTTCAGTGGAATTTGCTTATGCGTTCCCTGATGCCGCAGCATGGTAGCCCATATTCAGCTCCTGGGATATTTGGGACGTCGTATTCCTCGGAGTTTGCCTGACAGTAACAAAGTCATGCTGAGTAGCCAAAGTAATCAAATATAGAATTTGCCTTTTGTGATACAGGATGTCTTTTCCAGGTATTCCAATACAGTTACAACTAATCGACTTGCCGACCCTGAGCTCCATTGTGAGACCTAAGAAATACATCGATCGCATGGCTTCCACAGTTTACAGAATTCCGAAGGCTGTAAGTAATCGCTGCAACCAATCAATCTCCGAGAATGTTTGGGCACATCTAGATATCCAGAAGATGGGTGTGCACACACCGGTAGAGTTTACGTTTTGGGGAACATATTACAGACGTCTAGGGACTTGCTTGAGGCCTCGTGGTGAATCCTACAAGCTTAAATAGCTTGATTTTTGCGATGAGAGTAGCCATCATTCTCCGCCTTCCTCCCTTGACTCTGTCCTCTCCAAAATGTCCTACCCTACTCCCCAAGACCACATGCGTTGGGCCAACAGGTCTCGTCTACGCGAGTTAGGGATAGAGCCTAAACAAGCAGTTGTCAACAACGACGATGCCGACTTGGCTACGGAGGCGAAAGCTATAGATGAGGAAACACTGCCAGTGGAAAACGAGTTGAGTATTCTTCCCGTTGCCGAGGACAATGACGAGCTCATACAAAACAGTGAGCTTAAAATCCAAGCGCAACCAATGTCACCAACGGCCCACTCTGCCCGAATTCCCTCGTGGAATACGACACAAGAATCAAACGCACCGGCAGAGATCAATGTCGAAGCTTTTGAAGGCCAATCTACCTCAGATCAGCCTCACACCGCTCTGCCTGACAGACCAACCTCCCCGGGATTTGCGTCTTTACCGCCTCCGCCCAGGTACTGTCTGCCTCCCACCCCATTGTGTTCTACTGTCTAAACTTATTTTTTTCTAGACCTCGAGCAGGCAGAGGTAAATTAGTTGTTTTACCAGCTGAAGATGCAGCTACGGCATCCACGCACCGGAATGTACGCGGGACAAAGTATGTAGAACTATTCAACCATGCTCGCCAATTGACTCATCTTCAATCCCCACAGAGGCCACGCCCCAAGGAGTACCACGTTTGGCCAGACAGTGGACTTGGGGAGCAGCGAGTTGCAATCCAGGGGATCCCTCGAGCCGGAGGTAGATATATTTGACGTCTGAAGAAAGGGACGAAGTACCACCATGTTAAATAACTGCCAATGATTGTTCGAAATAATGTGCGGTAGATGTAAATAATGGAGTCCCGAGTTCGAAGAACGCGAAAATATTATCAAGTTCGTACTCATGTCCGCCTGGAGCGTGCCGTGACGCGTCACTATGCTGTCCCACACCCAATGTTTTTCGATCCCGGCACCTGTCCCACAATGATGATGTTATGCTCGCACGTTGTCAGTGCAGTAGTTGTTCAAGTCGTTCACTTCACTGTTGCTTGCAATGGTCACCGATCACGATTCACGACGACTCAAGAGGTCAGACACACCCAAATTTGGCCCCAATCATTCGGCTGGGTCTTTGAACTTCGTGCTGTAATCTGCAAGGGAGGAAGTCTTATATTTGGGCAAGATAAACGCGTGAATCCATGTTGATTTTCATAGTAATTAAGGACGCGTCGCGGGCGTGGGAACTACACGTGATCTTAAAACGCCCACAACGGTACCTATTGACCCAAGGGTTGCTAGCAGACTACAGAATTATGCAAACGGCTGTAAAGACACGTCAAACCAGCTACTCCTTCACTAGCTCTTACCCACATCCAGTAAGTAGCTCTTCGTCGAACTCCCGTCCTCGAGACGAATAGATAACAACGGTGTCAATGCCATCAGACGCTGCCACAGGACAACGATCCTACTTGCCCGACCAAAAAGCTTGGACACATTTTTTCGCTGGCGCGTAAGTTACCTCATCACAGATCCTCGGTGCAAGTCCTCATTAATTATTGTCCTGCAGAACCGCAGGGCTAACCTCTACTGTATTAACTTCTCCGCTCGATGTCTTGAAAACTCGATTCCAGTCCTCTATGAGTCGGCGACATCTTCCCCCCCAGCCCGTCCCGGCTTCCTTTCTGGGCGTGTGGTCACATCATGTCCTCCAGACCGGCAGCGTCTTGCGTAACATCCACCATGTCGAAGGCTGGCGTGGTCTCTTCCGTGGCCTTGGACCGAGCCTCTCGGGTGTGGTCCCCTCGGTGGCACTCAAGTTTTATGTATATGGCAACGTCAAGCGTCTCGGAGCGCAGATGCTGGGTTGCGCAGAGGACGCGGCCCTGGTTCACGCGCAGGCTGCTGTCGCGGCGTCTATAACGGTTTCGACGGTGATGAACCCAGTCTTTGTCGTCAAGACAAGGCTACAGCTGGACGGTCGGACAGAAGGAGCTGACGTTACGGCCCGACGGTATGCAGGCAGTCTCAACTGTGTCCGGAAAATTCTCCAACAGGAGGGCATCCGTGGTCTGTACCGAGGCCTGGGTGCAAGTTATCTGGGCGCGTTTGAGACGGTGTCCCAGTTGGTTCTCTATGAACAATTGAAGCATCTATTTTACCCGATATCGACTGGGGCCAACGCGCAGGGCGACAAAACCTGGGGCCATGCATTTAAGAGCTGGGCTAGCACTAGCGGAGCTGCGGGATCTGCAAAGCTAGCAGCGGTTCTGGTAACGTATCCCCACGAGGTCTGCCAGCTTCCCTCCACTTCTACCCATCTTCTCTTGTCTGATATAACCGCAGGTACTGAGGACAAGGCTACGACAAGCCCCGATAGAGAATGGGGTCCGCAAGTACGTCGGCCTTGTGCAGTGTTTTCGATTGGTCAGGGCAGAGGAGGGCTTAGCGGGCTTGTATGGTGGCATGACGCCGCACCTAATGCGTTCCGTTCCGTCAGCTATCATTATATTTGGGGTGTACGAGTACGTGTTGAAGCTGCTCGGTTCTGATGGACGGAGTTGAGGTAGTAATAGATGGGTCTACATTGTAATAGTAATAGATAGGTCTGCATAGTAATAGTAATTAGAATACCCTCACTCAAGAAATATAGGCTCGTTCGAAGCAAAACACATCCGGCATTTTTGGAAACGATATTCACCACTATGCTTTTACCAGCAACTATGATAGGCGAATGCAGATATACTTGAGATCTGTCCCGAGCTGGGTCTGTTGAGCGCTTATTAGACGCTCGACCGTGTGAAGCTCTTCGCCAGATTTCGCACGCGTCTCGTCCGCCTTTCATCATCGTCTGCCACTCCCCGTTCGTTCCACAACATGTCTTATCAAGGCTACACACCGACGCCGCCACCACCGGGCACAGTGCCGCCAACAACGCCCGCCTACCCATACGGCGCCTACCACCCATCGCCCTACGGCCATCCCACGACGCCCGGCGCATACACCTACCCGCCCGGGGCATACCAAGCCGGGGTAACGAGCTACGGCTGGTCGTATCCGTACAGCTATGTCCCCCAACCGCACCCGCAAGTGGCGGCGCTCCAGACGGCAGCGGTGGCGCAGCATGTGCAGCGGCCGCCTGTGGCCCCCGTGGCGCAGCACACCCCGACGGTGCCTGCGCCGCAGCCGCAGAGGGCGGCGACGTTCACTGCGTATACGCCGAGCTATGCGCGGGAGAGCATACCGTCTGTGCATACTGGTGGACGTGGGGGGAGGAGACAGTCGAATCTGAAGGGGTTGTTTACGAAAGAATGTGAGTTGTGGATTGTTGCTTGTCTCATAGATGCTGACGGAGGACCATAATCGCAGTGAAGAACCTGATGTATGGCTTTGGAGACGACCGCAACCCCGCTAACGATACGGTGAATGTGATGGAAGAGATCCTGATTGAGTACATCACAGACGTCGTGCGTCCTTTCGTTGCCTCCCTGCCTTTGTCTAAAATGCTCACAAGTTGTTACCGATAGTGTCAAACGGCGACTGGACCCTCGAAGAAAGCGCGTTTATCCATCGATGATCTACGCCGTGCACTGTCGCGCCCGGCAGACGCAAAAAAGCTCGCAAGAATGGAGGAGCTGCTGTTCATGCAAGAGGATATCAAGCGTGCAAGGGCCCAGTTCGAAGAGTCCGACATTCACAACCCGAAGGGTATCTGAAGTGGCTTCGCTATATCTTTCTACATACCCCTAGGCTCTACCGTGCCACAGCAGTCGTAAATCCGTTCAGTGGGACTCCTTCCGCTGCCTACTATCTGGTCGAGTCATTTTTCCCCAAACCATCCAAGGACTACGCCATCGCTCTGTTTTATCCCTGCCATGTGGCCCGAAAGCTTGCACCGTGCCCAAACATACCACTGCCGATAAAGTTTCGCTTTGCGCCTTAGCAAAAAAGCGTCCCACGTCTTATTCGAAATTTCAACGCGTTGAAACATTTGGGGGAAATCTTCTCTCCGATCACTCGTCAGTCAGTGTGTTCCAACAAGGAGTTTCAAGAACAAAAGCCTCCCCATATTTTGCCTTTGCCGACCATGCGGAGGAATACCATTCCATATCGACCCAGTATCTACCGATAATATCGAATCCGTCATGCTCTAAGTACTGCCGACCTTTACCCATTGTAGAAGATGCGAATAACCCTTGGTGCATCGACTAACCCCTCGGTGCATCAGCGAGGTCTTCCTACTAGATAGAGGTATATAACTAGACCATGTATGTGCTCGTTCGTGAAATCTAGTGAACGCCGCCACAAGAATCGCGATTTCAAACTAGTGGGACTTGAAGTTGATCGACCTTGCCAATAATACGATTACTCCTCCATAGCGTTGTCATCGTCATCGCTCTTTTCCTGAGCCTCTTCTGGTTCTGCGCTTTTTGCATGACGTCCTTGAACACCTGTTTTGTGTTTCGTGAATACATACAACTGTCAGAGAGAACGAAATATGACAAGGACGGACCTCCGGATTGTGCCAGAGGCTTGACATGCTCCTTCAACCACTCTTCGGACTCCCAAACTGTAAAAAGTAAATATTTTTCAGCATTGCTGTGTCTAGTGACTAATATGGGGAGGTCAAACGCACTGGCTCTGTTCCCTTGCGGGTTCAGTGCAGCCTTCATCGGCCGCGCAAGGTTTACTTTCAGCACGCGCCCCTGCAGCTCGTTCATGTCCATATTATCGATCGCGTCCTGCGCATCGGCGGCGGAGCTGAAGGTGACGAAGGCGAACCCACGATGTTTGGGCGCTGTGCAAAACGGACGAAAGATAGAGCAGCGTATGAGCATTGTCTGCGTATGGAAGGAAAGGCGGGAGATCAGAGCTCACCGGTCGCGGCCTGGTTCTGGTGGTATTGCGTGGCGGGTGGAGGGAGTTGGACCTCGAGGATATCGCCTATTCGTGGAAGGGCAAGATGAGTTGTGGTGAACACATATCGCTTGTTAAATAAATTAGCATGATTGAAGACGCACCGAAAGTCGAAAAGTTCTCGTAAAGGGTCGTTTCGTCGGTGTCGTCGCTGATGCCGCCGACAAAGACGGTCTTCTTTGATTTCGTGCCTTCCTCCATGGTATACAATGACCTCTGGATAGGGTGCGGCGAGGATTGGCGAGGAGGAGGATGAGGGATTGGGACAAGTGTCGGAGTCTCAATACGCGACTACACTGCCACATGATGACGACGATGCGTGATCGACTCTGATCGACTACTACGCGCTCAACGTCGAGTTGTAAGATTCAGCTGACAAACTCGTTCTCTTTGCTTGAACTCGACTTTGAAGCGCCCAAGCCGAGGCAAACGCTTACAATATTTCATCCTGATCCCATCCTAGGCAAGCACCGAGTTGTGTCCAGAGTGGGTATCTCGCGAGACTAATTTGGTAGATAAGTCGACTGATGTAGATCCCCGAATCAACCTAAGTCCATCAGGTACACGGCCGAACGAGGCTCATACACATCAGCACGTACAAAATACGATGGAAATTCAATATATAGCTTTTTCATTTTCAAGGAAAGTGTTTCAAACAGAAAAGGTTCGATACTTTAGATATACACATCATCGGCAAGATGAAATTCACAATGTTCAGTTCATAAATTTCAAGGTAGTCAAATGGTTTTTTTTTACGGAAAAGACCTGGAAAGACGCGATAGCTTAGATGAAGGTCAAATTTCTGTCGAACAGGAACATCCCTGTCGGACCTGACCAGCTTTAATACTACTTCAAGTTTTATGCCATCAGAAACTCGGATAACATCCAATACGCTGCCTGGCCTGGCTAACATCAAAGAGTCTTTCCTGTTGAACAAGGTGCAGTGACATGCAATGACTTACCAACATGCATGCAGAATCAGGACAAGATAATGGATCTTGTCTCATCTTGCTCGTCTGCCAAAAAGGGATCCAGTTCGGCGAGTATCTTAAGAGTAGTCACTGTCGGATCCTGCAGTTTATATCCCTATTGCAACAAGAATGGCTGATGAGCAATCCAAAAGGTTCTGTTCGGGCTCTGTGGACGGCGTTGTTGTTCATAGGGAATAAATTATTGATATATAAAAATGAAAGAATGAAGACTCAAGAAATTAGAATACAAAAGTCACTATTTAGATACATATACATCATCGGCAATGTTCAGTGAATAAATTTAAGGATAGTCGAGTGTTTCATACGGAAAAGACGCAGTAACTTAGCAGACAATGGTTTTCTAGACTTGGGAAAGTCGAATTTCTGTCGAACTTTCAGTGGTATTTGTGGGCGCCAAACACGGCGACACATATCAGCCTCGGTGAAGGAAGACACAATAGTCCGGAAAAGCTGATGCGCTTCAGTCGCGGTTGGCCTTTTGTCAGGATCCGGACACGTCATGGCCTCGTACAGTGGCTTCAAAAACTCGAGGCCAGAATCATAATCCTAAACAATCGATAAAGCTGGTCGATGCCAATGTAGTGCAGTATAAGCTAATTGCGTACCTCGAACATAGGTTGGAATGCCGTCCCTAGTTGATACACGTCCAGCTTGAATGGGTTATATGGAACCGTTTCAGACATTTCTGGTACATTGCGTGCTTGCCCGACTTTTCCGACACAGAGAGGGTTCGGATCATCCGGAGAGTACTGGAGAGAGGTTTCGAAATCGATGAAATAATACTTCAATGGTGCCACTGATCGTCGTTCAACCGATTTCACGGAACCCGTCCAATCTTCTTTTTTAGAGGACCTAAAGAAAAAGAAGTCGCCATTCGGTACCAGTTTTGCCGAATCAACCATCAGATTGAACGTGCACGCGTCTCTTCAAAACGTCTTCGTCAGATGAGAGTATAGAATGTAATGATCATGTTCAGGCAAACCTATGCGCTATACGATTCTCGTGCATAAATTCCAAACCCTATTGCGAACATGAGTGACATTGACATTCCATTTTCTTTCTTGAGAAACAGAGATTGCTCACTTCGAGAAATTGTTTGGTGTATTCTACCACTTCGCTAACATATCGAAAAGGGTGTTTATAATCTTGAGCGAGAAGAAGAAGCGGCATGACAATCCACATCACGTCTTCTCTGTCGGGGACCAATATCGTCGCAAGAAGTGGGACGGTGTGATTTCGTGGATCGGCCAATAATTTTGGAGAATTCAGGTCCTCCAAGATGGGCACATCCCTGTCGGTCCTGACCAGCTTTAATACCACTTTTGTGCCATCAGAAATTCGGATAGCATCCAATACGCCACCTGGCTGACGATGAAGAGTACGAGTTGGTACTGTTGATCGAGGTGCGGTGACATGCAATGACTTACCATCATACATGCAGAATCGGGACAAGACAAAGGATCTCGTTTCTTCTTGCTCGTCTCCCAGGAAGGCACCCAGTTTGGAGAATATCTGTCCCGCAGTTTATATCCACGTTGCAACAAGTACGGCTGGTGAGCAATCCAAAACTTTTCCCAGGGCCTGATTGCCCATTTTGAACTTGAGTTCTCCATGATTATGCCGTGTCGATGTTAGTCATGAGGGCAAGGAAGTTGAGGCCTTGAGGAGTTGAACTGTGAATATTGAGAAATCGTTGATCATGAAGCTGGTCAAAGTTGCCGTTCCAACGGAAGCGGAGATCGAAAGTTGTAAGGTCGCACGCTCGGTTCTGTTTGGGCTCTGTTGGACGACATCCTCTCACTAATGAGTATCTCTCTCCTTACGACTGTCCTGCTCAAGTCCTGCTCAACTCAGCTTTAGGGAGATCTAAATCTCTACATTTTATTCTTGGACAAATACTCATGGCCATTACTGTTTCTACTTGCGTGTTCTGGAGTCTGCCGAGTCTACGATGGCAATCTACGTGCTTCGGAAATCTAAGTAACTGTCAAATTGGCCACGCTATGTTGGACTTTGTTCTGGCTCTCCCATCAAGTACTACATATCGACGACTACTCTCCATAACAACACTTTACTGTGCATACCCCTTGCCAGTCGATCTCTATATATAGGCGACTCTCAGTTATCTACCCTTCTCTGCTCTTTCTTTGCATCTGTACTTGATCTGTACGCAGCCTGCGTGCTTTGACATACTCGTCACACCGTGGTGCCCAATGTGGAACGTATGGCTTGCACTATAAAAGTGAGGGCCGCAACACGCTCGTCTCTCGATTTCTACCATTCGTTCGCGATCATATGCTCACGAAGAAAATGGCTGAAATGTTGCTCATCCTGAATTTGATCCTAACCATTCCCTAGCATTGTCCCAACGAGCCTCGCTCGAGAGTTATATTTGTGCGTGCATACATTATGATTCTAGTTTTGTCGCTCTTCCCAATTTGCAACCTTTTTGCTACAAGCCTACAACGTCTCGACTTTCTGATGGTTTGAGAGTCTGCTGAACTTCTGTTATCTCAGTGTGGCATTGCGCTTATTCTGGTAACAACGAATTTGTCAGGAGTACTAGGTATCACTCAAAAACAGGTACACCTGAAAACTTCCCGGTTCAATAGGATTGCGTAACGTCACATTCGAATTATATGTAGCCGTAGGTTTATAAGTAACGCAAAATCAAGATGACATCTGGCATGCCATGGACTGTTCTTTACTATGGAAACACTTCAAGCATCGAATATTTGACTCGAGAAGAAATGATCGGTGATCTCTCATTACAGCGGACACTGCTCATTCTCTTCTGAAACAATGGCCGACTTTTCTGACATGTCATCTGCGATGTTCAAAAAGTTCTGCGGCTGTCCAAACGAATTTACGTATCGATGTCCGATGCTTCAGTAGAATGGCTAAATGAGCTAGGATTTCTGCGACAGCATAAAAACATGCTCGTACCGTCCCCGCTCAATAGTTGGATTCCTGGCTGAAGGTGTGTAACTTGAAGAGCTATGAAAACCAATGAATGATTTCAAAAGGATGAAATATCATAACAGTAGATATATACCTTGCAATTGGTTGTGCACCATACATGCCATGGGAGCCGACGGTGCCACTTAACATTGAACCATGGAACCTATTATGCAGCCCATGTCAGAGGTAACCGTAGAATATGCATATATTCAAGAAATTTATGAATACCTTGGTGGGGCAGGAAGAGCGGCCGGTACTGGTTGCGGGCTTGGTTCGCGCATGAATGACGATTCTGTTATACTAACCTCTGATAGCGATGGAGCCGAATCTCTCCTCGAATTACCATAATCGAACACAGGGGATGGCGTGTATCGTTCTTTTATCTTACGCCCACCATTGTAGGCGGCTGCAGCAGCCAACTGTTGTGATCGGGTCTAAATTTTTAGGGAAGAGGTCAGTGTCATTGGTGTCAGTTATTTGCACGCGAAGGCGATTACGCACTCGGTAAATCTTGTGGTCTCTTTGAATTTCTTCTTTGAGCTCCACGACATCAGTGGTACTCGGGTTTCTTGGAAAGGTAGAATAATAGCGTAGAAATTGCAGATCTTTCTCCATTGTAGAAATATTTCCGTTATACCTAGTGTATGGTGTAAGTAGTAGTTAGAAACAAAACAAAATAGGAAGCTTACGGGTCTAACTTTGCGACGCCAAAAGTGCGCGCGTCCTTGATCGTGTCCTTTGAGACCTCGTCCAGCTTGTTGGAAAGGTCTGCCTTGTTATAATAAACGTGTCTCTTTCGTTTACACGGGTGGAACAGGGACCCTCGCAATCGCGCGAGGTCCAACAAGTTCATTTAAACTACTTAAATACATTGAGAACTACAAATATAAATGGAGAAATCACCTAAAACTAAAAGCTTCCCCGTACTACCTAAGAATGTATTACAAACAATTTTCAGCCACTAAAATGAAGCCGTACATTACTCAAATCGTTTCGCGTGGGTGCCGTGCTTGAATCAAGGATTCCAACACACCCCCGCAAGCATGGCACCAAAAGAAAAGAACATCGAAAGAAAATCAAAAAAACAAAACATGCACGCACCCCCGGAATCTCATCAGTGTTCTTCAAAAACATAAATCGGAGTCGCTAGAATCCTCGTCGTCATTCGATGAAAAGACGGCTGCGGCGGTCTCGGTATTCTTCCCTTTCGCCTTCTCCCAAGCCAACCTCTCGGGGCAATCCGATTTGTAATGGCCCTTTTTGTCGCAAAAGAAGCAGGTGACTTCGGAATTTAAGCGCCCTGCCGCGTGCCTAACGCCGCGTTGTGTCACGGCCATCGCCTCGTCTTGTGCCTCTCCGGGGTGCTCGGCATTCGGGTCTCCGGAAATCTGGCGAACTTCCTCGTTGAGTAGGCGGGATATCACATGGTTCAGGGTGAGCTGATCAGTGGGAGTGGAATCGAAATTGATGATGACAGCATCATAGCTCGGGGGAAGTCCCATAGTCAAAGCCAAGATTTTATCCTGATCGCTAACTGCAATCCCAGCTTGTTCCAATCGAAATCCGAGAGCCTGAATTTTCCCAATCCATGCCTGCATCGTCTCGGAGCCCTTCTTCAACGTAAGAAACTTGCGGCGCAGCGCTAAACTCGTCGCAAATCCGGCGGCTCGGTGGACACTTTCTAAAATTAGCCAGATAGTGCGCGGATCATCTGATCGCAAACAGTGAGATAACTGGCCATCCTCGAGGCGCAAGATAATCTCGGCTCGTGCGTCGTTCATCTTCGACTTCGTGCGCGCCTTCAGCGCGGCTTCGAATTCCGCCGCAATCGTCGATGCGTCCTTCTCCTTTCCATCCGATGCCAAAGTGTCGACAGTAGGTTTGATCATGTTCCATAAACCAGCTCTGACAAGAACGGCTTCCATACGCAGACACCATTCGGGATAGTTGGTATTGTTTAAGCGTGCGAAGCGTACTGTGGATTCGGAGGTTGCCATCTCGGGTGGTAGATAGGATAATAGGAATGGGAATAATTCTTCGTGGGTTCTTCGTAGGTTCTTCCAAAAAAATAAGACCGAGTTTGCGAGATAAAAAACAAGCAAAGATGTCGCTCGGAATGGCACGAGAGAAGCACAGAGGGTATGACGCGCGATTGTGTTATAATAAACGTGTCTCTTTCGTTTACACGGGTGGAACAGGGACCCTCGCAATCGCGCGAGGTCCAACAAGTTCATTTAAACTACTTAAATACATTGAGAACTACAAATATAAATGGAGAAATCACCTAAAACTAAAAGCTTCCCCGTACTACCTAAGAATGTATTACAAACAATTTTCAGCCACTAAAATGAAGCCGTACATTACTCAAATCGTTTCGCGTGGGTGCCGTGCTTGAATCAAGGATTCCAACATGCCTTGAGTAGTCCCACCTGTTCTATCTTCTTGGACCGCTTGTATTTGACTTCAGGGTGAATTGGTTCCGCCATTGGGGGAATGACCTGATGTGTTGACGGGACAGAAGTTGCTAGGTTGGCGCAATGAGAGGTCCTCCTTCGAAGTCCAGCCTATTTAAGCTCCCTTCCTCTCAGAACAGGGGCCGCAAATGAACTCAGAAGAACACCCTAGAACGGTGCAGAAGATGACCAGAAAAGTCAACCTTAAACTTGGCCATGCTTTTTTACTGAGCCCTGCAAATTCAAATCAGCGGTATTACATATGCGCTTGAAACCAAATTTTCCTTGATTTTTCGGGTCGGAACACATGGATGTGCTGCTTTGGGACATTATCTGACCTGAGATCGATACCTTTCCTATTGTTGGCTTTGATAGTCCTTGTTTTCTGGAAAAGACATCGAGCATCGGACCGGCTGTAGAGAATACCAAAAAAGGAAGTTTGTGGGCGTGGTACATCATGCATCAACGCCATCACACGAAGCAAACACGAAGCAAGCATTTTAAGTATCTGACTCGGACAAGACTTTTGGGCGACTGAGAAATATTCCTTCTCACTGTGTGATAAGCATAGTCTAAAAGTAGGGCTGAAAACTCCCAGCCGGCGATTGTCGACTGTCATGAAGTTGTTGCACTACCGTAGAACAATGTGGAGATGCTCTGCGGCGTCTGCGCATTGTTTCGCGATAGGTGCCACTCAGTGACAATCAATCTCCAAGGTACAAAATCGGCTCCCAAAGCTCGAACAAAAGCGATTGTTAGCCGTCCTCTCAATGCCGCCTCCGAGGTTCAGTAAAACACATATGACTCCTATCAGGGGTTTTGTTCTCCCCGGCAACAAAGATGGCGAATTCTGTGCAAGCTTAAAAAAAGGCTGAGAATAAGTAAAGACACAGCTGAACAAGGAGTCATGAAATTTCCCTGGCCAATTTTTTTTTTCACTCCAAAGCTCATGCTTATATGCATTGTAAGTACATGCATGAATGCAAGGTCTTGAGCTTGAAATGACTCGGGCGAGTCTGTCGTCGGTTCTTGGTCGGTTCCGACTATGTCGGCCCTCGGGAAGACTTTCAGCAAAATTCAGAGCCTTCAACAAAGTAAGTACTTGTATATTTCTTACAGTAAAACCTCGCATAAGTATACATAAGTAGTTTTAACTTCATATCGTCCAGGTTCAATTCAATTTGTCAGTTACGTAGCTTTGCGGACCTCATCTCAGATATGGCAACAGAACAAAGATTATACAAAAATAAGTCTGGTCAATGTGCTTTATCGCCGACTACGGTGTTCGAGAACCGCAAGGTTCACTCGACATTCGACTTTGCACTTCACTCAGCCGAGTCACATGTGTCTTCGGCTATCAACCGCCCCCATCCCCACTATCCACCCTCGATCCTCTCGTTCAGTACTCCTGTAAGGGCTATGTCATGTATTTAGGTTGAATACGAGTAAATAATTAATATACAGATGCCTTAGTACAGGAGCGTCAGTCGCTGAGAAAAGTGTAGGGCAGCTACTAGCGCAGCATCAAGTCAGTTTCCCACGACTTCGTTGGCGCCATCCTCGTCCTTGAAGACTGCCCGAAATGTGCAGCAGTGTATATTCGGCTTTAAAAACTACCAGGATAGCTATATAGACGTGTTATCTACAAAAAAGATTTTTTAGATGTATGTACCTTATGTCATATGGTCGATGCAACTAATTCGAAGATTTTTGAACACCTTGAGATTTTGGACCCCTTAGGTAGATCGGGAATCCGTCTAGTAAAAGGGAAGCTTGCTCATGAAGGGCTTCATATTTCTCGGTCAGTAACATCTTAACAGTTTATCGACATAATTTGATCTGCTTTGGACTCAAAGTAATTTTATTATGAGTTTTCGACACGCCGAAAACCCTAGTGCTGCCGCCGCTCGTCATCCTTGTACTTCTCTGGTCCGAATAAAGAGTGGTGCAAAGACGGCCAAAAAAAATTCTTCAACCCATGGAAATTGCAATATGGGGAGTGATTGACAAATGCTGCCGCCTTGAACTTGGACTTTGGGCTGTACCCAATGCCAGATTGGCAGATGTTCCACCTGCGTTATACCTTCGGCTTACACGAAAGATTGGAGGTATGTCAATTCATATTCAGCTCGCCTGAATTAATCTAACTTATGTTCTCTTCAAAGGAATGTGTGTTCAAACCGCAAGTGATAAAGGGACGGAGCTTTCAAAGCTTATTGCCCTAATCACAACTTTGCGGTATGTCTAATTACTGCTTGACTTCTATTGTCTGCTAATTTTACCTTATCAGCCAAGTGTACCGACCATATCTCTCCAAAGAGACTCTTCCCGCTCACAAAGCTGTCAAAATTGTTTACAATATTACTCTGAACGTAATTGGCGCCCAATTTGGGAGAAAGAGCTCGGAAATGTGGCCTTTGAATACACTAAAGGTAAGGCTTTGATTGGCTTCCTTCATGACGATCCCATCCACGAGTAAGTCACTTAGTTCCCTTTACAAATATTATCCCTTGACAGTTCATGAAGAGGTGTGGCTTCTTGGCTGTGGGGGAAGATTGTACAACTTCGACTCGATATTATTTTGAGGGAAAGTCATGCACAGTCCGTGAACAAGCCGGAAGCCTCCTTCCTACGGGATGTAGATTCGTCGACATGTACATATGAGCACCCCGAAGACTTTGACGGACTTGAAAATCAATTGATTGAGATTCCGCGAGAAGATATTGATAAAATTCTGGATGAATACGACCAACCCGATCTTCTGCAGTTTGGGTCAGATGAAATGGTCCAATTTTGCGAGCGGCTATTCGAAAAAATTGGAGCACCTCAAATAAATGCAAAGGTTGGCTGGAAGGTGTTTCGCCAGATGCTAGAATGCGCAGCCGCAGCAGAGGATACCTGAAGCAAATTGGAGGTTGTCATGATATAGGTAGGTGTAATCTGAAGGATGCAGATGAGTCGCATATATCTAAAAAATCTTTCTTGTAGATAACACGTCTATATAGCTATTCTGATAGTTTTTAAAGCCGAATATACACTGCTGCACATTTCGGGCAGTCTCAAGGCAGTCTTCAAGGACGAGGACGGCACCAACGAAATCGTGGGAAACTGACTTGATGCTGCGCTAGCTGCCCTACACTTTTCTCAGCGACTGACGCTCCTGTACTAAGGCATCTGTATATTAATTATTTACTCGTATTCAACCTAAATACATGACATAGCCCTTACAGGAGTACTGAACGAGAGGATCGAGGGTGGATAGTGGGGATGGGGACAATTGATAGCCGAAAACACATGTGACTCGGCTGAGTGAAGTGCAAAGTCGAATGTCGAGTGAACCTTGCGGTTCTCGAACACCGTAGCCGACTGAAGTAGCGTAGTGACACTGATAACGGCGCTATCGTGGAAAATGTTATTTGTCAGCAGAAGTAATTATACAATTGAAGTCCGCGCAATGCGCTTCGCTATTTCGAAACAGACTTTCTTTCTGACTCCCATCTCGGTATTCGGTACCTGAAGAGTGGTGTTAAAGCGTGTATCTGAGGCGAACACCTTCAGCGACACCATGCCACAGTATCAGCTTCCCATTGCTGGTGTGCTCGCCGCCAGCACGTTGGCAAGTCTTGTCGTATTCTTCCTTACACGGACGCCCGAAGGAAAAGTTCAGCTGCCGATACGAGTTCAGGACGGAGACCTAGTACCTGCACACGATGCGTTTGACGTTACGAAACCGGAAGATATTGTGGACGGCTACCCAATTGACGAGGACAAGTTTTGGACGCGGGTGTGTTGAAATGAAACGTCATTTAACAAACCTTGCTCATATCAACGACAGATGCGATGGAGGAAAGCTCTCATGGCCCTACTTCTAGCCTTTGCATTGGCAATAAGTACCATTTCGCTTGGATGGTCTATTGCGATCAACGACCGCGATGATACACTCATTTACGCCCTGCATATCGTGTTTGCTATGTACTCATTTCTCCTAGTCGCGCGTTCCATAAATCAAAACTCCACGGACTACCACTCGGAATCTATCATTCATCTGACTGTACTGTTATCCGTGGCTTCTGCGTTGCTTTGCTCAACTGCCATTCTTCCCGAGACCCCGCCGCCTGTTGCCACTTCAATAGACGATGAGCCCTTCCTCAAGGATTTGTGGTATGCGCTCACAGTCATATATGTTCTTGTCACCGTCATTGCGTATTCTACGCCACTCGGACCCCCTCTTCATTATCCGCCTTCAGACATCTATTCGGAGAAGACAGTTCAAGCTATCACTAACACTGATCAGGACAACGTTTGTGGCATTATATGTATGTTTTTTTGTTCGGCACCGACCAACGCAAATCTCATGGTACTTGTAGATGCCTCACCCTGGGATACTCTTCTTTTCTCGTATACCACCAAAGTGGTATGGTTGGGAAATATCGCAACGAGTCTTGACATCGGCGACCTCCCAATCGTCCCAACTAACATGCGGGCAACCTACAACTACGCCAGAATGAAGAAAGCAATGCGTGAGGTCAAACTGCGCATTTTTTCCTGGACTCCAAAGCCAGGCAGTGGATGGCTTTTGGCTTACCGGCTGGTGCGTCTTAACTACGTCGCCTTCACGGCCGAGCTTCTGCTCGCATCCGTGTCTGCGGTGCTTTTCTATGCACCTCCTCTTTTTCTGCAAAAATTGGTCGCCTTTCTCGAAGTTGATCCCACCCGAGAGAATAAAGGATGGGGATGGGTCTACGTGATTGGCATATTTGTTTCCAACGCAATTTCCTTCTTGAGTGAGTGCTTTCGTATCCCCCTCATCTCATCATCCTCACGAATTGTTAGTCACCGGACAACTGTGGTCACTGGCTACCACAACGATTCAAGTCCGCCTTAGGATTCAGTTGAACTCCATCTTGTACGCAAAGACGCTCGTGCGCAAGGATGTTGCCTCCAACGCACCGCCCCCTACTCCGAGCGCGACTCAGGAAGCAGGAGAGAACGCGGCACCTAGTGTTGACGTTGAAGAAAAAAAGACCGACGAGGACGACTTTTCGAGCAAGGCGCAAATCATGACTTTGATGACGACAGATGTCGACAGAGTCAGCGATTTCGCTTGGCATGTATTTTCCCTAGTTGGTAAGTACAGAAATTGCCATATGTATCTTTGTTCCTAATGGGTAACGACCCCCCTGTAATAGACGCTCCTATTGAAATTGTCATTGGGACTATATTCTTGTATAGCTTGCTTGGTACGAATCTTAACTTTCCACCCACCATGTTTGCTGATCTTCATCTACAATAGGTGTCTCTTGCTTCTTCGGTCTCGCAGTTACCTGTTTATTCCTTCCTATGAATCATTACACAGGAAAAGTTGTAGTTGGCAAGTCTTTCATTCTTGTTTCCAATATACGAATTCACTAATAGCTCAATCACAGGTGCCCAGGAGAATCTCATGAAGGCGCGTGATGAGAGGGTTTCTCTCATGAACGAAGTGGGTTGCGCTTTTCATATCATATCAGATGCGCCGATCTTAACTGTTTTGGTAGATTCTTGGTGGAATCCGTATGATCAAGGTAACATCATTCCCCGTATCGACATCGAATTGCCTTGCTAAATTCTCATCTACAGTTCATGGGCTGGGAGCGTAGCTTCGAAAAGCGTGTCTTAGCTATTCGCACGAAAGAGCTGAAGTACCAGAAGCTCAACTATACAATCGAGGTAATGTTATTTTGATATCAAATATTTTTTCCATACTAAAAATTTTCATTTAGACCTTGTGGAACGCCATATGGTAAATATATTCACTTCTGAGGGGTGTTGTGTTATGAAAATATAACTTCTTGGCTTTCAGGAATGGATCCCCGATCCTGGTCACTCTTGTCTCGTTCTGGCACTTTGCGATCTATCGAGGTGAAGCTTTGACCCCGTCCATTGCATTCACATCTATTCTTGGTATGCAGAACAACTACGCGTTTCAATAGGTGTGAACACTAAAACTGCCATTTCTAGTATTCTCTGAGATGAAGTTCGCTCTCAGCGCCTTGCCAGAGACGTTCATCAATATGCTTCAGGTGCGGTTGACGCCTCTTTGATTATGCAGCAAGTTCATCAAAAATTTCTAGAGCTTCGTATCATTGCGCCGCATTGAAAAATACTTGAATAGTGCCGAGGTTAATTCTGTCCCGCCTCTCGAAGAACAGTCTAAGACAGTCGCCTTCCAATCTTGCACCGCTACATGGCCACAAGACAGATCCACCATCAGCCGTGCTCCGTCAGCTGCCCCCACTCCAAAGCAGAAGTTCCTCCTCGTTGACCTCTCTCTTCACTTTCCCCATGGCGAATTATCCCTTATCTGTGGCAAATTGGGCTCCGGGAAGACCTTATTGCTTCTGAGTGCGCGCATCCATTTTTTTTCGTCGTAAACGGAAACTGATTTTTATCTTTCAGCTCTGTTGGGCGAATCGGATATCCTTACTGGTCAGGTGCTTTGTCCCCGATCGCCCCCAGACTCTTTGGCCTCGTTTGCGACTGTCAAGGTATCACAAAAAGACTGGATCATCGAAGGTGTTTGCGCGTATGTCCCCCAGGTATGCCATGGAGATATTCAGAATACTTGCGATTGCGTTTGCTGACAACATAACCAGGCGGCATGGCTTCGAAATGCGTCTATAAAAGGTATTTATAATAGCGCGGAGACCTATCGTTGCTGCATCCAAATTCTGACGTGTCGTCCAGATAACATTCTTTTCAACCTTCCTTACGATGAAGACCGTTATCTCAAAACTCTTGAGGTAACTACATCCTACGTCATATATTTCGTCATTGCGACCGTTGAATGATCGTTTAACTAGGTTTGTGCTTTGATAAGCGACCTTGACATTCTCGAGGATGGGGATGAATCGGAAATTGGGGAACGTGGGGTGAGTGCGCTGATACAATCTACCTACCCTTTGATTCTTAGACGGTCTACAGGTAAACCTTTCCGGTGGTCAAAAAGCCCGAGGTAGGTCATTCAGTCTTTTTTCACCTCGCTGCCTTTACTGATGTTTCCAAGTATCTCTCGCTCGTGCGGTATATTCTCGAGCATCCATTCTTCTTCTAGATGATGTATTATCTGCCGGTACGTGTTGGAATTACCCTCCACCGCCACCTTATTTTAATTTTGGCTACAGTTGATGCCCATACTGCTCATCACCTTTATCACGAATGCCTCCGTGGCGACTTGATGAAAGGGCGCACTGTGATTCTTGTTTCGCATCACGTGCAGCTATGCGCTGCCGACGCTGCATACGTTGTCGCCCTTGACAACGGGCGTGTCCAGTTCGAAGGCTCCAAGGAAGATTTTTATAATTCTGGTGCAGCCGCGACGCTGGTACAGACGGGCCAGGCAGAGGAGGAGAAGACCGACAAGGAGGAGAAGGAGGCGTTAGAGGCTGCTGAGGAAAAAATCCTCTCCCCATCTGCAGTACCAGAATCGGAGACGAGCTCGACGGTAGCATCCAAGCCTGCATCCGTGAAGTTGGAAAAGAAGCCTGCTCGAAAACTTGTGGAAGAGGAAAAGCGTGCGGTAGGGCGCATCAGTCGTGATATCTGGGAGACCTACATTTGGGCCTGTGGGAGTGGTTGGTATTGGGCTGTGTTCATCTTTGTTCTGATTGTGGCATCTGCTAGCCCAGTGCTTGAGAATGGTTGGCTCAGGTGCGGAGAACTCAATTCGATTCACACTGGTTGCTACGTTCTCACTATATTCTCCTGATTATAGGTATTGGTCAAATTCTGCGTTGAATGGAGGTGGTCGAACTCCTGGGTTCTATATATCGCTATATGCTGTCATCACGACTATTGGCCTCATCATCCAAACCATCCGCTGGTTCATCCTCTATCGTGGCTCTATTCATGCTTCAGACGTCCTCTACAAACGACTTTTGGAGTCCATCTTGTTCGCGGATATCCGATTCCATGATACAGTTTCGCGAGGTCGTGTCCTCAACCGATTCGGGAAGGACTTCGAAGGTATGCTATGTGCACATCGCGCACAACTTTGAACTCACAATGTTTGTATAGGTATCGACAGCAGTCTTGCGGATAACTTTGGTAGAAGCATCATCTATGCACTTTCTGCAGCTACCACAATTGTTACTGTCAGTGTTGTTGGTGGTCCAATTTTTATTTTTGCAGCTATCATTTTGGGCACTATCTACTGGAACGGTGAGTGAACTTGCCCATATTTGAGGTCTGTCTAGTTCATACTGACATCTCGGTGTTCTAGTTGCTAAAGTATACACCGATCACTCGCCGTACGTTGTACCATTCTGACGATATTTAACAGATCTACGGCCAAACGTCTCGCGATATGAGACGGCTAGGTAAACATACTATGCTAAAGGTAGTAGTCGTCGCTGACACTCATTCGACGCAGACTCCGTAACACGTTCTCCCTTGTACTCGATCTATGGCGAGACGATATCAGGAGTGACAATCCTTCGTGCATTCGGCGCTTCCTCTAAATTTCTCAGAGATATGCTTCGCTGCGTCGATACTGTACGTACACCGTCAATCTTGCTCTGACTGTTATCTCATTTTTTCTCAGAACGCAAACCCGTACTACTGGATGTGGGGAGGTAAGCGGCTTTCAGCACTTGCATGGATACCTTATCTATCATTAATATTTCATAGTGAATCGTTGGCTCTCTGTCCGCTTCAACCTACTCTCTGCTGGTATCGTGGGCGCTACTGGGCTTGTCTGCCTCATTACGCCTAGCATCAGCGCTTCCATGGCTGGGTTTGCTTTGGCGTTTGCTTCGACCATCACAGGAGACCTTCTCTTCATGGTGAGTCTAGCCATCTCTTGGCAATCTTCAATGTTAAAGTTGATGGCCGATTCAGGTCCGACGCTTTGTTGGTTTAGAGCAATCGATGGTACGACAACCTGTATATCTGTGTACTCAACCCTTTATTTACCAAAAAAAAAACTTTCAGGTGGCCTTGGAACGAGTCAAAGAGTATACTGACCTCAAAAGAGAACCTCCCGAATATATTGAGCCAAGACCACCAGCAAACTGGCCCTCCGAAGGAGCCATAAAGTGTGAAGACCTTGTCATTCGTTATGCTGTAAGCCTCTTACTTTGATTTGTGACCTTCCTCAGATATTGATGTCTCCATAGCCTGAATTGCCTGATGTACTTCATCATCTCAACTTCGAGATCAAACCAGGAGAAAAAGTAGATTTTTGCTCAATCATCTCAGTTGTATAGTATTGAATTTGTCATCTTCAAAGGTTGGAATCCTAGGGAGGACAGGCTCCGGCAAAAGCACCCTTGCGTTATCATTCTTCAGATTCGTGGAAGCTACTCAAGGGCGCATACTGGTCGACGGCATCGATACCTCAAAAATCGGATTAACGGATCTCAGAAGTCGGTTAACTATCATTCCACAGGACCCCACAATTCTCAGTGGAACTCTACGCTCAACTTTGGATGTGTTTGACGAATATCAAGATGCTGAAATTGTGCGTTCTTCGTTGTTCATCCTCATCTACAACCTAATTTAAACACAACTTCAGTATGAAGCTCTTCGGCGGGTACATTTGATCCCTTCAGAGGATACCCCTGTAGAGGCCGCCGACACAGTGAACGCTAATGTCTTCCGTGATCTTGATTCGAAAGTGTCTGAGGGCGGAGACAATTTTTCAACAGGGTAAGCTTCATGCCGCAGTAATCGCACATATATATTAATGTATGCTATTCAGCGAAAAGCAACTGCTTTGTATGGCTCGCGCGATTTTGAAGCGCTCCAAAGTTCTAGTCATGGATGAAGTACGTAACGACATAATTTTACCATTCTCATTCTGAACGCCATATTTACATTGAACCAGGCTACTGCTAGGTACGCTTCTTCGTTTACGTTCATAGAAGCAATATGTTCTAATTTACTTTTAGTGTGGACTACGCGACCGATGAATTGATCGGCAAAACAATTCGACAGTGCGTTGCCTGTGTCTCCCATATTCTATTAACTCACCTATGCGTATAGAGAATTTGCTGAAAGCACAATACTAACGATTGCCCATCGCTTGCGTACTGTCATTGATTACGATAGGGTACGCAATTTCATTGGGTCGTATCATATCATTCACGCGTTCTCAATAACTTGCGACACGCCCATAGGTTATGCTCCTTGAACAAGGCAGAATTATAGAATTTGATCGGTGAGCCGATTTCGTGTCGGTTGAACCATGATGTTGCTAACTTTTATTGATATCAGACCCGCCACCCTATTGAGCAACACATCATCCAAATTTTATGCGTTGTGTAAGGCAACTGGAAAGGAAGAGTTTGCAGTGCTCAAGAAGATGGCAGGCGTATAATGTCAATACCTCCAAGGAATATGAATCCTTATATTTTGCCATTTGCACAAATGCAATGGCTTGCCCATGGCCCCATACCAACATAGATAGTGGTGTTTCTGACATCTGAATCCCTTATTTGCGAAATGATCATTTTCGCACGTTATCGAAGCTCATACATAATTCACCGTGCCAACCATGGGAAGCAGATAAACAATCCACTTGCAACTTACCAAGTGTGATGAATATGGTCCATAGACCAAGCTTCTGGGATCAGCACCTCTGAAGTTCAACGAACGACTTCAGGGTAGCTAAACCCCTTCCATTCAGTCTGGTACATTAGTTCCTTCGGAAGTTCTTGTTGAACTTTTATTGACTACACATCTTTACCTCCCGGGCCTCTGAGTATGAGGCTATTCATCCAATTTCAAGGCACAGATCTTCGTTGACAACCTTGCCTTACGTCGTTCTATGGCAGGAGGGTGGTTGTGGTTGCAGCCTAGCCAGGATGGATACACAGCAAGTTCCTCCGAGCTAAGGGAATCCAATATAATGGGTCACCGGTTCGACCGAGAGGCACTTATTGTCTGAACCAGAACTATGGGTTTCTTGAGCGCCAGTATAAATTCCATCTCATTCTGGCGATCCCCCTCCCACAATCTAGAGAGAGTTTATATGCAAGTACCCTTTTGGCCTGTTCACGTCCTGACACAATTCTGACTTCCGTTTTGCAGGCCATAGACCTTTACAGTATTTTGCAGTCATCGGCGATGGGAGCTCCTCGACGAAGTTTGCATGATGGTGAGCACATTCACAGCTAATGGTGACACATATCTAATCATCAAGGGGACTATAAGATATTAACTCATACCCAGAGAGTCCTTTCAGAGAATCGACGTCTCCCACCTCATTGAACCTCCCTTTATCTCGCCAACTTCGAAGAGAAAGACCCATGCGCAGAGTCAAGAGACGGACAGAAGAACACAGTCGGAATAGCCTCCCAGGTTCTGTCGACCTGAACCTTTGACTCCAAACAATTCGATAACAATAAGAACTCCTCTTCAATGCAAACACAGAAAAATGGGACGATGAATGGTCAACCTAATGCCAATCAGAATCCCAATCCGTTCTTTCTGTGTCCACAATGTTTATACGCGATAACGATCCTCATGTCAATTACATAGGTGCATGGACATTGAATGGTACTCAATCTATGACCCAGCATAGCACGACGCTTTCCGGCTCCATTATCTCCCTAAAGTTCAATGGCAAGCTTTCCTCTTTTCCACATATCAAACAAACTCTAATGCCCCGCATATCAACAGGATCAGGTATCGTCGTATTTGGCACAGTCCCAGCGAGCAATGCTTCCAATCCACCACCGACGGCGGTATACACTCTAGATAATAAACCATTCGAAACTACCCTTCCTTTCGCCATATCTGACGTTCAGGATCAGCCTCTCTTTGCATCGATGGGCGGTTTGTCGGTTCAAGAACACCATATAGTCGTCAATGTTACCTCCGCGTCGACCGTACCTTATATTTTTGACAGCTTCTTCGTGTTTCCTGAGATGGGCTCTAATAAAGACGTCATTGGGCAAATACCTACGAGTGTCAACGTCTTTCCGACGGATACTGCGATCTCCAGCCCGACGACGACTAGCGCCACGCCGTCACTACAGGCAGCCTCTCCGGACGCTTCGCGTACTGCCTACGATCCACAAAAAATCATTCGCATTTTGGGGAGTTTTCTCGGAACGTTGATCTTCCTCATTTTCGGGGCAATAATTGCGTACGCCGTAGTTCGCCGGCGCCTTGCAAAGAAACAATGTGATACCAAAGAAAAGGTCGAAAAAGGCCGACCAGGTCAGCGATTGAAGTATTCACTCTAATTGAAACCGCTCATTCCTTGAACCAAATTTTAGATACCATCTATACCAGCTTCACTTCTACAGAATCAATCATGCGATACGGCAGCGGTGTCTGGTCACCCTTTCGCTCTCCTAGGAGTCAATATTCTCGCAGCGAAGGACGTAATGGCCAAGTTTCAACGCAGTCTACTAGCTTAAGAACATCGACGATTGACAACGTTCTTCATCCTCCTCCCCTTCCACCGAAGCCCGCACTACTGCTCCCATCCCCAATCCCGAGATAGCATGTCGATCTTCTTTATTCATTTTTTATTCGTGCTCGGACACTGTAGCCACTGTCATTTGTACTTATATCTTACCATTCATTTACCACGTTTCTTCAGTGTACCATCGAGGATCACCCTCGCACTGAAGTCATCAATGTAAACTAACATGTTACCCTTCGCATGAATTAGTATTGATCATAGGTTTACATTGTATCAATGAGAATGCTTATTAATATTATGACCGACATGGTGGAGATTTAACGTATATCTATACCAGATCTACGGAGGCAATAGTTTGGACATGTCAAAGTAAATTTTATACAGAGAATGCGAAAAGATAGCATATGAAGGCGTTAAACGAAGACTGGCCATAACGATTGATCAGGGATTCCACATCTTGGAGTTGATGAACTGGAGAAGCTCAGAATCGCTCTTTGTACGAAGGTCGGGAGAGCGGTCAACACCCTAGAGATGAAGAAAAAGCGAAGGTCAGCAACGAGAACGCATATCGTGGGACGAAGAACACATACAGCTTTTTGAGCGGCACGAATGACTTCTTTGGCGATGTGTGCGCTGATTTCCCGGACTAGAGAAGCGCGTTTAATTAGAGTGAGGAACGCTTTGCGGGTACGATTCAAACTTACTTCGTTCAATACGTGGGTACAAAAGACCCAGTGATATCTCTTCCTCCGTCAACGCATGTGCAAGTCCGAGGGACGAGGCCTCAACCATGCTATCAGTGACTTCTGACACACGAGCGATAATTGCCGCCAATCCCAAGCCTGTAGCCGTTGGTAAGTATCCAAAGATAAGTGTTGGCCGTGTCATAGTAACACACCTGGGAAAATATACATGTTGTTGCCTTGGCCTGGATATAGAGTCTTGCCTTGATACTGTTGCTCAGGGAAAGGCGAGCCGGAAGCGAACAGTACAGTGCCATTGGTGTGTGCAATAGCGTCTGCAAAAGAGCATTCGGCGAGCTTGACGGGGTTGGACAGAGGGAAGACGATAGGACGAGGGTTGATGGCCGCCATTGCGTCAAGAACTTCGCCAGTGAATGCATCCTACACAGAACAGCAATGACGATGAATATTTTGGTTCAGATAAGCAAAGCTGTGTAGTTACCGTAATGGTAGATAGACCAAGGAGAGCCGTCGGTCTCACGTAGTCAATGATATCGAGCAAATTAGTCATGGGAGGTCCCTGATAATCGTCGCGAGAGAAGACTAGCAATGACGTCGTCAGTTGACACATTCCGTCGGGTCAAGTGAAGTATGTAACGTACACTTCTTATGTTCGGCGAGGCCTCCACGGGCATCGTACACGAGACCCTGAGAATCGACGAGGTAGATTTTGCGACGCGCTTGTTCTTCAGTCATTCCGAGCAAGGTGAAGAAGCTCATGAGCTGAGAAGCGACGCCGACACCAGCAGATCCAGCACCAAAGAAGAGAATGCGATGTTCAGTGAGAGGTAAACCGGAAGCGGCTGATGCGAGCTTAGCCGCGTTCAAAAAGCCGCTCAAGACGACGGCGCCGGTGCCCTGAATGTCGTCGTTGAACACAGGGTATTTGTGGCGGTATCGTTCGAGATACTTGAAGGCATTGTCAGTAGAGAAGTCCTGTTGATATTGTTGAGATAAAGATCAAGAAGGAAATAGAAACTGATTTGACCTCGAATTGAATCATCAACTTGGGAAATGCTGTGCTCATCTCGTGCATAAATTCATCCATGAATTCCGCCATCTCTTCACCAACAACGCGCTTACGACGGATGCCCATGTACAGTGGATCATCGAGGTATCGTTGAGTATTGGTACCAAGGTCGAGGCAGATAGGGATAGTTGACTCAGGCCGAATTCTGTGAAGGCGTTGATGAGACAATTGATTTCAGGCTAAGATAGCGTATGACATACCCGGCACCAGCGACATAGAGCGACAGCTTTCCAATAGAGATGCCCATGCCATTGACACCTAGATCCCCTAGACCCAGGATGCGAGAACCTGGAGGCAGTTGTCAATACGGAAACACGGCCGCCCGTCGGAAAAAGGGACTGACCATCCGTAACGACACTAATACGAGCTTCATCTATTTTTGGCCAGTGGTTGATAACTGCATTGGATGCTTGTCAGTAAAAAAAAACTGTATTGTGAGATGCAGGGTGCATTTGACGTACTGGAGCGAATTTTTCCCTTGTCTAGGATGGAAACGTACTGCACTACATAGTCAGTTACCTGTTCATAGATGACGGGTGTGGTATACAGACGAGTCCTTCCGGGCGTCTATAAATGTGGGAGAACTTCACGCAGGCTTCTCCGACAGTCGGGGTGTAGATGATAGGCGTAATTTCCGGCATGTGTTCCAAGCAGAGCTTGTAGAACATGCGTGGGTCTTCCGACTTGAGATATGACAGGTAGATGTACTTTTCGAGGTCGCTAGTCTTCGAACGCAGCTGTGCGAGACAACGTATAGTGTGAATGTCTCCATCGAGCACAGGAGGAACAAGACCACGTGGAGGGGGAGGTGCCGCTGTATATAAGAAATGTTCAATTAGCTGGCTAAGGCAGAGAAGAGACATAGACGGACGTTGGGCGGCAACCTTAAGCCTCTGGACGCCGTCAGACCAGTAGGGAGTTAAGATAATGGTCATGTCGTGAAATTTACAGATATTAGGGTATAGGAGGATGCTGGGGTCGATTCTGACTAGCAGAATGCTGGGGGTATTATGGAGAGTTTCCGTGAACTCTCTTGGAGCGTGCTTTATATATGTCATTTGGCATAAATATCAACGCCGAGTTATGGTCAGCCATGGATCATGATGATCGGACTGAACCGTACGTTGCCTAGGCCGCCCTGATCCCGAAGTGGCATTGGATTGGTTTTCACGTTTCATCCTCTGTTCAGCTTCAAATTGTTGGCAGATTCCCGTCCCCTTATTGCAACCCACTTGACGGCCGAGAAATTTCATCTTTTATCAGATGGCTGAACGAACAGCATTTTTGAGATGCTGATGTTGTGCCGCAGAAACCTGCCAGACTGCGATACATCCATGGATTCGCAGCAACTTTTCAGAACTTTTCGCCATTCTCGTCATAGCTTCCAACTTTTTGTTTCCAGGCAAGCCGGACCCAGAGGCGTTCCAATCAACTGCCCCCTAATAATAGCATATGTAAATTTGGGGTCAGGCCACTTCGCAAGGCTGATCAAGGTACAGTCGAACCCCTCATAACCCATGCCTTTGATAACCCATAAACTTCCGAATCCCATAACTTTTCTGGTCCACCAACTCGGTTCGCGGGGATTTGCAACCCATAACCCATAAGTCCGCAATACCCCATAACCCATACCCTTTTGGGAAAAAACCCCATAGTTTTTAGGCATCATCCACAGGCAAATCTGCAAATTGGGCACTTATTTGGCTACCAGCATCGCTGTTTAGTACCTTATAGGAATCTTCCACCTGTTTTCTGGTCCAATTCACTGAATTTCCGTCCCTGATATCACGAAAATGGCTCCAAGGAGGGACATTTATGACGTCTTTTCTCGTTTGATGTTTGTAAAATGATGAAAATACTTGAACGCAGCTATTTGGTACAGCACTAAAGAGTTTTGGCGGTAGTTTCTGTCCTGGGTGGACAAGAAAAGGCTGAAAAGGCCTCTTAAATTTCTATGTTTCGTCGAATTTTATGCATCTATTTTTAGCATACCTCAGCTACTCCATAACCTCTCAAAACCCATACCTTGAGCCGTCCACCGAAAGGTATGGGTTATGAGGGGTTCGACTGTAAAGCGAATGAATATGGCTTTTCAAAGCCGAAGCTTTCATAAATAAATGTTGGGGATGCTCACCTGAACGAAAATGTAGCCTATTCCCTGCAATTCGTTGGTAATTCGGTCGGATCCAAGTTCCAACAAAGCAACAACGTTTAAAGCGCACCCCACAAGAATATTGTCCAGGGTGCGATTTCGGGTTTCATGACGGAGCATCGGTGTTACCAAGTCTGCAAGTGCTCTTGCAACAGCACATGTACAGCGCTCTCTATTGGTGCCACTCTGTTCTGGCCTGTGGCTGGCTGGCCGCGATAATTAGGTCCAGAGTCAAAGAAATTGTGTGGTAACCAGTACGCGATCTGTCACACTAACATGACGTTTCACGTGCTTGAATAACATTTCTCGTGATATTTGCAAGATATTTGTCCGTATTAGTACCCGACGCTCCCGTTGAATAGAATGCTCGCCGCCGCAGCCTGGCATCTCTTCCGAGTCTTTCCCTCATGCCACCACAATCGAATCATTCATTTATGAGGCTTTTAAATGAAGTGGAACGCATGGAGCATTATGTCAATATTCCCCCAAGACCACTCCTCTAATCATATTGCGCGTCAGCGGAAAGTTTATCTCCCAGAATCGCTCACTTGGTTTCTCGTACCGATGTGACGAGTCAACGACGGAATGCACGACAGAAGCGTCAAGACCAATGTGTACAAGGCTGCATGATGATGCTGGGAAATAAAGAAGTTGAGTCAAATACTTATTTCTACTTACCCTCGCCTCAGATTTAAAGTTTTCCTTTTCCCAGAAGAAGCGCTTGATTCTGCTGGTTATCTCCTCACCCTGGTTTCTTGGACTGGCATTCAAGGCCCACGATTTGCACGCTCAGACTACGTCGCTTTCTGACCGATTCTTCGACGGATTCTGGTCGAGACCTCTCCGTGGCCGTCGCATCTGTATTAAGAAGTGGAGCAAATTGACCATTCGAAGCGAAGAAAAGTTCAGCATCACATCGTTTTCCCTACTTACTGGATAAGCAATGCCAAAAACATGTCTCGTCTTCGCTTCGCTATATCCTCGTGCTCGGATTATCCCGCTACATTAAACTTGAAATGCCATCATTAAGAGTAGCGCATGTGCCCAGCGTGAAATTGCCTTCTGCGATGGAAAAGTAATCATTTTGTGAATACAGGCAATATGTCGGTTATACATGTGAAGCTCCTGGTTGGTGGAATGGCCACCTTGATTTCCTGGACCGTTGGATGGACATGGGCGACATGCGTATGGGCCGGCATATCTCCCATTGACACGACCTGTCTAGTATCTACTGGCCGGCTAATCTGGAACTTCTTTTCCGACTCTCAGACTTCACCTTGACTGTACTACCTTCATTTGGATGATCCATCAGAATCGACCTTTCTCCACTTGTCTTTCTGGTCCTCTAATGTCCATAAACTCACTCGCCTTTAGGCGACTCTTGCCGTCTCCTACCTTCGAGCCGCATGCTTACAATACACCACATGAGTGTTGATCGGTTACTTCCAAGACGAAGTATCTGTTCTTCCTGAGTATCATGCATTTTTTTTACCCGCCCATCGGACAGCGAAGCCAAATGTTCCTTCCTTCGACCATGACAGAACGTTCACCCACCACCATACTGAGCGCCACAAGAAGTACTTCTCCGTTTTCGGTTATTATCATTGCATATGACAGGCCCCGTAAGCTCTGGATATCTGGCTATTCGCATATGCGTCAATTAGGATCACCCTGATCCTTGGAAGTGGCAATTTCATTGGTCTGCTTCGTTTCTTGATCTCTTCTGACGGGCCGGTCGGTTCCATTTTCCGTTCTGAACTGATGTAGGCTGAGTAGAAACTCAATAATCCATGTGGAGGCAGTTCAACTTTAATCAACTTTGGGCGATATGAAATCTTGACAGTACGCCGGTATCAATACACGCCGATTCCCGGGATATTTGTATTTTAATCCGTATCCCCTGGAGTTCTGAGTTTATCATCGCATTGAAAAGGGCTGTTTGTTGTTGTTCCCAGTCTACATTTGATGTAATCTCTTGTAATCTTCACTGCAAGCGTTGAGTTGTGCATGTGTTTAATCGATTATATAGGTTATGGACATCCCGCGGGTCGATTCCTATGTTTATCGTGCCGAAACCGAAGCCCATAGTGTATTATCGGACCGAGGACACATGAATACCAAGTATGAATATGATTTGACGAAGGTGGCAGACCTCAAATAACATGCAAGTCTTTGTTTCAATTACAAGAAGGAATTCTCAACGAAGCGTCGCATTACATAGGTCCGAGGCTTGACCGCGTCCTTCTGAGGTCTTCAATTGCAAATCGTCAACAATATCGTACTGATTATTCTGGACGTCCACCTTTCTCCCCTCGCATCTCTTTAATTTTATATCCACAATTCAAATCACGGAATTAAATTCCCAGTCCAGATTGGTACTACGTACCTATGTAGGTCAAACAAGGCCATACCAAAGTATCATATGACTCTTGCGTCTTTCTGCCTTTTGTCCTTGTTGAGTCGGAACGGAATTACCGAGAGTTGATTTAAGGAATTATCCGAGTTATAGAGTTGCATATGCGGATATCATTAAACTTTTAGGTGGCTCGTATATGTCATTCCATATCGAAAAGGCGCCTGCCCTCGGTACTTCGGGCGCGTGTACCGGACATGGTCGCTGATGATGCGTAGGTAGTGAATGCCCAACGGGCAGATTTGTTTACTTTCGATTTGGTCTGGTGGGCTACTTATACTCCCTCTAAGCAACGAAGTGTCCGCATTCTTGGTCTAATCAGAGGCACCCTCATTTTCTGTATTACAATAGAGCCTATATCAGCGGACGCCGTTCGAAGAAGATAACTCAGTCAAGATCTTGATGATGACGGCCGCTTGCATTCACTGTGCGACTGTTATTTCCTAATCGCAAATCCTACGCCAGAGGATGAGACCATATGGCAACTTCGGCTCTGCAAATTCAGTAGAATCTCACTACTTATCCGACTGCGTGGCCACAGTATCACTGTAGACAAATTAGGTAGGAACGTTCAACGACCTGCTTTACTTCGTTCCTTATATTGGGGTATCTATGCATAAGCTTGAGGGTTGTTATTCTGAACCTTCAGATACAAGCGGTACTTAGAAGAAGTCATCTATTCTCCGTCGGAGCACCGGACTCAAGGCCATGGACTCCCATCCATCATCCACGCCGGCTCAAATTGTAATGTGTGGGAGTATCGACGATATAGCCTTCACGGTATATCTCTTAATATAAAAACTAGATATATAGTGGTAACATATTTGACCAATGATATGAAGTTTGGACCGTGAATGAATAAGCTGGAAATATATCAAAGTACCAGGCTTGCTAACGCCATTGTACGCAATTCCTTGTCCATCTCCGAGGCTCGATCCCGCTCTCACTAACAGGTCGCTCATCAAAGAGGTTATAGAGCCCAAGGCCTCAGATTTCTGTCATGCGCCTACATGCGTGGACGATCAGAATCAGAACTCAAAACAAGATGCCACGGATTATGCTCCGACCTCCGGTACTTCTCCCAAGAAACACGGAGAGCTCATGGATGCATTTGGAATATGAGGGGTATTGTGGTATAGTTGAATTAGAGTCGTAATACTCCTGGTACTCAGACGAGTAGATCCTCTGATCTGCTTCCTCCCTTCTGTTCGCTTTTGACTCCTGATATGCGGAAGATACAACAGGGATCTAACTAATAGGATAATAAAGGCTACAGTCGTCTGCATTGACGGTATATTCTATTTAATGTCCGGTGTGAAACTCAAGCTTTAAAAGCCAATGGCTGTTGTGGATCTTACTGCCTATGTGATCCCTGAGATTGACAGGGTGGAGAGATAGTCTCAAATTTGTAGCAATAGGTGCCGTTCTGAAATTACCGGGAGTTTCTGAAGACGATAAGAAATGCACTTCTTATGTCTTCCGACCGCTTTCTCAAGCGAAAATAGCGTCGCGAGCGTCCGCATACGCGGGAAACGGTGCACTGGCCTAAATTGACCTACATAAACCCACCACATTGTTACTCCTTTCTCATAGCTCGGTACAAGTTCAGAATTAGCTCACGCGGCTGTTGCCGTGTACATCTGCGATATCGTAATGAGGGAAATAGCTAACATGAAAGTCTAAGCGCCATACCGACAGACACGCATTGTGAATTATACGTGAAGTTGAGAGAGCAACTTAAGATTTCATTGAGTTATCATTCTGATAACGAAACACTTCTCGGAGCGACCTTCCGAGGGTAGAATGCTCTGTCGCCTGTATATAAATGAATAAATTGTGTTGACTAAGTACTGGATAACGAACACTGTTTAAACACCATCTCCACTGACAAGTGACCCAAGAATAAGTAATCCCATCGGTGTCATTAAATTGCTAATGCACAAATCACGCATCCAATACTCCCGACTTTGACAGTACTGTCTCACAGCCAGCTCACAGCCTAAGATCTGCGTGAAGCGATAGGCCATTTTTTGAAAAAAATAACGCCAGTTATCTTGTTATTTAAGGGCCAAAATAAGGCTCGCCTGCGGGAAACGGCGCGAAGCCCGGTTGTACGTGACATCGGAAGACTTATCCATGTAGTACTAGAAAGCTTCATGCTGTGACCATGTACAAGCGAGTAGGAACGCAATCGTCTACCCCAGAGTGCATATTTCTTTGGCGAATCAGCATTGAGTTTTCTCTTAGAATAATCTACCAAGTTTCCCATTACCGATAGCAAAACATACTTTTGTTTGAAAGTCAGCGTAAGACCCAAGCCCGTTCAACGAATGCGGAAGCATTCAGTATCTGCCGTTACTCTCAGTTAGAATACCGTCAACATACTAACTGAGTGACAAATCGATGAGCTTTGGGCGTACAGGCGTACCAGCTACTGTAACAATATATACACAAACGGTCTATCGAGGTCAACGCACTCCAGCTTTACCTTAGTTTCTTGTAAACATAGATAGATGTCAAATTGTAACAATTGTAACAATGATGGAGCCTGTTGCGATCCGGCGGTGACGTTCTTAAGTCCCGGCGAGTAATGGGCGGTTTATATCGCCACCGGCACACATTGTCGTAAAGCCATTTGAAATTTTGACCTAACTATGTTCTTGGGGACCACTATGCATCATCGTCAGACGGAGACATGCCACATAACACACTGAAATTTAATATCTTACAACAAGTACATAAGTACCCCGTGAGAATTTAACGCGGAAGTTGTGGGATTATAATCGGCACTGTGGAATCGTGTGGATAGTGTGACGAAACTTGCATAGAATAGAGGGTTGTAGATCAGATTTTCTTTTCCCTTTTCTGTTTCCTTTCATTTTCTACGAGGTTTTGACGTGATCCGTCGTATATTCAAGCTCAACATAAGTCGGAACATTGAACTACAACGTCTGTGCAGAACATCAAGTTTGGTCTCGTGCAATTTCGATTCTCTTCAACTTTCTTCTGTTTTCTGTTTCTACTACGCATCCCATCCCCAGATCTTGCCTAACTGAATGTTGTACATAACGTGTATTCTCGGGAGTCGATCACCGACCCATCCATCCCTGCACAAAAAAAGAAAGGAATCAGAAATGCGACTCTTCAGCATTGTCGCTTAAAGCGCCAGAAACAACGTCAATTCTATCGCAATAAATGTTTCATGAACGGAATGAAGAAGGAACAACAGTGTGTCCCAAGTCTGAACAAATGCCTGCGGCCATCCCTGCCTCAATTACTGCCATTCCGTTAGCGCCAAGCATGCAGGGCTCGACCCTGCCTTGGGGGGCTCACATCCAGTAATTGACCCAAAACGCACTGGATCGGTGTGGCGCACAATCGAATAAAGGAACACCCCCGACCCAGATCGACACGACAAAGGGAAGCTAGGGGAAAAAAACAGAATGACGTACCCCATCGACCACAACGAGCTCGCCGCAAACGTACATGCTCGCCTTGCTTGCAAGAAACACGACGGGGCCCGCAAAGTCCTCCGGCTCTCCCCAGCGCCCTGCCGGAATGCGCTCGCTGATTTGGCGCAAACGCGTCGGGTCCGCAAGCAGCTTCTCGTTCCTGTCAATGAGGCGTAACGTAAGTTTATGCATCCAATAATAACCACTTGCTCTCTCGCTCGCACGGTTCATTAAATGATACCGGTTCAAAAGATTCGTGGAAATAGAGAGAAATGGAAGCGGAAGTGAAGACGAATGAGATCTCAGAACTTGAAGCTGTCTCCATCTCCGTCTCATGGACCAGCGAATGGACCGGATCCCACCGATCTTCTTCAAACCGTGAGCACGCCAAGAACCAGAAGACAATGAAGGCACAAATATAGAATGAAAAAAGTCAAAGAAAGAAAGACGCACATATCGGTTCTAATATATCCCGGAACTACCGCGTTCACGCGAACACCGTCCTTGCTCCACTCATTTGCGAGCGCCTTCACCATCTGTGCGATACCACCTTTGGCCGCGGCATACGCCGGCACCGTGAGCCCGCCTTGGTACGACAAGAGCGACGCGAAATGCACGATCGAACCGCTGCGCCGTGGCAGCATGTGCGCGCCAGCTGCCTGTGAGAGCAGGAACGCGGACTTCAGATTTGTGGTCAGGACCTATATCGAGAAATATGCCGGCATATGGGAATGGAACGCGGAGGAGCGGAGAAAGGAAGAGAGTTGGTCAGTAACTTCATCCCACACGAACGAAAATACGCATCCCAAAAGGGATCCGGCGAAATGCAAAGATAAGAAGGAAAACGAAACGCGAAATAGGAAATAGAGTGCGAGACTCCGAAAGGAAGATGGGCAAAAACAAAGTGCGATCGCTGCTATCGACGGCAAACGCCTCGGAGTGCGATGTTTTCTCACCCGCGGCGCGCGCGTCGGACGAGCCCAAACAGCCCAAACCCCCATGCCACACGGACGCCCTCGTATCGCACGCGCGACCCTGCACAACGCACCACCAGCCAAAAACCCGCCCGCCATAATTCGCCACAGCGAGTCCATGGGGCTAGGGCTCCAGCCTGCATCTCCTCGGGTTCCCCCACCGCGCACCGCCCTCCGACATTCGTGCCCACGCGCGGAGTCGGAATCACCCAAGTGGCCTGTCGATTTATCACCCGCTTGACAGACAGGATCGCCACCAGCCAGCCCCCTCGCGTGCGTATGCGAGGCCCCGCGTACCATGTCGTGCGTCGGATGTGCATCGACATCAGTTCAGTATAGCGCCGCAGCCATCCAAAACTGAGCGGGGAGGGCAACAGCAGCAGGCAGGTGGCCATAGATGGCATGGCGTGGCGTGGCGTGGCGCCGCCGTGCAAGGCCCTTTGCGGCCTTATCCAAGAATAACTCCGGTCTCCTCCCATGGGACGCACGTCCCGGCGCCATCTCGGCTCAACGGGGTCATGCCTGTGTATATGCGGGTAGTGGCACGGTCGACAGTGGAAGCGAGATGATGGTGCGCAGAGCCCGCGGAGGAAGTTGATAACATACGTGCGGAGGAGATGGGGGACGAGGATTTAGCGCGCGGACCAACGCAGAGTAGGGACATGGTCGGCGGTGGCATGGTGTGTGGCATGGGTGTGAGGATTAACACTATAACGGCGTCAGTGATGTAACGGCATACCAATGAATGGCCTGGGGGTGTGACGCGATGGAGATGATAAGCGTGGAAAAAGCCCAAAACAGGTCTCGCGGACATAACGCAGCAAGGAAATAGGGAAAAACGAGGACAACGATGAGGTGATAGTGACGAGAGAGCCAAGCAAGAAAGCGCGACGCGTTCAACATAGCAAATTCGCCGACGGTCGGTTCGATGGCGGGACAATGATGAGGTTATAGTGACGAGAGAGCCAAGCAAGAAAGCGCGACGCGTTCAACATAGCGTATTCGCCGACGGTCGGTTCGATGGCGCCTTCCGTACACACACTCGGTGAAGCAAGCGAAAGATAAACATGCGCCGACGAGTCGATCCCAGGCGAATCAATCAGACTCGAGAAGCCGCGCGCCTATCTCTGGACCAAGCGGATGCGCCTTCTGATTCAGATCCCATGCTTTGAAGATCCTGTAAGTGCTGGAATCAATAGAATATGCGGTCTCTGGCGATCCCACAGTTAGAACAAGGACCTAAGAGTGCCAAAAAGGAAAATACATACGTCTGTTTCTGTTTGCGGTCTCACGGCCCTCAATGCCTACGTTAGCTGTATGGGCCGTGTTCCCTCTTGCGTTGGCGCGATTGAGCATGTGGTTGGGCGTGGTACGCGCTGGCGTCAGAAAACCGATAAGCATCAGCCGATCGTCGTCCCACCATCGCCATCGGTGGATGGTCTTGCCGTCGTCGCTAGCCGCACATACCTGCATCACCTCCCAGGACCCAAACCTACGACTGCAGCGCTGATTGGCGCCTGCACAGCTGCGAAGCCAGCCAATGAGACGAAACCAGCATCGCCGCAGTGCGGGAGCCCTTCAGCGCACCAAAGGCCGCAAAATCCGCACGCGCAGCAGGATGGGAGGGGGGCCACGCGCCAGCTGCCCGCACGGTGCATACAAGCACGAAAGACGTCGGCCACCAAAGAAACACCCGGGGGTGCTAATTGGCCCCCAGCCATCGCTGTCGGATCTGGGCGTGTCCTTCCCCTCGGGCCTCCCGGTGTGTCGTGTCTCCCATGCCTCCAGTCGCCGAAAGCCGGTCCTCGTCCATGGGTCTGGTTTTTGGGGGGTTCGAACAGCGCCACCAGAAAGAAAAGAAACGGGAACAGATGAAGAAGGCGATGATGGCGAGAAGAAGGAAGAAGGAAGGAACGACGCAACCCCGCGCGACCCTGCATGCCCAAATACGAACCGCCATCAGAACGCGCTACCCAGGCGCAACCCCGCGCGTGCGCGCTCCACCCCCCGACTCAATATCACCATATGGGTCGAGCGCCCATACCCTGGCCGTGTACACCTCATCTCTTTCTTCGGCGTTGCCACCGTCACCCGCAGGGCCCCCCTTCAGCTCCCGGGTCCAATGTCGACACGCCAGCAACGACTAGCGCGCACCCGGCGTCGGCGCCACGCGGGTAGGAATTTATTCATCGCGGCAATATCACCATACGCGTCGAGCACAGACCCCACGCCCAGGACAGCCCAGCCCAGCGCGCTGCCGTCGCCCCGCCGCCACCGTCACCCGCGCCAGCGCAGCCGGACGACGCGTCCCAGAGGTCCCCCTTTTCCCAAGCTGCACACCTTCCAGGGGGTGTACCAAGGGACGTCAACGCCCTCACACATGGGCAGCGCGAGGGTGTGCCCTCCGCGGGATGAATTAACCCGCGTTAATGTGATCTGCGCTGCGTAAACAAGGGGAGGCCGAGAAAATCGGTGCCCGACGACGTCATAGATGATATCATGCAGACTGCTAATTTTATTTTCGGGCGTCGGCGCCTGCGCGCTGGCGCGCGGCTACTGCGAAACCTTGTGATGCTGACACGGTTTTGTGAGTGGCAGCGGCGCATGTTGGAGGTCTGGGTGCTGGGCCGCTGTCGCAAGGAGCCAACCGCAAGGATACTGACGTTGACAGTGTAGTCACGGCGGTAAATGCAGACAATTAACGCATGAAACGAACGCCGCTTCAGCGGCTTTCGACGTCAACTACCACCGCCCTGCCGCTGTTCACTTCGTGTCAACGTCAGGCGGCTGCGGCAGGCCTTTCAATAGGAATATGAGGACGGCCACAACCATGAACGCCGTTAGCACCTGGAAATGCGGTAGCGGATAGCAGGTAAGGAGGGCCTGGCCTGGAAGCGCGCGATGGGCTTGATCGGACGGTGTTCGGCGGTGGAGACAGGCGGGGAGGGAGGGAGAGAGTGTATTGAGATGGCGGGCCCGAATATGGAAGATGAAGCAGTATGCATGCGCCGTAGTCTCGTTGGTGGTAGTCAGCCTTTGAAGGGGACGAGGAGATGGGAGTGAACAAATAGTGAAAGGAGGTAGACGCTGACGAACTTACTGTATACTGCACGTCGACGTGCGCCAAAAATTGTTTGCCCGTGTGATGCCCGTTTCAATTCATCATGCCGGCTTTGCGCCTTCGTCTCCGGATCTCGTGTTCGTGCATTCCCCTCGCACGAGCAACATACCGCATCGAAGCTGGAGCAGGAAGGAACTCGCCGGTCTCGTGGCCGTTGGAAGTCAATAGGATAAACGGTGCGTCTGTGGCGCCGGGAGGCTCTTCACATTCTCCTCCATTTTCGCGTCCAGGAATAGGCAAGAACCTGCCGGCAAGTTCCCTGATGCTTGTCTCTCGTTCGTGAAGAATCGATGACGCAGGTGCAGTGGCGCCTCAGCCCGAACACGCAGAAGTATGCGCATAAAATGGAACGCGTTCCAATAGCCTCGCGCACGTTTCGTACACGCGCGCCATAGATGGGATTGGCGTCGCCGACCGCGGCCTTTGAGCGCTGGGGCGCTTGCGTGGATGCATACGGGGATGATTAGGCGCTGGTGTTGCGGGTGTCGGTAACGAAACCCCGTACGCCCGGCGGCGCGTACATGGATTGACCAAGGAGCCGGGGGGGCGAGTCGAGAATAGATGGAGATTTCAAAAGGCTATCTGAAGCGTCGTGGGCAGGCGGAGGAGTTTCATTGGACGATGGGAATAGAACAGAGTCGAAGGGGATCAGAGCTTGAGCCAGAGATAGATATGGGAATAGACACAGAGATAGAGCAGGTATCAGCGTTACCATAACTTGAGGGCGATGGGAGACGGATAGCCCACGAATAGCACGGGGATACCCAGGGGTTTGGCGAAGAGAGATGACCCGTTCGGGATGGGAAGGTACTTCATAGACCGAGCAGAGGAAGAGCGCACGCCCAGAGATGCAGTCGGCCGAGGTATGCGACGGCGAGAATAATGCGAAGGAGGAGGAAACGAAGACGAAAGAAAGGACACAAAATGAAATAAAACGGAGAAGAAAAAGAGACAAAACGAAATAGGTAGATCGTAAATTAAGATAGACACTCACATCATCCCAGTCGCTTTCCGGGAACTGGACGGCTGGTGCGCGGCGCTGGATGCCCGCACAGTTGACGAGAATGTGGATCTCGCCCATGAGCGCGAGCGCCTTTGGAAAGACGGTCTTGACATCCTCGGTATCGCTTAGATCACAGTGCACGACGGTGATCTTGGTCGCCGGGGACTGCTCGCGGATGGTCGCGATGGTCTGGACGTGGTCCCCGCTGCCCGGGGCGGCTGGGCGGAGGACGAGACAGAGATCTGCGCCTGCCTGGGCGAGTGCGAGCGCGCACGCGGCTCCTATGCCTGTAAGGTTGTGTGAGTAGGTGCGTGGACGACGTGCGCAAGATGCATACCGCGCGACGCGCCGGTGACGAGGGCGTTCTGGCCCTTGAGGGAGAAGAGGTCGAGGACGGGGGCGGTTGGGGTGCGCTGTAGACTGGCCATGGGGAGTTGTGCAGACTGGACGCAGGCGCGGTAGCTTATCAGCCGCAGAGACGGACCGCGGGACAGGGGATGCGGAGGTCGGTGCGAGGGATTGGGCGATCTGGATCTGTGTTCCTGATATGGGGGGATCTGCTCTGGGCGATGCCGATGATGGGAGAGCCCGATCTGGGGTGGACATGGGGGCAGCGGGCGGGTGGTCGGACCGGGCAGGCGCTGGGTGCGGGCTCCTGTTTATAAGGCGGACGGCTGGAGGAGCTCCCTCAGCACCATGCCCCCTTCCCCATCCACCACCACCGCCGCCGTCCTCTACGGGCCCAACGACATCCGCGTCCAACACGACCGCCCCATCTGGGCCCCCGCACCCGGCTATGCCCAGCTAAAAGTCGTCGCCACCGGCCTCTGCGGAAGCGACCGTATGTCTTTCGCCGCGCCCCGCATTCCTAAGCTGACGCCCCACAGTGCATTACTACTCTCACGGCCGCAACGGCGACTTCGCCGTCCGCGCCCCGCTCGTCCTCGGCCATGAGTCCGCCGGCATCATCACCGCCGTCCCCCACCAGGTCACAAATCTCAAGGTCGGCCAGCGCGTCGCCATCGAGGCGGGCATCAGTTGCCGCGCCTGCGCTTTCTGCGACAGCGGGCGCTACAACCTCTGCAGGAATATGCGCTTCTGCTCGTCCGCCTCCCGCTACCCCCACAGCGACGGCACGCTCCAGGCCCGCATGAACCACCCCGCCCACGTCCTCCACCCGTACGTCCCGCCTCTGTTCATGTGCTACCTGCGGCGTGTTTGCTGACTGTTTACTCCTTCTCTGGTATCTTCCTCCGCGTTCCATCGATCCTTTCTATTTTCATTTTGCATTCCTCCATCCTCGGATCATCTCCTTGCTTCTTTCCATAGACTCCCAGACGATGTCTCGTTCGAACTCGCCGCGCTCGCTGAGCCTCTTTCCGTGCTGATCCACGCTTCACGTCGCTGCGCTCTAGGCTCTTCTTCCCAACGCGAATCCGTCCTCGTATTTGGCGTCGGCGCGATCGGCCTTCTTGCATGTGCTCTAGCGAAGCACCGTGGCGCACGGCGTGTAGTCGCCGTCGACATCAACCCTGTCCGCCTCGAATTTGCCAAAAAGAACGGCTTCGCCGACGATGTGTACTGCCTACCAGCTCCAGGAGGCCCCGCGGCGGCGGCGGCACCTACCGTCGATCCATGCTGTTCGATATCACGGCCTAGCCCTTCCGCTTCCTCATCACCCTCATCCTCAGCTTCATCCGCATCTTCATCAACATCATCCACGCCCTCCTCAACGCCCTCCTCCGCTACCTCCGCCTCATCACATGCCCACTCCCCAGCACCATCTACCCCCGACCAGATCCTCGCCAAGGCCCAAACCAGCGCCACCGCCCTCCTAGCGCACTTCGGCACCCCCGAGGGCTTCGACGTCGTCTTCGAGTGCACCGGCGCGGAGTCCGTCATCCAGATGAGCGTGTACGCGGCGGTGACGGGCGGCCGCGTCATGCTCATCGGCATGGGCACACGCGCGGCGTACCTCCCCGTCGCGAGCTTCGCGCTGCGCGAGGTCGACATCCGGGGCAGCTTCCGGTACGCGGGGACGTACAAGGAGGCGCTCGCGCTGCTGTCGCCGTCCGCGGCGCAGGCGGCGGGGCTCGAGCCCGTGCTGGGCGCGGACGGCGCGCCGCGCCCCACGCTGCCCGAGCTCGTGGCGAAGCTCGTGACGCACCGCTTCAAGCTCGCGGACACCGCAAAGGCGTTCGAGCTGCTCGCGCGCGGCGTGGACGACCAGGGCCGGCTGGTGCTGAAGGTCATCGTGGAGGGCGATGACGCGGAGGCCTGAGCGGGCGTGCGCGGGTCGCGCATGGGCTGCTTGCGAGAAAGCATATAAGTAACTTACTACGTGCACGCCGCGCGCGTGCCCTATAGTACTGGACCTGATGGCATTGATATGCTACGCTATGATACACGATACTCACTACGGACGGATGGACGGATCCGAGTTGTCTCTTTGTTTGTCAGCTAACCTAGCCTGGCTTCCACCCGCTTCTTCCTTCCTTGGACTTGCTACTCCTCTTCTCTGGTAGCATACATATGCGTTACATCCCTTGTACTACGAATATTGCCCCCCCCCCCCCATTCTCCTACGTCCTTCTTGGTGCTTCACTTCTTGGTGCCTATGTCATTACCTTTTGGTTATAGCGACCATCTCCTTGAGCGCTAAGGGCGCTTTCACAATGCACGCATGCCAAACAGCCTACTTTATTACCATGTACTATACCATGCACCGCATATCTTCTTTTTTTTTGGTTGTCTTTACACGCAATACGCCTTGCAATAGACCGAATTTCAAGCATTGAGCTTCATACTCTTGCTCGAATGATTTGTGTAGTGCTTCAAAATTTCAAACGTTGAGTGTAGATTTCAACCAACGCTGCTAAGTTTCAAGCCTTCAAGCCTTCAAACGCGCCTCTCGCACCGCCGCAATCTTCCCGACGTGCCGTACATCCAGATTCCATCATCCCAACCTCTCGAATCCAACAGCCCCCGGGCCCCGCGTCCGAGTGCTACGGTACATATACTTCGCCAAATCTGCATCACGATAAGCCTGCCCACTTTAATACTCACCCACCCACCATCGCACATACCCAACATACGGACATCCCCCCATTCCCCATTCCCCATCTGATCCCCCGCACTGCAGCCTAATTTCAATTTCCACTGTCTGATTCCAGATGGATAATCTATGGAAAGCGGGACTGATCTGCTCATTGTTTGTGTCTGCCGCGCGATGGCCGAAGCAGTTAGACAAAAGATAATTTATGTTTTGTAATTAGCATTCATTATATAATATTTGACAATGAAAAAACATAAGTACAAGTGGGGATGCAGCACGCACGACTGCACCTGTAGCTCGCCTCTATAGAATGAATATATTTGCAGACCATTTCCCTGTTGCTAGATCCAGTGGTAAAATATTGATCTTTAAGAAAAAGAAAAAAAAATGAAAACTTGCCGAAGCAAGAGGCCTAATTGTGCAAGGGGTGAAAATGCCCTTGCTTGGACTTGAACTGCGGACCTCCAATAACATGACGGACGTAATCGACCAGCGTTGAACACAGCCTTTGGATCATAGCCCACTACACTATAGAGGATAATATATATTCGTGAAATAAGCTGACCACATTGCACAACTGTTAAATATCCGACGCGACATATGAAAACGATTCCTTATGAAACACGTGTTGCTAACTTTGCACGTATTTGCACTGGAAGATCCCGAATCGTGCACATCGCGTTGAACTCAACTTCAAAGGTACCCTACGCCCTGCCCACATTCCGTGACGCCCTGCTTCCGGCACATCCACCATCCTCTTCTATTTCTAACATGGAGCACCTTACGAAGAAACAACTTAAAGAATATAGGAGGATCCAGGCTTCTAGTACGTGAATTCGATTACCTATCACATTTTGACATGCACAACATCCTACCAACCATATCTAGAGATCGACTCGGCGATTATGGGAGAGTTAGCACGTATAAGATTGCTCTCTCCTGAAGACATTTCTACTTCCTCTCCGCCTCTGGGAATGGTTCTTTCTGCGATAAATATTGCTTCAGGACTCGACATGCACACAGTAAGTTCCTATCTTCAAACACACAACATTCGATACTAATTAACATTTAGGCGTCCGACCTTCTTGATTGCTACAATAAATCTCGTCAACTTAGAGAGAATGGCGAAGTTAAGGAAGTCTTTCGCATGTTTTCGGACTCTCTCCGAACTCAGAAAACACACCAGGCTAAGCGAAAGCTTGTGAGTGAATTACCATCGATGTTTACAATTTAGTTTTGTGACGATATACTTTCTGCAGCTTCAGGACCTGGGAATATTGCTCAAGCCTTATTCCGCACTTGAACTTCTGTCAATGACGCGGGACGAGCGCCCATTTCGGATCAAGTTGGAAAAACGCGACCCTATACCACCTTCGGTCAACCGCCATACCTTCTTTACTGATACAGAAGAACCAGACACGGAATACCATTATGTAGGAAAAGAAGCCGGATATTACATTGTCAGTCCAGAAGAGTCGGTCGTTTTTTACTCCCAATCCCCAGGGGCAGGTATGACAACGATTTTGGTTGAAACATGATCTGATCTATTTCATTTTCTTATGTTTAAAGATATTACACTTGAACTCGTCGTTATACGAGGAGTCGCACACAACTGTTCCCTTCATAGCGAACTCTATCAATGGCTCACTGGGGTGGTACAGGCGGCATGCAATGTCCGTCGTAATGTTCGAGTATGTCGGCTGTACAATATTTTTCGAATGGGCGTGTACAGAAGCTAATATATTTTTTGATTAGCCTACCCACCGGGGTTCTATGACTCAGGTGGGCTTAAATCTGGCTGCACGCCATGTACGTGTTTTGGGATTTGCAAAATCATTTACTGCAAAACTTAGTAAGGGCGAACTCATACATCATGATCAAGAGGCTATCGGTGCAGCGTCAATTGCATGGGGTTTCATGCAAGCCACTATACCAAATGAAATCACTGCGGCTGTCAACGGTACACTTTCGTCAGAGGGCCTCCCGCGTCTTGCCACGCAAAACATTGGCCCTGGTATGTTTTAATCTTATTACTGTTAATTTCAGTGCTGCTGTCCTAATGTTAGTCTGATCGCCTATGCAGGATCAGGATTTTCTTTCTGTTTGGGCAACGATTATATTTCATTGCCTATGGCCGAACGTGCCCCCCCGGAAGCATATTTCACCCTAGGTTACGAATCGTGCGTGTTCATTTGATTTTGCATTTCGATTATATTGATTGTATATTTTCTAGTTGGGCCCACGTAGATCCCGCATACTGCAAGTATGCTTTTTTTTTATGTGTTAATCGCTCTATATCCCCAGAGGAAACATCCACCGCCACTAATACTGATCCTAAAAACTTGAGGTCTACTCGCACTCGGAATGCGATAGCGAAGCCTCCCGTTGTCCACAAACCTGGTGCAAATTTTGTCGATGCTACCCTGCGTGTCGTTGTTGAACAGGCATCGGGAACCATCATATCCTTCCAGCCAGATCACCTCCATGGCACATCCCGCGGATATGGGGCGAGCAACGCTATTATCAGTATCAATTTTTCTAAGCGGGTTGGTGATGCATGGGCCGATGCCCAGGCTGCCGTTGCCGATGGGAAACCACTTGTGTATGAACTTTTCGGGCAGTATAACAGGGAAGGGGCAGGACTCGACGAAGAGAATGATGATTCAAAGTAACTACTACAGCATGCTCTAATCTATCAAGCCTCACCGAATCAAATGAAGTTTAATTAGTAAATTATTACATGGAAAAATTTTCGTATGATAGACTTGGCTCAAAAAAAAAACCAATCGACAAAAAAAAAAAAGCACAACAATACCCGTGCATCCTCTCTCTTTACCGCTGTCGACGGTCGGCTTAATTTCATGCATATATGCTACAAAAAATTCAAGGAGATCCAGAAGGTCTACAAATTATCGAATGCCACGACGTTCATCAATGTCATCGTATCTCGCCCACCCTCCAAAATCAACCCTATTTTCGAATTCCATAGTACGCTGGTCATGAACTTCATTGCGTGGTATGGAGTCGTATATCTCTATCCCGAACTAACCCTACAACGTCGCGGACTTATAAACCACGACATAGAATGAATATATTTGCAGAGCATTTCCCTGTTGCTAGATCCAGTGGTAAAATATTGATCTTTAAGAAGAAGAAAAAAAATGAAAACTTGCCGAAGCAAGAGGCCTAATTGTGCAAGGGGTGAAAATGCCCTTGCTTGGACTTGAACTGCGGACCTCCAATAACATGACGGACGTAATCGACCAGCGTTGAACACAGCCTTTGGATCATAGCCCACTACACTATAGAGGATAATATATATTCGTGAAATAAGCTAACCACATTGTACAACTGTTAAATATCCGACGCGACATATGCGACACGTCGCGTCAACGTCGCGTTGCAATGCGCGCACAATCAACTTACGATACACGATATATAAAATGTAGATAGAGACTCAAAATATATAGAGAAGTTGTGTCGTCATTCGAACTTACAGCCTCATAGATGCACCCTTAGCATACTGGTATCGACCATAACCACTTAGCCAAAACAACTTTCTAGGTTTAGTGATATTATAACTAGTACACCAGATAGTATCATGATCAAAGGTTCCAGAAAATTCTGTCGGTCAAAACCGTATGCTTTGTGGCCTGTTTGATTTTGGGCAACTGTGTTATTCCTTGACTCGAATAAATTCATTCCCACTCGTTCCCAGACCATATCTTCACAGTCATTACTCGGGCTATCTTACCCTTTCTATTCTAATCAAATTCTTATGCCTGCAATGTACGAGGCCGAGTTCACTACCGAAGCTGCGACCAGGCCAATCTGCCAGCGATGCAAGGTTTCCTTCCCTCCGGGAACGAAATTGTACCATATGCATAGCCGCAATCCACTTGAACCCGGACGAGATTTATGCGAGGAATGTCATGCCTACTATCTTCAGAAAGGTACAACCCGAAGGCGCGATGGTATGGTTTACAACTTATCACTAGTATTGTATATCGTTCTGAGATAAAATTTGAATATTTTAGCTCCTGCACCAGCGATGCCTTCCAATGCTTCCACTCAGACTCCTGCTGTGGAATCCCATTCTGATGTGCGCCATAATATTGCAGCTGCCCAGCGAGGAGGTATGTACATGTTGATTCCTATATGATTCAATTTTAACCTTAACATATCTCCAACTTAGAGCGAACCCATCCTGTAGTCGCTATTGGCAACTTGAATATTCGCTCAAGAGCATGGGTTCAAGACTCTGCAGCCCCTGCTTCGGTTTTTGCGATGCCTCCACCCCAGATCATCCCAGGGAGCCAGTACAAGTATAGTACCATCAACGTGGTAGCGCCCACAAATATGCATAGCAGTCTTCCTTTTCCGAGTGTTCTAGGTGCACCCCTTGTCAACCCTGGGTACCAAGAGGCACACGAAGTCTATAAACGGATGCGAACATACTTTCAGAACCAGGCTTACTCCAATGTAGCCAACTCGGAGCTTATTACTGCACAATTCTGGATGTCGGTGCACTTACCAAACAAGAAGAAGCCCACTCCTCTTCCGGTATGTGATGATTTTATTTTTCTTATATGTCTAACTAATACTTTGCTTAAGAATGTTTTCGAAGCAATCTCTGATATCCCTGTTCACATTGGCCATCACCAGCTCAAGTTTGTTGCCTTCCATGCTCTGCTACCACACTTTGTCAAGTGGTCCGAGCAATTCCCGTTGCATATTGATGCATGTACGCTTCGCAATAACAATTGGGTTGAGCTTATGCCCAGACATCCAGATGTGGACATAATCGCAGATAAGTTCTTCGAATCTCGTGGGAAAAAAACGAAGGTGTTCTCTTCCAAAAAATCCATTGAGCTCCATCTTTCGATTAGCCACGAGCTCTACGAGTCAATTCAGGATCATATTGAGGCTAAGGAGGCAAAACGTGTAAGTGGCCAATTGTTTCTTTCACTAGCTGCTAGCCACTAATCGAAGGTCATTAGCTTGGCCTCCACATCGAGGAGTCATCAAAACATCATGCCAGTTTCGTTCGTGTGAAGTCCAAGAAAACAGGAAGAAAGCGAAAGGCATATGAACTTGGAGAGGTGAGTCCGTTATATATTTAAAAAATTACTATTCATCAATCATAACTATTTTTTTAGGAGGAAAACCATACCAGGGCAACAACAGATCGTGGCGAAGGACCTTCCGCACGAAGCCCCTCTCCAGACCCAAGCCAAGTCCGTGGGGCAACAACGGATTGTGGCGAAGGAACAACAGATCGTGGCGAAGGATCTTCCGCACGAAGCCCCTCTCCAGACCCAAGTCAAGTCCATGGGGCAACAACAGATCATGGCGAAGGAACAACAGATCGTGGCGAAGGACCTTCTGCACAAAGCCCCTCTCCAGACCCAAGCCAAGTCTGTGGGGCAACAACGGATCGTGATGAAGGACCTTCCGCACGAAGCCCCTCTCCAGACCCAAGCCAAGTCCGTCGGGCATTAGCGTCTCAAGTCCCACCTCGTCGACAGAACATGAAATTACTTTGTGAGTACATTATCATTATTTTAATATCTTCTCTCTATTGATTAGCAATGATTCACAATTATTAGTCGATACCATTACCATCGCTTTGCAGTTCTTCCGCCTTCCTAAAGTTTCCTTCAATCACCTTGTCAACAATCGTGATCTTTTTCTTAACCCCCAAGGCTTCGAATCATTATCCATCAGTCTGAACTACAATCCTACAGCGAAGCAGATTTCTGGAGGATTCAAGCTTGCTTCATTTGGGTATACGTCTTTCCCTCTATTCAGAGGAGGATGTAACAAGGTGTGTTTTAAGCAATGCTATAACACTAAACCAGGCACCCGTGTACGCCAGATATACAAGGGGGTTCGTCAGGCTGAGGACTTGACCATGGCGCGCTTAGCCCCTTAGAATGTTTAATGTACGACTCCTTAAAATTGCCAAATTAAAGCTACATGTCTTAAAAAATGCATATATCTTATCTTAAGGCCCATTTGTATCGTGCGTCTTGTCAACCTCTTTGTACGTGTAGATGGTCGGCCACCACCACTCGCTAGCATAAGGTCATGCAGTGCCCATGCGTCTCCACGCCGCAGAGGTTGCAAATTGGCAACCTCTTTGTACGTGTAGACGGTCGGCCACCACTTCTCGCTAGCATCGGAGGTGCATCATTGTCGATGTTGTCTGGGCAAGGGCGTTGGGGCTCCATGGCCGTCGGTCAATGTCGATGATGGCGTGTAAATTGTTGTACGCGGCCGAGAGGGGTGGATGACAATGAGCTGCAGCACCTGGGCATCATTGAAGTTAGTTAGAGACAACATGTAAAGAGACAGGTGGCGAGCCCAGGCATGAGCTCAAGCCACCTACAACAGAGAAACTCACCTTGTTGGTATGCATTACAGCGCTGTCCTGGTCGTGATCTCCCAGTCGTTGGAGCTCGAGGGCATTGTCCTTCTCCTGCGCATTGAGGAAGCCCTCGTCATTGTATCCCAGCAGTCGAACTCCACATAAGAGCGTCCCTCAGTCGCCCGGCGTTCGCGTTGCTCGTCCGTTGTACTCGTAGCTTGCCGCCCTCACGAATCACGATCGCAGTCCGTCGTCCACGAGCCGTCGCGCTCGCTGCGTCTGCCGTGCTCGTAGCCGTCCGTGGCTGGATGGTCGTGTCACCCTCCGTTGTGCTCGCCATCCGTCGCGTTCGCTGGGCCGTTGCCATCTGTTGCGTCGTTGGGCCGTCGTGTCGCTGGACTGTTGTGCTCGCCATTCGTCGCGTCGTCGCTATCTGTCGTACACGCCATCTGTCGCGTCGCCATCTGTCGTACTCGCCATCCGTCGCTGGGCCCTCGTGTTCGCCGTCCGTCACTCGCCATTCGTCCTCGTCGTTCGTCTTCATTAGTCGTTGTCGCCGCCGTTGGTGGCCGTCGGCTGGCCCCGAGATGGTGAGGTGGCATGGCCGCCTAGCTGTGAGCCCACGATGACGGCGGCGGCGTGCAAGGTCGACGGCGGTTCTTACCACAATGGCGGCGGCATGCAAGCTCGATGGCGAATCTTGCCTCATGGCGCATGGGGCGCCATCCGTCGTCGTCATCCGCCGTGTGCCCATCGCTGTCGTGCGCCCGTCATCCAGCCTGCCCCTGCCAGCCAGTTCCAGGTGGTGGGGTGGTCGTTTTGCACTCCGCATCGTCGGTAGGACTGCCGGGATGGCTGGTCTGAGTGAGTGAGCGAACGGAATGGAGTAATTAGGCAACATACATTGCGGATCTCCCCTTCCTAGGGTCTTCCCATGTTTTCTCCTTCCCCAAATCCTTCGTCATTGTTAGTCCACTGAAGAATATGTATATCAGTTCAAAAATGAAATCAAGTTTGATAAAACTGGGCCTCACCCATGGCACCCAGTTCCAGGTGTGAAACTTGGGTGGTAGGGTGAGGAAATGGGGACAATCTGAGTCTTACCTGAGCATATGCGATGCAAACCACATAAGGGCTTGTATCGTTTGCAAGGAGGTCCCCCAGCCATAATGCAGATGTCGACGATAGCCTGCGAATCGTTGTATGCGGCCGACTTGGAGGACGTTGGGCGACGCAAACACCGCACGAATTGGAGGGCAGTGGATGGCAATGAGCTGGATGGCAATGAGCTGCAGGGCTGGAGTGACCAAGGTAAGCAGTGGATTAAGAACGATGAGAATGGCACTCACCTTGATGTTGTCTGCTCGCAACAATCACTGCCTCCCGAACATGGTGCCTTCTAAACTTTCCCTCGTCGCCCTGCGAAGCTCGTTGTCGATGTTTTCTGATGTTCTCTGGGCGAGGCGTCATCGTCGAGGTTGTCTGGCTGCTGGAGGTGGTGGTTGATGAGGACATAATAACTGATGGGAGTCATTAACGTCACGTCACGTCACCTGGGTAAGCTCTGTTACACCTCCTTTCGCGTTCATCATTTCCGACTTAAGATACCTTGAATGTATAGTTTAATACTGCAATTATGTTCAATGACATATTATCTCAAGTTCTATGTATTTAGATTTTCTTAGGTTAACAGCCGAAAGAAGATAAAAGGTCCAAGTTTATGGTCAGATATTATAAAGTCACACACAAGTCACACAGTCTGGGACAGCCGCTGTATACTACCGACTCCCTCTTCGTCGTTCGAAGGTTCAGTTTGGGTTCATCGATGGCCATGAAGACAAGTTAAATTGACTCTCACAAATATTAATGTATTTAGGTAGGGTCTGTATAATTGTCATATACATGTATAAATTGAATAGAATAATGATTCCATGATTTTTCTGTCTAGTTCTCCTCGCTATTCTCCTCCCCATCCTCATCTTCTTTGTCTGTGAAATCAGCATATTCAGAATTACTTTCATTACCATCCTGAGCATCCTCGTTAAGATTACCCATGACCTTTCCACCTTCACGAAGCTCCTCCATTCCTGGAAGCAAAGGTACTGTTTCATTGTTGATGCCTTGGATGTCTCCGAAATGGGCCATTACAGCCTGATTTACTGGCTGTGCATCGATGCTGGCTTCCATGTCAAGGAAACACTGTAGAAGATTACGATATATATTCCAAAAGGAACTTATCGTCACCGCAGGACTACCCATTGCTTCATAGAATGTTGTCGCACGATCATGGAAGGCTGGGGGTGTTAATTGGAATACAGGATGATCGGATGGAGTGTATTCCTCTTCTAGTTCATCGAGAAGATCATCTGGAACGCCGATCTGCAGTTTGAAATGTCAATGTAATTCAAATCCATATATATATATAAAATTTGAACCTTGAAATCGATGACACCATCGAAATGGTTTGGTCTCTCTCGCATTAGCTCAGGTATGCCATGTGGAGTAATCTTCTTGGTGTTCGAGCGCGAAGCAGTTCGATTGCGGAGAGTAACCCATTTATCGAGCTCGCTTTGAATCCATGGAATAGCGATCCATCGGAAAACTAAGCTAAATAGATACAATGCATTCATTTATTGATCTGTTCTTTGTCGATCTTAATACGAGGAAAAGTGCTCACTTTTCGAGTGGTTTGTCAACATCATACCAGCCTTGGTTGACACCTGATTCGAACAGGTCCTCGTATCCAGGAGCGAAGTCGCGGCGGAAGACTGACCAGTTAGCTTCACTCTTCACATTGGTCTTGTTTCGCTTGAACCGATGCTGTAATGATCCCGCAAGGCAGGGGTCAAGGTCATGGCGAATAATGGTCTGTAGATTAGCGACAATGTAGTTTTCACTACCAGGATCGCTTTGAGTTACGACTGGAACACCTAAAAGCAAGTATAAGCAAGTATCAATTCCGATCAATATAAGTAAGACTTACTACCATCCTTTCGGACCTGCTTGAGGTAATAAGAGGCAATGAGACGCGGATTTTTGTTTGTCCACCACACTTTCATCCAAAGATTGAATGTAATGAAAGGGTCAATACCATTGTGAAGCCACAACCCAAACCGCGGGCCCCACTTATCGTGCTGATCCATGGCCCACACATCATTGATACCAGCAGCAAAATAGCGTCTGCGTTTGAAACGTCGATGGCGGCGAGCTTTGACAGCATTAGGTTCTGTTCTCTTGAGGTAGTCCATAATTACTTCACTATAGTAGACTTAATTATCAATGTCATTATTACATATATCAGTGGAAAATTACTCACCGAGGTGCACGAATATTGTGGCTGACTCTAAGCTCCTTCCTAATGGTTTCTGCACCACGAGAAGGGAATTTTTGACGGATCTCATTGATCGCACTTGCAATCGACTCGATTGTATGACGCTGTTGGCGGGTACTTTTGAGTCCCCATTTCCTACGCAGCCTTTTGATACTCGAAGTGCTATAAGTTTAGCAAATCTTATTGATTGCTACTTCATTAACAAAGAATATAAAACATACCTAAGGCCATATTGCTCATTATTGTAATGATCCCTCATATGGGACTCTATTTTCTTGTCGTTCAGTCCCAAATGGTAATAGAATTCAACAAAAGGTCGAATCTGGTGTTCGGGAGCTATGTAATTGTCAATGATAAGATCTGGATATTTGGGAGAAGCTCACTAACGTAGAGGTTTATGTTGATTTGGCATAGATTCAATGCAGGTATACTGGTGAAGCTTTATCGATTGATCTTGAAGATTGGGACCTTGAGTTTTGCATGAGTTCTGGATTTTATACTGTAATGTATTTCCAGAATGTTCGATAAACACTGGTCGCATAGTTCGATTCCAGCGCGCTGTATTTTCCACACCTCTTTCACATTTCTCTGTCACATTTGGGTGTTATTCAAGTGTTATCTTATTTATGATAAATGACTGGATCTAGCAGCAGCGAAAGTGTCATGCATGCATTCTCTGATCTCTCTTCCCAAGACGGCACCTGCAAGCCAGATAACGCAGTTTATGTGCGCTGCATCCGAGTGCTGACTTATGTTTTTTGCATGTTAAATATTATGTAATGGTTGCTAATTGCAAAACATAAATTAACTTTTGTCTAAGTGATTCGGCCATCGCACGGCAGAGACAAACAACTACCAAATCGGTCTGAACAATGAGCAGATCAGTCCCGCTTTCCATAATAATCAGCGTGATGGCAAATCCAGCGAATCGTGGGGTTTATCAGCTGCATTCAGGTTTACGTCACGCATCAGTGCATCACGCGCACGCGTTGATCGCGCTTCCGACTCGCCCCCCCCCCCCCTCCCCATGCCCATGCTGCGCCGCCCGAGCGTACACAGGCTAGCGCAGGGCGCGCAGGCCCGGGGTGCACCGGGGCGCAGGTACGCACCATCCCGCCAGGTGGACATCCGTGCGCGGGGGTTGGCGGGTTCTGGCGCCTTCTGGAACGCGAGCAGCGTGTTGGTGCATATCATGGGGGCCCCCGCCACGCTCGCTGCTCAGCGCCGTCGACCTGGCCAGTATCTCCATCCTCGCTGATGAATCGCACCTGGCACATCAAACTCAGAATGGCACTTGTTCGTTATTAATAAAGTAGGTATGTAGATCGCTGTGGCTGGAGCCAAGTACAAGGTATCGATTTCAATAACTGAAGGTCTGGGCTCGTACCCTGCACGGTAAGCGCTGAGTGAATCGCGAGCGTCAAACGTGTATGTCACGGTGTCGCCCGTTCGTCTGATTTGTTGCTTTGCAATGAATTGGTTTAGAAGCTTTACGCAACGCGAAATTCCATTACTCACTTGGTTTCCATGGGTGAATCGGAATTCGGGAGCGAGCAGGCAATGGATATGCTGTAAAGCGCCCGGCGAACGCGATGTATACTTGAGAAGACTTGAGAGCAGTCTTATTAAGCGCCCTGACGACACTAAGTGCGGCCCCGCTGAACCTGAACAGATATGTACACGAAATTAGATTATAGATAGCGACTTATCTAGACAAATGGAGAGAAACTTTACGACACCGTAGAACCTATGGCATTTATTACGCAGCACCGATTTCCTTTGGAAATTAAGAAAAGTCGAAGTGGCAAGGGACTAATCATTATCAAGCACGGCTCTTTCATAGCCGGCGCCATACACAATGGCACACATATCCGGCATTTGGGGTGCGGTGCAGAAGAAGAAATCTGGAAAGATGTCTTCATGCGTGATCATATAGCACAATCGTTCACGGGACTGGACAGCTGAACCCAATGTGATACTGCAACCGCGGCGTGGCTGATCATCGGAAAGTTACCGCACGCCTCTTGCGGTGCATTATGGACTACCGGCGCCCACTCACCTCCGTAAGCGCACGGTACGAGCACACGGTGGCCTTTTTCGGGCGTGTGTATATATTCAAGTTCCGAGTCCCTCAAGCTCGCCATCCGCTCGTGTGATTTGCTATTGAATTCTTGAAGACCGGTGAGCTTAGAACACAAAAAGAATTGTTTATACATATCTAGCTTTCTATCTATTCTATTGATCACGGAACGGTCGGTCATTACTTATTTCCCTTTCATTTTCGGTAATTACGCCACAACCCAAGATTAATTATGAGTTGTTGCCTCGATCCAGTCTATTGGGATCCTCGTTATGCATTGTATCTTCAGTAACAGACGAGGTCTAGTGCGGCATAAATGCCTCTCAGGTGACCGGTGACCGTATCTGCATAATGCCCCCACTGGGCCACGGATAGGCCTCTATTGGAGCACCGATACACATTTAAGCTCATAAGGAGCCATGTCATAGGATATATATGGCGACTCGGTCATCGTCGAGTCTAATTCGCAGATAGGAACTTGCTTACTGCAGCACTATTATACTTATTACTGGCTATTGTTGGGCGTGTGCTATTTTGGTATTGAGTTCGGTGTTGCCGCCAGGCTCGCGCGATATTGGCAGTGGCACCGCATGGCGAAGACGCATGGCCCGGACACAGACGGACGTCTGTCGTCCAGCGGTGGCATGATCACGACACGGCCAGTAGATTTTAACTTTAATTGACCACTGTAATTAATTCTACAGGTAAGAATATCACAAAAGCATGTGCTTCAATCTCCATATCAGCCTATCTATAGGTATATGGGTAATTTGGGTGAGTCGGATGCGTCTCTTCACAAAGAATGGATCAAGAGCCACAACGATGGTGAAGTATCAATATCATATATCGAGATTCGAGCATAAGCTACAGACCGACTAACAGTCCTAACTCGATACTTCAAAGTCACGACGGCGTGCTCACTGCTTCCGTACAGCATATTTCGTCAGCTCGAAGCAACAAGCGCCCAAACTCATCTTTAGTTATTGGAGCCGCCAAGCCGCGATTTACCAGGATTTAACAGTACTTTATGTGGCAAACCAAGAACATACGGATTGATGTCTGATATTTGCGTACCGGTACTCTCCTATCTGCATATACCAAGCCCAAGAATGCATGGGCATGGATATGTGCACGGAACATCGGTCCGATTCACTCGCCGTCGGTAACATTGTGATGTGGAATGGCTTTGGGTTCTCCTTGACGATTGCATGTGCCCGCCGCACAATGCTGCACTCCATATGCAATGGTACAATGATGTGTATTTCCCCTCTGCATAACAACATTGCTGCATTAAGTTGTTGCTTCAAAATCTTATGCCCGAGGCTTGAAACTTGACGTTCTTGAAGACCTGCTCTAGGTGTGCCGTATTCTCCCAACAGTCACCTTCCGGAGAATCACCATAGACATTCTGAATCAGCAATTTCAACCTTCTATGATTGTTTTTTATGAGGACATCTGACCATGGACCTTGATCCTGACACTAATTCCAGAAATGTCCGCTTATTATGCATTTTTGCGAAGATCCCGTGGAAGGTTCAGGATTCATCGATGAACAGGCCTATCATTATTCCGCAGTTGTATGTATCCCGCCATTTGACAGTTCTGCTGATGGATGCCATGTAGGACAGCCGGATGAGGGCTCGGTCCGACTTCCTTAAATTCATACCCTTAGGAGAGAGATCGAAGCTTGTGGAGTGAGTATTCAGTAAAAAAAAAATATGTGGCCCACAAGCATTTATCACCCAGAACCTGCAGCGTACTACTTCATGTAATAGTTTGACATCGATACGGTACTATGGTACGTATCAATTGTCAAACCTTACTTACTGCCTAGGACTCGTTGAAAATCTAGAGCTTTGGAGTTTTGCTTCTTTGGAAGTTCTAATCTCCCATTATAAAGTCGGAAATTAACTGAGATGCTATATCCTACTTACACATACACCAAATTCTATTCCGGCAGCCCCAACGGGGTTTAAGATACTGATAAGGTTTTTAAAATAAGAGGAAGGGCTAGGCAAGGGCTAGGAGGATGCGCGAACCTGAGATAATAATGAATCAACGTTCAAATCCGGATGTGCCAAAAATCGGTCCGAGCCTTACACACGCTTACGCTCAGTTTCGTAGGTTGCAACGTAGTCAGTGGCAGTTTCAATAGCCAAGAAAAGTAACTGAGTTAACGCTATATAATATTATTATACTATATCATTCTCAACGGATAGAAGCGGGCAATTGTTAAGAAATGCTTTTTCTGTATTTAATAACGTTGTTGACATCAGACACAGGGACTCAAGGTAAATTTACAGAATTTTACGACCACTTTGATCACATTCTTGGGCCGCAATTATTTTCTATCTTCTAGTAAAGTACATGTGGCCATCCATATTCTCCTCCAAGCTACTCAAAGAAAAATATTCTGTCTTTAAATATTGAGCACTATTTAATATGTCGTTATCGTTACTTACACAACCCTGCCGGCAGCTGAGGCAACCTATCATTTGTCAAGTTGGTAATGGACATAAATACGCTGTGAGCAGGCTGCGCGTTTTGACAAAAAGTGATGGAACAAGCTAACCTTACCCAAGAACCCAAATTCAGTAATGAGCGTAAACAAGCCAGCTTTTCCGAACTCCAGAAATCTATGATGGAAGACACTGAGCAGTGAGAATGTGCTGTGGCGCTGTGGCGCAAGCAGTGAACCTGATATAACCTAAAAATAGGCGCCAAATGATGCCGAGCATACTGAGCGTCCTAAAAAAGCAGATCGTGTAAGTGGAACATGCCTACAGCATCGCGTCGTGCGCAATTCAAAATCCAGTTAGTGATATGGGGTCGAAGAGAGAATACTGTACCAGCCAAGTATATAAGAAATCGTCTATAGGTTTGAATTTTCCTGAAGCCCGCCTAACAGCCGATGGTCTGGTAGAGAGAAAAGCGAGAGAAATAGATTCAATAGAACATGTGGAATAATGCACCACGCTCTTTAAGTGCCGGACCTTAGAAGAGCTAATATTGAGAGCGGACTCTTGTTCGGCGAGAGTCACAACCGTGAGTGGCAGTGGAGGCGCTGTGAGAGAAAACCAGAAAAACGATGGCTATAGAGGGGTTTGAGTATAAGTCTGTCAATAATTCCACGAGCTTATTTACTTGTCGATGCTGGCTGTGGAATGATAGTGGCACTGTACCCTAAACAACAGTTCCACTTCGAATCATCTTATCTTTATTTCTAGGGACCCAATTCATCACAGGCGGACGTCGGATATGCAACCTTTCGACCATTTATGATTTCTTCAAAGATCAATGGATCACAAGGACGAACCTCACAACTTATACTTAGCTTATCAGTATTTATGGTGGCATGTGAACCTTGCTCTTAGTGACTCGAGCAATAAATCTAACTAAAAGAGTTAAAGAATCTATATGGTTAACTTTGGATCGGCTTCTTCTACACAGCCAAGGCTTACCAGCTAGATGGATCCAAGTAGATGGATATGAACACCCGGATGGCACTCCATTTGTCAAAGGGAATGACTCATATTTTGCGCAAAGTTTGAGTTAATAACTCAACTGTAGACTCTAATGTATCTGGCAGACCGATATCAACTCAGACTTTGAAGAAAGAAATCGCCACTTTCGTGTAAAACGAACAAAAAGTTGATTATTCTAAGCCCTCGCACTCTCTCGCACTGGCGTATTCCTATTATGGTATCCCGCCTACCAATTCCCGTTAAAGCATTGATGATCACCGTGGATTTTTGACTTCGTCTCCACCGGTTCTAGAGCTTCCGGCCAAAGGCTCTCCCGCGTGAGTTGAACAGGTCATATGCAGCAATGTAGTGATGTAAACGTCATCGTCTTTCGTTCCTAAAGCCTTTGAAAACTTTTACAGACTGCCTTGATGAGTGACTATACAATCATTTTCAACTGCTAGAGTAATAAGCGGGGTAGACGTATAGAAATTGGCTCGAAAAACTGTCTAAATTTCCACAATACTATTAGCGCTACCTAGTGCTACGTCTGTAGTGAAAAAAAATTAGATTAGGCGGTGAACATCCTGTAGATTGTAACAAGATCGCAAAAGTTGAATTCTATATTTCCATTGAAAACGGTAGTCATCTGTAGTCATCGACTTGTGGAGCAGAAGCCAGAGCGATAGTAAATAAGTGTCATAAGGAGAATCAGGAAACTCGATCAGAGTGAATATAGGTACTTATCAGACCGACATTTCCCATGCAGCCAAAAAATAGTCGCGCTTCATTGATCAGCCTGTTTCATCTTTCTGCGAATAGATAGATAAACTGGCGAAGAAGGGCGGTTGCACCTGGTTGCACATTTGTAGTCCTGGTTGAAAGTTATATCGATTTGTGACCACTGCCAGGAGTGATGCCACAAAAACAAGAATGTCGATTCCAGCCACTGTTATAACTTGTTTAGTGAGTATTTCATTTCCTATCGCTACACTTAGAAGCACGCGATGCTCGGCCACGACTTCGCGTTATGATACAATTAAGTGTACAAAGGGGTTAAGCTTTAATGCATAATGAGTTGAGGTGGCCACCAGTCAATAACTTCAATCTCTGCAGCGTAAAGCCTTTCTTGGACATTTCTTTGACCTCGCAAAACTTCCAAGCCACGGCTTGATAAACTACTGACGCGTATTCTCGACAACTAGATCTATAGAACTCACGGGCGGCCTTCTTTGCGGACCGCTACCCGCGGTTCATGACGTTTTTTTTTGCCTTGTTTACGCCACAAGTTCTTCACTTAGAATTGTCTGTTGATACAATCATTGAATCAAGGACATAGACCTCAATTCCGCCATTCACGGTTGACTAATGTAGCCTCTGGATAGTATCAAATGGAGTGCACCTTTCGAATAAGAATTGGGATGCCAGATTGGTGGCTGGTGATCCGTGACAATCGTCTACGAAATAGAATATGTACTTCTTGGTCTGTTGTCGATGAGAGATTAATGAAAACGACTGCTCCGATAACCCAGCTGACGCACCGCTCCTCATCAAAGTGGTCTCTTCCCAACTTCTTCCCATATCACCACAGGATTAGTTGATTTGTTAAACCACCAGATTACGAAACAAATATAACGAATGTCATCTGGTGAGAAAGATGCACCGAGCGATAGAGATATCGCATTGGCAGCTGGATGTATGGGGAAGATTGAGATTTGCAGCATGTTCCTGCCATTCAACAAGTGTACCAGGGAGACAAGATCGTGGGTACAGATGATATTCGTCCTTTATCAGGATGTGAAAGACGGGGCACGAGGATGGGGGGAAACGAAAAGGGCATGTGGCAAGGTGTACCTTCCCGCAGGCTCGTTATGCATGTCAACTCCGAAAGCGAGTTTCCAAGCACATCATTGACAATTCTGGTGGTGAACAATGGTGTCAGTTGGCAATGGACATGACTCTCTTAGAAAAACGTGGATTTTGAAGGGAGGCGGTATAACCCGCCGGATTTCTCCGCGGAGATCGGTGGATGCTCATCGACATCTTCTGCAGCGGCTGCGAAAGTACACCTTCGTACGGCAATGAAGGGAAATATGAGGTGCAGACATATAACATGTACTCACACATTAGGTGGAGCAAGAGTATGGTTGTTCACCCCGGAAATATGATAAGATAAGAAATATTGGAGAAATCTGAGTGATGAAAATTTTAGGCTGCGCGTTATTCCGTACCTTAATCTCGCTATCGACAGATTGGCCACGACTAGTGCCACAGCATCTCTGCTTTACGTTCTTCTTTCCGCCGAGCCCAACAGGCTTGAATCCTTCAAATTCAGCCACGGCAATCTATCAAGAGAACCAGTCTATCGACTCGATTAAGCCTTACCACCCTAGAAATTTGGCACATACGCTGAATAAGGAGAAAGGAAGAACTTGCACATCTGATAAGTAGTTGCATGTGATGAATGGTTCACAGATGCAGACACATCCAGTGATAAAAAGTCGGACGTACCTTCCGTCAGGCATGATAGCCACCTGCTTGGTGTTGAATAACGCTTCTGCAGGTGGGTGTCTTGGGAAACGCACAGGTTAAACCTCTTGTTTAGTTCTAAATACGTAATTGATCATTGAGGCGGACGTTCTGAGAACAGAAATTTCTACTTACCTCTGGCTGAACGACCAATTATGACTAGGCGAGCTGATATTTTCGACCAGTCATCGTCAACGAAGGGGCTTTACGTTGGCATCTGTCCTACCAGTGAAATTATACAGAAGGAAGCCATATCGTTGGTCTAGATCGAAATTGAGTTCTTGAAGTGCATATCTGTCAAGAATTTTATTAGTGTCAGAAATTTGAGACCGCCAAGAGCTAGAATACCGATTTTGCCGCCCTTTGCTGGATACAATTGCGTAACTTCCATAGACAGCTACTTACGAGACCTGGGTCGAGAGTCTCAAGTCATGCATGATACATCTGTTCAAAGGAGACGTTGAGCGCCACGTTCATCAATGTCGACGTTCCGCAGGCTTGAACCGCTCGGTTGGGTATCAGGCGATTCGGCCCTCGAGATGGGTATATTCCGGTCGCGCCGTTCATCGCCACGCAGGTATATGTCCTTCACAATCAAGGTTGGTAAAGGCAACTATCCTGGACCCCAAGTACAAATGGGCAGGGAAGCTGTCATATCGATTTGTCAATGATCCTAAGGTCGTAAATGTACTATATGCTTACGATAGTGATTTCCGCAATTTCCGCGCTAGATGCTGAGAACTGCAGAGACATTCAAAGAAAGATATTGCGGCGCGAACTTTCCAAACCGATAGCCCCATTTTCTTGCACCAAGTCTGTGATGGGACATATCACTGTCGTGAATATTCAGAGATGTTTAGATGTCTAGATTGATGAATCTGTACCGGCTTCAGGTACAAATTTTGCGTTTTTTTATGTATGAATTTGGCGCCGGAGATATACGGCGATGTCAGCTGGGGACAGAAGGTAGATGCGAGACAGCATGTCGCCATAGAGAAGTGCAGAGGATGCTTAGAGGATGCGAGAATCCATTGGTTTCTATTCAAACCCGGCAGCCAGGCACGATGAGCTACCTACAGGAGGTTGCCCATGATAGAGACAGACGTGAAAAGGCGAGGGTGGGCCATGCAGAACCTCTAAAAAGTCGAGAAAATATGACAGGAGAACTCCCTGTTCTCCACGCTTAGTTTTGATACCAGAAGTGTGTGTCAGGATGCACAGTTTCGTTGAATAGAACATGTAGGAAAGTGGCAAGAAAGAAAGTTCAACGTTCAACATGGAACGAGTTCGGTGCCGAGATCCCGAATCCTCTTCGGGTGAACCCGTAAGCGCCGATTCGAATCCGCTTCCTGCGGCCTCGATGTTATTATTTTCTGAGTGTGCCTTTTGATTTTTCCCCAATGTCCGGACTGTCTAGGCATATAGACCATCTTGAGCAACGTTAAGGTCTACAAAGCTATGCCTGCCAGCCTGAACTCGAATTCTAAGATTCATCTGGGACGGATTGCTGCGCCAATGGTAAACCAATCAGATCTTCCTTTCAGGCTCCTTGTGCGTAAATACGGCGCTACGATGGCATATACCCAGATGTACGTCCCAGATAAGCTACTGAACGACCAGGAATATTTAGAGTATCACATTCGCGATCTTACTGCTGCGGGGCAGGACGAATTCAACGGGCCAGTAGTCGTACAGCTATGCGGGAACGACCCAGAGTTAGTTGTTCGAGCTGGACGCAGAATACAAAGCTATTGTGATGCTATTGGTGAGGCGTTCTTCCTGAAATCTCGTATAAAGTTCTCATGGAAGAACAGACATCAACCTTGGCTGTCCCCAAGAGGCTGCTCGTGATGGCCATTTCGGCGCATATCTCCTAGGACAAAAGGATTGGGATCTTGTTGAAAACATCGGTATGCGCAATCATAACTTATCTCGACACACGTCTCACATTCTATTGACCCTCAGTTTCTGCCATGTCGCATTCTTTCACCGTGCCAGTTTCCGCGAAAATGCGACTCTGTCAACCTGCTCCAAAGACCCTTGACCTAGCTGAGCGTTTAGAAGCAGCCGGAGCCTCTTGGATCACATTGCACGCTCGTACTGTTTCCGCTCGTAGACGGCGGCAAGGAGCGGCCGACCTGTGCGAAGTCAGACGTCTCAAAGACCACCTCCAGATCCCCGTCGTCAGTAACGGAAACGTCCGCACGCACGCCGACTTGCGGGCTAATTTGGAATTCACTGGCGCTGATGGCCTCATGGTCGGCGAAACCCTCTTGGGCAATCCATGGTAGGCGGAGTTATTTGCTATCTATTGGCGTCAGTTCTATATAATATATACGCCAGCTGACGATGCCCTCCTTGCGTTTAGCCTTTTTGTGGGATCTGATCTCCTTATAGATCCAGTTGACATCTCCTTGGAATATCTGGCCATATGCAAGGAGTACCCTGGGACGCATTTGACAGTTATACAAACGCACGTACGACACTTCATTGAATTTCAATGGTATGCTGCACCCTGTTTCAGAACCACCGCTACTCTCGAATGCTAATAATCTTGAATTACAATACACCATGATCCATTATCTGACTTCTGTATGAAATTACAATCTCGCACAGTGCTCGGAGACCGTGGTTCCCGAAATTCCGAGCCGCGCTGGGTGCGACGAAGTCTCTGGAGAAGATCGAACATCTATTGAACTACAAAGTTGAGAAATGGCGTGGACGGCCTCCGAGATCTGCGCATCAATCCAACGACGACCCTCATCATCCTCGCGAACGCACCGAAGAAAGCCAAACTGCCGACGACACGGCCACGGAAGCTTCGTCAGGCCCAGAAGATGTACATGCAGAACCCGGCTTGGACCTGCTTTTTTGAATCGCACCTGAATCGCACCTTCTATAACAGTCGTCCCTCCACCATGGATGATCACATCGATAGCGGGTGCGGCTTCTTGATATCAACAGCCCTACCTATTATCGAAGCCCTCGTCGTTCTCATAAACGCTTATGGGTGGTATTTTTCCCATGGAAGGCGTTCTCGTGGGCGGCGATGTTCTGGAATGCGCAATTAAGGTGCATGTGCGTGTCAAGGAAAGGACGGCGCGATGCGGGGGTGGATAGCGAACCTAAATTTTTATACCCTTCTATCACAAGCAGGGCAAGGCCGTGATGAACAAAATTGGCAAGAGATCACAAAGTTAATTAAATACAGCGTGTATGTATATTCTTATAGCAATGGCAACATGTTTCTAGTCTACATACATGATTACTTTTGAGATGTGAGGCACAAAGAGCAGAATTAGAACCAATTTAGATACTGAATAAATGACGAGCAGGCCCGAAACAGGACAGCAGAGGGTAAAAAGGTCACTACAACCATTTTGGCAGGGTGTACTTGTTACATCATCAATACCTCCACGCGTTTTAATTTTCCAGCCTGACCACGCTAGACGCAAATGAACACGTCAATTAAACTTTTTTCCCCAAACCTTAACAGCACCAGAACACACCTTGAGAAGCAGCAACCGACAGTCATCCATCATCACATCCGTAACCTCGAACGCCTCCCGACTCACGATCTCCATGTACGGTAGCGAGCTCACAATGTCTTTCGTGAACACGCCCTTCACAGCCGTCGTCGACGCCTCCGTCACCAGACGCGGTTGGCGCCAGTGCCGCGTCCCGGGGTGCGTATGTGAATCGACGAGCGCACCCCCGTCTTCCGTGAACGAGTAGGGGTTGAAGTCCCGCACGCGCAGGTAACGCTTCTGCTGATAAGGGCCGTTATCGTTCCCTCCATCTCCATCTCCGTCTGGTTCTCCAGCCGGTTCTTCACCCTGCATGTCCTCTCCGTTGTTATTGGATATTTGACTTTGTGTAGACGTAGATTGTGACATGGACTGGCTTGATGTGGAAGGCCCTGCCGAACTCGACGAAGCTCCCGCATTTCCGTTATTTCCGTTTGTTTGCATCGGTGATGTAAAACTAGCGGAAATATTTCCAGCAGAAAAGCTCGCTGCACTCGTAGCAGGGACCTTCAAATCATTCGCTGTACCTGGTGGAGGTGCAGGGGGATGCGTATTGACTATAGCTGGTAGATTCGATCGATTGTGATAAGGATTCACGCTTTCCACCGTGCGCAGGCCATAGATAGCATGCTGCCAGTCGGTGCTCAAACACTCTTCGAACCACCGTGTACTCTGCGGACCCCAGACCTCCCATGGAATCTCTGTACTCGGAGGGATAGATTTCAGCGACGAAGTCGCAAGGTGTGCACGACGTGAAGATCGAGGAACCGGCTTGGGTTCAGTGTATTTTGGGAGATGGACGCGGGGCGCTTGCCGGGATCCGGGCGCGGGTCGATAGTCATCGAAAGTGGGGAAAAGGGGGTATGGAGGTGAACGACGGATGTCTTCATCATCAGATAACTGCGGCGGGATAAATGGAGCCGAGTCATCCAGCTCGGGGAAATTTTGAGAAGGCGGGCCGTGAATAGGAATGTCTACAGATATCGGACTTGACGAAGAGCTACCGGCCATTGGGGTAGAATCAACGTTGGCCGGGATGTCCATGTTAGGAGACCGCCCGTGGGATCGTTTTGACGATGCTGATCTGGCAGCAATCATCGCTTGAGTTTGGGCAATCCACTCCGTTGGTGGATTCAGCAAGGTTTGCAGGTTCAAAAAGAACACAAAGGAATGCACAGATGCATTTTCTTCGCTGGCCGGATTGAAAATGTACAGACAGCAGGCATGTATGCGTTCTTCTGGACGCGGATAGTAGAGTTGTCGTTTGTTGCCGAGTTCTGGGCCTGACTCTCGCGGGCGAGGTACATATCCTGGCGCTGGGTTACTGCTCATGGAGATATACCAGTACATGTATCCGGGCGATAGAGGAGGGAATGAGTACATCACGCGCAAAACCGGCTTTGTTTGACCTTTTTGCGGGTCCTCGAATGTGTAAACTTCAAATCGGCCAGCAGGTCGTACAAGCAGGAACGTATCATGCGTCAGAAAAGTGAAGTCGTCGATACCAGACTGTCGAGTCATGGCACACTAATCATGACGTATAAGTCCGGAACTGATAAAGACGATATTGAGGATACGCACCGAGAATTGAGGGTTAGTTTCCCAGTTCCAAATCTCTAAATGTGCAGCAGTGCCTTCTTGGATCTCTTTTATAAGTAGAGCAACCAGATTGCCTGCCACTTGAACGCGGACAGCGGCAACTAAATCCGATGACTGTACGGGTGTTGGAGGTTTCAGCCAGCAAGGCAATATTGGTATCTGTGCTTTATGATGTGGCTGATTCGACTGAATTGACCGTAGGTGCAACTCGTAGACATGTTTTGACCTGGTTATGCTGGGCTAAGAGCAGATAGGGGACGAATCAAGAATGAAAACTTACTCGGGAGGGGCCAATGCCACTAGTACGAGCAAGTCCTGCGATGGATCCATGGTGAAATCAATAATGTTGACATCTCCCATAGTATGTGTCCACGTTTTCAACTCCTTTTGAGGTTCTCCCAAAAGAGTGGCGTCTGAGGAAGGGAGCTCGAGAAATGATATCGATGCCGTCACTCTGCTATCGTCCTCTCTTCCGTTTCCATACAAGCCACCTACGAACTCATATACAGAGCCAGTCGGAGGAAGAGATAGGGTGTGTCGTTTCGTCCAATTCATATATTTCCAATTATTTTCTCGTTCGCGCAGAAGGTTCAGCCTTGATGCGAAAGGGAGTGACGCGGATTGCGGAAGGAGGGACACCATACGGGCTCTCTCGAGTTCAACGATGTATTGCAATCGTGATGAGTGTTTCACTACTTTTCGAAGATGCTTTGAAACCTATTCATTCGCTCTGAATATATGCGGTGTGACTAGAAACTCGACGTTGACGTACCGTGGAACATGCGAGCAGATCATGCATCTCCAGATTCTCCAAAACCTGGCATATGACTTCGACGGGGAGCGCCTCAAATGTATTAGAAAAGGCGAATGAGCGAGGCATGTTTATGTCAGTGAAGTCCTTCGCGAAAGCTGACAACTTGAGATGAGCCCAGAATAAGTGATGGTCAACGAAGGCCGCATACCTGATAGATACCGCAAGATTCAAAATCCAACCCTCCGATATGTGTTTCCGGCAGTAAATAATAGGAAAGAACTAGAAAGTCATAAACGGGGTTGGTGGTTGTGGAAGAAGTCGAGAACGAGTTCACGGGGAGATGATCTAGCCCATAGCACACCCACGTGACTTTCGGCCACATTATTAGATTCACTTGACGCTACATTGGACAGCCACGTTTGTATCGCTTTGTTCTATTCAACGCCTTTTGGCGGCATGGCCAGCTCACATAGGTCATCAGGCTCGATCTCGTCGTCTTCTGGGGTCAAGGAATCGAGGGCATCAATTGACAGCGAACGAGGCAGTGACGTTGGATCACCGCACATACTTCAAAACGGTGTCCATGGACATGTTACATCTAATGGCGTCGGGCACGAAGACGACACAGATGACCCTGTAGTGAGACTGCAAAGGGAGCTGGATCGCACAAATGAGGAGAAGGAGAAACTGGCAACGCAATACCGGAACCTCCTAGGAAAGCTTACTCAGATGCGCACTTCCTTGGGGAACAAGTTGCAACAGGATGCTGTATGCAAAATATATTCATTCTTGATCTATGGGGAATTAATGTCAGATTCTATAGGAAGAGCTCGACCGGCGGGAACAGCTCGTACAACAACTGACTGCGGAAAAGGAGGATCTAACCGCTACGGTCGAGACGCTGAAGTCAGAGCTAATAGCTTCACATGAAGAGGCCGAACGCGCTTCAAGCAAGCTGGATGCCATGCGCTCACGCGTGCTCCAGGAAAATGCGCAAGAGAATCTGCAAAGGGAACGGGAACTGCGCGAAACCCAGCTGGAACTCGAGCGATGTAGAATGGAACGCGACGAATGGGAACGCTCGGCTCAGCAAGAACAGGTCGCTTCCGAAGATTTGCGAACGGACGTGGAGGCTCTTAGACGAGATTTGGAACTGGAGACTGCTGCACGGGCAAGGGAGGCCGCAGAATTGGAACGAGAGAAAGAGAAGTCCGAGAATCTGCAATCGGTCCTGCAGGACTTCCAGGCTGGTGAGCACCGCTCTCTCGATCGAATGTTATCTGTTTCTCAAGACCCTTACAGCGAAGGACCATGAGCTACGGCAAGCGGTAAAAGATTATGAATCTCAGCTGCTACAAGCCACACAATCCCTTGCCGAGTACAAGCATCGCGCTCTGACGGCGGAGGTAAATATAGCCTGCTTTTTTGTGTGTCTAAGGCTAATATAAATCTAGCTCAAACTCGAAGAATCACATACGAATATCACGCGTACGCAGGAGCTCGAGAAAGATATCAAGGACAAAAAGCTGCTTATAGACAAGCTACGACACGAAGGTATTACTCCTGTCACTATCGTTGACACATTCACAATTCTAACAGCCCCAATCCAGCCGTAATCATGAATGAGCACTTGATGGAAGCCCTCCGCCGTCTTCGGCGAAACTCAACCGAAACCAACGTTGACAGACGGCTCGTCACCAACGTCCTGCTCGCTTTCCTGTCGACCCCGCGCGCGGACAGCAAGCGCTTCGAGATGCTCACTCTCCTCGCTTCCATTCTGTCATGGAGCGATCAAGAACGAGAAAAAGCAGGTCTGCAGCGCGTCAACCCATCTGAGCCTGCTCACGGAGGCACTTTCTGGGGTCGTTCGATTAGCACTTCTGGTGCAAGACACGCAGAAGTAGAGAAATCGGACGAAACAGAGGTGAGATTTCTGATCATCAAGTCTTGTGTTCTTGCTGACTTACCATGCTCCTCTTTCTAAAAACGAAAATCATTCTACGTAGTCCTTTTCCCGTCTCTGGGTCGAATTCCTCCTGACAGAAGCTGCCGGCGGTGAAACGCCTTCGCAACCCAGCGCACCACCTCGGAGCAGTATATCCTCAATACCCACCAGTCCGATGAGCGGCAATTTTGCTCCACCCCAACTCGGCACCCGGAGGCTATCTTCCCTCAGCTCAGCCGCAACAGCGAGCTCGCCAAACCTCTTGGGACCGCCTCCCTCGCGGAAAGGAAAAGAGAAGGAACGGGTGGTTTCGGAATCATGATATACACTCACTTGCATGCATTTTTCCAGTGGAAAATGTGTACACTTGTCTGGGACGTTCGTGTTATTTTTCTTTCCTTGCATTTATTCTCCTTGGCTGTTGCTCGACAGCCTATATTCCGAGCACTCGAGTTATTCCTTTCGCAGTTCTTTCTCAGATTTCCCTACGTGTACAATGTAATATACCAATCACCTAGTCCTGTTTTTCGTGTGCTAGATCAAAAGTAGCGGCTTGACGGCATCCTCAAATCACCTTGAACGGGGTCAGTCGATTGCGGATCAGCTCTATCGAACCTATTCGAGCATTCGAGTTGCAAGAATCAAATATATAACAAAGAGAAAATAACTATCATAAAAGGTTAGATAAAATCAAAGACAAGGATTGAGAAAGTATGAATTGTTCGTCCAAGAATAAAATCCGTGAATACTGATATTAGAATCAAATCCCTGCCAGTTTCTTGAGCAAGGCGAATTCTTCTTGTCCAGTTGCTTTGCAGAGAGCATAGAACTTGGACTCCGGGTTGCTGAGTAGCGTAGCAGGCCTGCAGGAATTGAAATATCAGTTTTATCTTAGTATATAGCGAAGTATCGGCCTACCGATCGAATTCAACAATTGAACCTCGTTCCAGGAGCATGACCTGCAAGGAAAGGGATATCGGTGAGGTTTCCGGAATTTAACTCATGAACAAGCATGAACTCACCCTATCGTAATCTATCACTGTACGCAGACGATGTGCAATAGTTAAGATGGTGCTGTCAGCAAATTGCCTTTGTAATCGATCATCGTCAGAGAATATCGAATGAGATATGAGAAGTGCATTCACTCTCGCATTGTTTTTCCAATCAACTCATCGGTCACATAATCCACACTAAAGAAAGGGGGTCAAGTTAATCCGCTGTAGGCTCTCAAGTTAACTTGCCTTGCTGTAGCCTGAACACTCGATGAGACATCAGAAGGCTCCAAGCGCACACGTGTATAATAACACACCTCATCCATGATCAGAACTTTGGAATGCCTTAAAATCGCTCGTGCCATGCAAAGTAGTTGTTTCTCCCTGCGGTCCATAAATTCAAAACATGTTCAATCAAGTCAATATCAAAAAGGACGCACCCTGCGGAGAAGTTTCCACCGGCTTCAGATACTTTTGAATCCAAGTCCTGGAAGACATTCGCATTTTCCGTCAGTTCTAGCTGAACAGCGGAACTACTGGATAGAATCAGATGAACTCGGCTAAGAGTTTCATACTTTAGAGAAGGCTAGAGTTAGCAATCGTGGAAGGGATCACATTCAATAAGCCTCACGATTTCAGCGTCTTCATATTCCCCAAACACATCCAAGGTAGAACGAAGAGTACCGCTCAGAAGCGTTGGATCCTGCGGTATGATGGTCAACCGTGTTCGAAGGTCCGTTATGCCAATCTTTGATATGTCAATCCCATCAATCAAAATACTTCCTTGAAGAGCCTCGACAAATCTGAAGAAAGATAATGCCAGGGTACTCTTGCCCGAACCCGTTCGTCCAATTACTCCGATCTGAAGGTCACAAAGTCAAGGAAGATATATCGTAAGTACATTTCTCGTTTCTCACTGACCTTTTCGCCGGCTTTGATCTCGAAATAAAGATTATGAAGGACATTGGGGAGGTGAGGCTTAGCGAAAGCAGGTCAATTCTTCCGTCCTGAATATGACATTGCAAGGTTCTTACAGCGTAGCGGACGGTCAGATTCTCGCACTTTATGGAACCCTCGGAAGGCCACAGAGCAGAGGGTCTTGGTTCGATGAATTCAGCGGGTTCTCTTTCAATCTCGGTATAATCTTTGATTCGCTCCAATGCAACCTAGAAAACGAAATGAGACAAAGGTCAAGAAAGACATCCGTACGCACCAATGCTTGCTCAAGACCAATAAAGCGCCTGACCTGGCATTTACATTAGCCAGATTATTCCAAATATCACTACATAGCTTGGCTCACCATTCCGAGTAGATCTTGGTCTATCGTCGAAACGAAGGTCAGGACGAAGCCCGCCAAAGACGCGCTTACATTTGGGGATACGAGGCATATAACACTAGTCAGTCCAACTAAAATCGTGGATAACATATTGAAGCGAATGTTAAGCCAACGATTTACTAAAGAATTAATTAGATATGCGTCACCGATGCGCAATACTGTCTTACCTCCCCACATCCAGTAAAACGGATTCGTGTTCTGAACATGAAGATGTGAATCACGTAGCCCTCAAGGAAAGGGAAAGTTTATACTAACGGTGTCAACGGCTCGTAGCATGTCTCTCAAAAACTGTGAAGAAGCTCCAAAAGCGCGAATGGTGCTTACTCCCGATATTGTTTCTGCGTATAGTGAATAAATCGGGGAACGTGTTACGGAGTCTTAACATGTGGCATTAATACATTGGGAATAGCCTTTTTTCATTTAAATTCTTACCTAGCCGCCTCATATCTCTTGATGCCTGTCCATAAATCTATACCATAGGAAGTTAGAAGATCACTGTATGGGAACTGAGAAAGAATATACTTTGGCAACTGAATGGGTTGTCGTGAGTTGAATCAGCTACGTGAATGGGTGCTTTGTAACATTGAAACGTACCATTCCAATAGATTGTTCCAAGAACTATAACAGAAATAATGAAAAGAGGACCGCCCACAATGCTAAGAGTAACGAAGGTCGTGATCGTGGACAGTGCACCTATGATGGTTCGGCCGAAAGCATCGGAAAGCCTGCTATCGATTCCTGCACCACATTTGTAAGTCTAGTATCACAAAAACAAAACGTGTTCTTACCTTCGAAGTCTTTGCCAAAGCGATTCAGGAGGCTTCCGCGCGAGGTACTCTCATGGAACCTAAGCGATGCAAATAAAATAGATTCCAACAGTTGCTTGTACAGAGTTCGCGATGCACGTATAGAGCCGGTATAGAGGATAAACCATCGAATAGTAGAGATAACAAGATCAGTGAGAGTAATGGCTGCATATATCGAGATGTAGAATGTTGGAGAGTGTCCATCTCCACGTAAAGCAAAGGTTGCCCAATATCTATTCAAGATGTTAGAAATTCGACACGACGGTGACAACTTTCAATCACTTACCCTAGCCAACCTCGGTCCAATACGGGGCCTACAGCAGCAGCGATGAAGATGGCGACAAAACTGATCCAATACCAGCGATTCCCACAAGCACTGAGATACAATTCCCAAATATCGCGGCTGACACGTCCTTGAGCGCGTTTTTCATCTTGAGCTAACTTATGAGGCCGTTTGTTCTCTGATTTGGAACCTGAGGCCTGCAAAGATACTCTAATGGAGCCCGTTGATATCTGGGATTGACTTTCCATAGGTTGACCCCCCTTGAGCTCTACAACAGTGTCAGAAGAGTTATTGGCCGGTCTGCTGTCCTCGACTGCGTCCGCCGAAGAATTTATGAGCGATTTAAAGACTCCAGACTGATTGAACCCTTCCTTGGATCCTTCGAAGCGAACACTACCGTTGTCCAGAGCGACAACGTAAGATGCCCCAGGAGCGCACAGCTGTATATGATGCGAGACTAGAATCACAGTCCTTCCGTGAACCAATTCGCCCTTCAGGCATTCATGATAGATATGATGAGCGGTGTGGGCATCGACTGATTGCAAATCAAAATGAGTCGCTACAAATTTATTTGAAGAAACACTCACCGGCGGAGAGCACATCATCTAGTATCAGAATGGAGGCTCGAGAGTAAACAGCGCGAGCAAGGCATACTACAAAATAAAATCCAATCATCGTCTTTGGATTTGAAGGAAAATAAAACTGACCTCTGGCCTTCTGACCGCCCGATAGATTAATCTATGCGCCGTTGATTAACAAAACTGATCTTGGTGTACAATATTAATACGGGCGTACCCCGTGCTCTCCTATCTCTGACATATCGCCGTCTTCAAAGATTTCCAGATCATGGACAAGAGCGCAAACCTGAGACAGAGTAAATCGAGGTATTTCCAAATAGATTAGAGCTGTCAATCGAACTTACCTCTAGAGTTTGAAGGTACCGCTCTTCGTCATATGGAAGGTTAAAAAGGATGTTGTCTGGCTATGAATTAGAGTTGCGGAAAGTTTACACATGCAAAAATGTTACCTTTGAATGACGCATTTCGCAGCCAGGGGGTCTAACCATCATGTGTGAGAGAAGTCCTGTTCAACAAAGCTATCGTATTCACCTGAGAGACGTATGCACAAGCGCCATCAACGATCCAATCCTCCTTCTGGATTGTGAGATGTGGGACAACCGACAAGGAATCAGGAGGGGTTCGCGGGCAATTCATTCTTCCGGAAAGGATTTCAGCTTCACCAAGTAAGGCTACAGGAACCATATTCAATCGAAACACCAAGAACAAGAGGGTAGAGCGCACCTAAAAGAAGCAATGTCTTCCCGGATCCTAGCTTTCCGCACACGAGTGTCAATTCTCCGTCGGGAAAATCGAGGGAGACATCAATAAGGCGGAACTTGTTTGCTGACGTCGAAGTAGTCGCCAAAGGCCAGGTTACAGTACATGACTGAAGGCCTATGGTCTTGCGCTGCTGCTTCAGAGGTGGAACAACCTCAATGTCTGCACCGTTTAGGTATTTCTCTACACGTCGCAAAGAAACGAGACCCTGAAGCAGATTGATGACGATTTCAGGCAGAGATGTAAGGGCAAACCGCATTTCCGCGAAAACTGCAATGGAGGGTGCTTAGTCAAAACGAGGGTTGAAGATGGTGGGATATGCGAACCAAGGATAGATGTAAATGCAATGGATGGAGTGAGAGGCTGATTCCTGATGACTGCAAAGTGCCAGAATGATGCTAATGTGACTAATATAGGAATGCCGCTCCTATATATGTGTAATGTTCATATGAGCAAACAAGAAATAGATAGATAAAGACAACGTTACCAGAGAGTATTCCATAACGTCTATGGGTCAAATAAGCGAGATATGCAGGAGAAGTATGCTCAAGCTATAATCACCTCAATGGAGTAGCTGATTCGTTGCCATTTGAGTTCTCTATCACGTATAGCGTGAACTCGCTTTTCAAAGCTCCGTTCCCATCCCATAAACTGCGCTTCCGTCGGTATATGCCAAAAAAAAAAATAAGAACAAAACGACAAACTTTCAGCATCCGTATACCATCAAGGATCTGGACCCTTCAATTTCGAATCAAAATAAATGGAAGGGAGATCATACTTCATTCATAAGAGAAATTCTTTCATCGCGAGTCTTCATCAGATTTTCCTGTGCACCTGCAAAGATGATAGTAATGGTTGGTGACAGATATCGACTGATGCTTAACAAGCCTTACTCATGACGACCTTTCCAGAATACCGATTTAGAGGAAGGAATAGACACGTAACAGCAAGGCCAACAAAGGAAGATATCCCTATTGAATATAGAAGTTTTCCGTCAAAAGTTGTCAAAGATAAGCGAAAGAAACACCTCGCTACCAAGTAAGTCATAGAGGAAGACAATGGCGATCACGGTTTCTACAGAGCTAGCTATCGGAGGTAGACTGATAAGCACATGAAAACAAATTGACGAAGCAATTGGAACGCACAAATAAACGCAAAAACCTGACCGGCGGTTTCTGCGACTCGATCTGCATCTGTGGTCATCAATGTCATGATTTGAGCCTTGCTCGAAAATTCACTGGCATCTTTGCTCTTTGGGGATTTGCTCCCGTCGTTAGGCGGTGCAGCAGATGATGCGGCATCCTTGCGAGTGAGGGTCTTCAAGTACAGAACGGAGCCAAGTTGCATCTTAAGACGCGTCTGCACAATAGTGCCTGCTAATGAAAAGACCTGCCCATTCACTAAAAATGTCAATATAGTAAATATCAGGAAGATGAGTGGGTGTCTTACTCAAGTAGGCAAGAGCATGTCCGCAAGATAGACCGACAACATAAATCCATCCCCATGATTTGTCTTCGCGTTTGGGATCAGCTTCCAAAGAAGCCACAAGCAATCTCAGAAAGAAGGGAGGAATATACGCCGTGATTGGCAAGATGGAAGAAAGAAAGAGGAGAGCAGTGAAGGCAACATAATTCAGGCAAGTCAATCGCCATCCCAAGAACAAACCGCTATCAGGAACTGGATTCCAGAACATATTGCGCGATGAAACATTGCGCATAATTTGCTTCATCTTTGCATAGTGGTACGATGCTCGCATGTTGGCTGGAAGGATAGGGAGATCTCCTATGTCGATGCTTGACAGAGTATTTCCCAGCCAAACTACTTTTGTGGTATATGAAAATAATAACAGATCCAAAGGAGATGCATCTAGTGAGTTGACATGAGAAATGGACCCAGAGAGTAATAAATAAAGAAATACACACCAACCACACCACATACGTTCACTTCATCCTTGTTAGTGATTGCTCGCACAATTCTATCAGAATAGATAGGGGACGGTGAAAAGTGAAGCGGAGGTCCGAGAGGAGTGGTATAACATGTAGCACATGCAATGGCATAGATCCCAATGACAGCGTACCACCAACCAGATGTTGAGCTAACATGCGGGATCATTGCAAAACATCCCAATAACGCGAAAGCAATAGAAAGAAGTGCCGTAAGATGGAGGATAAATTCTGTATGAGCTTCTGTAGCATCCTGTCGGACAGAAAGGGAAGCAAGAAGGAAGACGTAGAGAGAGAATGCGCTTTGCAATGAATGAACTATGGTATCATGGTTTTCTGCACCGATAATCGACCACCCCAACGCAGCTGTGGTTATGACTAAACCAAAAGCCAGAAGAAACGAAATAAAAATCTTCCTCCAACGCATCTAATCATCAAATATCAATGGGGCTCCAACGATGGTCTGCCAGCCTCTCTCAACGCACCCGGGTCCAGAAGCTCTCCGCATTCACTGGGTATCCGTCAATTATATCCTCAGCCTTTAACACATCGAAAGCATCGTATTCCGCCTCTCGATCCACATGAACGGGTAACTGGATGTTCCTTTCGGTCCTTCGAGCCACAAACAACGCGGAAAAGCTTGCCACACTGCTAAGGACGAGTACGACCGCGATCGCGAGCTGTAATCGCGGCATGCTATTACTGCCTGGGTAGCTTGGATGAGTATATGTTGTCTTTCCTCTCAGTATCAAATGTTGGGGGGGGTAAGAAAGGAACTCAAGGTGTGTTTTGTTGCGATGGGCCTTTTTGTTCAGTGGTCACGCAATCCAATTCAAACGAGTATCAAGCGTCCTGAGGCTGTGATGTCGGCCATCTTGCCATCGGTTAGGTTTCTTATAATAGCCACTTGGGAGAATTTTGAGAGATTTAGGCATGTTCAAGGCGCCGTGGGAGCTTGCGGTTGCTCTGAAGCAATGTCAAGAGTGGGGGCGGCGTGAAAGGTTGACATAAGTGAAGGTCCGATAGAGCGCATACAGGCGCGTACGAGCATTCTGTCGCACTCAAGCTCAACTTAGAGCTCCGCTTCATTTATACGGATGACCGTCACGCGATTTTTGACATGTCAAAATCGACGAGATGGCACGGAATACTTAACTGTATGTTGATTGTAGGATATATAGTTTTGACCTCCGTCCAACAACCTATATTTGACCTATACTCTCTAGAATCCTATCCAGTACAGTTGGAATACAAACATTTACTGTTGCTGGCTTGCAGTGTGCAATGGGAAAGGCTCAATAACTTTAGGGATGCAAATTAGGCTTTGAAGTTACGTTGTGGATATGTTCTAAGTAATTAATGGGGAAAAAATCAGTATCGATGACTCGGTGAAATTCTAAGGGTCAACTACGAAAGACTACAAACACCTTTTGCGAGCTCTATAATTGTCGACATCTCGCCCTAATCATTCTCACACCCCATATGCCTCATTGATCAATCCGTAGAAAGTTAGGCCAATTTTTGTACTGATCGTCTTCGAACTTCCAATGAGATTCAAACACCGGAACATGTATTTCTACTTTACACCAACTCTAATTAGAGATTGCTTGATTATCTGCGCAATTCCAGAAGGCTTTATTCAGCTTTACTTATTCTCGGCCTTTTTTTCAAGCTTGCACAGAATTCGCCATCTTTGTTGCCGGGGGGAACTACTGATCAAACCTTGGAGGCGGCATTGAGAGGACGGCTAACAATCACTTTTGTTCGAGCTTTGGGAACCAATTTTGTACCTTGGAGATTGATTGTCACTGAGTGGCACCTATCGCGAAACAATGAGCAGACGCCGCAGAGCATCTCCACATTGTTCTACGGTAGTGCAACAACTTCATGACAGTCGATGATCGCCGGTTGGGAGTTTTCAGCCCTACTTTTAGACTATGCTTATCACACGGTGAGAAGGAATATTTCTCAATCGCCCAAAAGTCTTGTCTGAGTCAGATCTGTACTTAAAATGCTTGCTTCGTGTTTGCTTCGTGTGATGGCATTGATGCATGATGTACCACACCCACAAACTTCCTTTTTTGGTATTCTCTTTCATAAAAGCCCAATAAAAGCCGGTCCGATGCTCGGTGTCTTTTCTAGAAAACAAGGGCTACCAAAGCCTGACCAAAGCCAACAATAGGAAAGATATCGATCTCAGGTCAGATAATGTCCCAAAGCAGCACATCCATGTGTTCCGACCCGAAAAATCAAGCAAAATTTGGTTTCAAGCGCATAATACCGCTGATTTGGGGCTGTGAAAAAGCATGGTCAAGTTTAAGGGTTGACTTTTTTGGTCATCTTCTGCGCGTTCTAGGGTGTTCTTCTAAATTCATTTGCGGTCCCTGTTCTGAGAGGAAGGGTGCTTAAATAGGCTGGACTTTGAAGGAGGACCTCCCATTGCGCCAATCTAGCAACTTCTGTCCCAAAACACGTCAAAACTCATTCTCCCAATGGCGGAACCAACTCACCCGGAAGTCAAATACAAGCGGTCCAAAAAGATAGAAGAGGTGGGACTGCTTAGGGTAGACCTTTCTGGCAAGCTGGACGAGGTCTCAAAGGACGAAGTCAAAGACGCGCGCACCTTTGGCGTCGAAAAGTTAGAGCCGTAAGCTTCAAGCTTCCTTCCATCTTCGCGTTCAGGCCAGATTTCTAACTACCAGAACCAAACATTAGGTACAACGGAAAGATATCTGAAATGGAAAAATCTCTGGAGTTTATGCGTTATTATTCTACCCTTCCACGAAAACCGAGTACTGCTGAAGTTCAGACGCTCAAAGATCACATTCAGAAAAACCACAAGATTTACCTAGTGCGTAATCGCCTTCCATTTGTAATAGCTGATATTAATAACAGTGATCTCTCTCTCTCTCTTTTTCTAGACCCAATCACAGCAGATGGCTGAAAAAGCTAAACTGGAGGAAGAGAGAGTGGTCCAAAATGCGAAATTGGCGGACCAGGCTGCCTACTATATGGGACGCAAAATAAAAGAACGCTATACTCCATCCCCCGCCTTTGATGACGGTAGTTCGAGGGGAGGTCCGTCTCCATCGCCATCAGAGTTTAGTATGATGGAATCATTGTACATGCGCGAACCCACTCCGCAACCAGTACCAGCCCCACTTCCTGCCCCTCCCAGGTATTCATGATTTCCTTAAATATGTGGATGTATACTTATGATATAGGATGAACAGATTTGGTGGTTCTACATCAAGAGATACCACTGGACCCCATGGTATGCATACTGAACGAGTTGCGAGGTATATATCTGATGTATAAGATATTGAACAATTCTAATGTCATTGATTGATTTTCGAAGCTCTTCAAGGTACATGCCTCCGGGCAGAAATCCAACTCTTGAGTATCAACGGTACGAGCATATTTCTATGTTGATAAAAATGTTAGCTCATTTAGCCATTCCACAACATCAGGCATCGCTACATAAATTCGATCGGACTTCCAAAAAACTTCTTGGAGTTTGAGGATGGGGTCTCAGAGAAGTCCACAGTCATTTTAGAGGAGCAAGAACACCGCTCGTTGTAACAATCGGTCGGTTCAAATGCTGAACTTCACTTGGCTTGAGGGCCATTGCTACGCATGGCAGAAACTCGTCTATAGCCTACATATATATATATATATGTGTTTTGTAAAAATTTCAAATCAATCATGCAGCTAATATATACAAGCAATCACCTGGACCCATTGTCGTTGTGGCCAGCAAGGGCAGCAGCAGCGGTTGGCCCACCGACGCCGCGCTGCCCGCCTGCAATGACCCGAGAGGCGGGATAGTGGGTGTAGCCGATCATGTATAGATGGAGGAATAGACAAGGAGCGAGCGGCAATGCGTCGGGCGCAGGCGTCCGAGGGCGAAATACTACGGTGCAAACACGTCGTCAGCGTATGCGGCATGCCGTTACAATGAGCGCCGACGTACCGTATATGCGCTCGAGCGGGCTGGCGCTTCGCGTTGCCCACTCCATCCGATCTTCGGTCGACGTGCTCCGTCGCGAGCACCCAAAATCGTCGTCGACGAGAGCGAGGGAGAACAGCGGGGCATAGGAGCGGCGGGCCTCCGTTGTTGTCGTATTCAACTGTGATGTCTCTGCGAAGCATTGTAGGTGGCCGAGGGGATGGAGAATGCGCACGCCATTTGAGTGAGAGAGTGGCGTGCGAGGCGCTGGCATTCGCGCCTTGCTGTACAAACAGGTTATCAGCATATGCCGCATGCCGTTGCAATGCGCTCCGACGTACCGTATATGCGCTCGAGCGCGCTGCCGCCTCACGTTGCCCATTCCATCCGATCTTCGGCTGACGTGCTCCGTCGCGAGGGCCTGGAATCGTCGATCGTCGTCGAGGGCGAGGGAGAACGGCGGATGTAGGAGCGGCGGGGCTCCGTCGTCATCTTCGGCTGCGACGTTCCTACGAATTCTTGTAGGCAGCCGAGGGGTTCAATAGCGCGAATGCTGTTCCCGTTTGAGGGCGCTGGGTTAGCGAGGCGCTGGAGGTGGGTGGAGTTGGAGAAAAGTAACGGGATCGTCGATAAAGGGCTACGAGAGAGGGCGGGTGCGCGTCGGCGGCCGATGAGTCGGCAGGAGATGTAGGCGTCTGGGGTGGTAAGCGGCGGGGTACCTTTCGTGCCCTGCGGTGCAAACGGATCGTTAGCTTGTGCTACATGGCGTGTACTGCGTGAAGACATACCGTATAGGCGGCCTCGCGTAGTGTCGAGCCCGCTGTCTTCTAGCTCGTACGGCCGGCTTTGCCCATTCCGTCTGACCTCGAGCTGACGTGCTTCATCCCGAGCGCATGGAATCGCTGGGGTGGTCATCGGCTTGTGCTGCACGCCGTAACAATGAGCGTAGACGTACCGCGCCCTTCAGCTGTTGTTGCGTGCAGTCGCAATGAGTTCGGAGATACCGTAGATTGTACTCTCGCACAGTGTCCTGCCGCCGCGTACGTCTCCCTTGCCCATTCAATCTGATCTCTGGCTGACGGGCGCGGTCTTGGAATGGATGTCGATGTCCAGGGCGAGGGCGAACGGCGAGTGTAGCTCTGTCATCGTCGTTTTTGGCTGCATTGTTCCTGCGGATCGTTGCAGGCGGGAGAGTGGGTTGGAGGACGCGAACGCGGTTCGAGTGTCACAGCTAGTGCCGGTGGCGAGCATTAACGAGCCACGTGACGGTCCGAAATGAACCGGCGGGCCGGCGCGTTTAGCGTACATAACAGCTGCCAGAATTTCAAAACCGTCCAACATAACCGAGCGTGCGACTGTCATCTTTGAATCTCCGCTTCAGTGAAATGACAGGCTTAACCAGACTCTGACCTCAATGTTCCCAGTCCAATTCCTTCACTTCTTCTCCCTATGACAGTCATTGGTAAGGCATAACCATGGAGAAAACAAGTTCAAGATGGGCAATTAGGCCTTGGGAAGAGTTTTGGATCGGTCACCAGCCATTCTTATTGCAACACGGATATAAACTGCGGGACCGATATTCTCCAGACTGGACTCCTTCCTGGCAGATGAGCAAGAAGAAACGAGATCCCTTTTCTTGTCCTGATTCCGCATGCATGATGGTGAGTGTATGTCACACCGTACCTCGATCAACAGTAACAACTATTCTTCATTGTCAGCCAGGTGGCGTGTTGGATGCTATCCGAGTCTCGGATGGTACAAAAGTAGTATTGAAGCTGGTCAGAACAGATAGGGATGTTCCCATCTTGGAATACCTGAATTCCCCGGATTTATTGGCCGATCCACGAAATCGTACTGTTCCACTTCTTGAGAAGATATTAGTTCCCGATCGAGAAGACGTAGTCTGGATCGTCATGCCACTCCTTCTTCTTGCTCAAGACATTGACCATCCTTTCCGCTACGTCAGTGAAGTGGTAGAATATACCAAACAATTTCTTGAAGTGAGCAATCCTCTTTTCTCAGATCGGATTTATTTACTCACGTTCGTGACAGGGTTTGGAATTCATGCACGAACATCGTATAGCGCATAGGTTTGCCTGAACATGTCCATTGCCTTCAAGAGTCTTATCTAACGAAGACGTTTTCAGAGACGCGTGCACATTTAACCTGATGGTTGATTCAGCAAAACTGGTACCGAATGGCGACTTCTTTTTTTTCAGGTCCTATCAAAACGAAGATTGGACTGGTTCCGTGAAATCGGTCGAACGACGATCAGTGGCACCATTAAAGTATTACTTCATCGATTTCGAAACTTCTCTCCAGTATTCTCCGGATGACTCGAATCCTCTCTGTGTGGGAAAAGTTGGACAAGCACGCAATGTACCAGAAATGTCCGAAACGGTTCCATATAACCCATTCAAACTGGACGTGTATCAACTAGGAACGGCGTTCCAACCCATGTTCGAGGTAAGCAGTTGGCATGTACTGCATTACATTGACATTGACCCGTTTTACCAATTGATTAGGATTATGATTCTGGCCTCGAGTTTTTGAAGCCATTGTACGAGGCCATGACGTGTCCGGATCCTGACAAACGGCCAACCGCGGCTGAAGCGCATCAACTCTTCCAAACTATCGTATCGTCCTTCACCGAGGCTGATATGTGTCGCCGTGTTTGGCGCCCACACGTACCACTGAAAGTTCGACAGAAATTCGACTTTCCCAAGTCTAGAAAACCATTGTCCTCTAAGTTACTGCGTCTTTTCCGTATGGAACACTCAACTCTCCTTAAATTTATTCACTGAACATTGCCGACGATGTATATGTATCTAAATAGTGACTTTTGTATTTTAATTTCTCGAGTCTTCATTCTTTCATTTTTATATATCAATAATTTATTCCCCATGAACAACAACGCCGTCCACAGAGCTCGAACAGAACCTTTTGGATTGCTCATCAGCCATTCTTGTTGCAATAGGGATGCAGGACAGTGACTACTCTCAAGATACTCGCCGAACTGGATCCCTTTTTGGCAGACGGGCAAGATGAAACAAGATCCATTATCTTGTCCTGATTCTGCATGCATGTTGGTAAGTCATTGCATGTCACTGTACCTTGTTCAACAGGAAAGACTCTTTGATGTTAGCCAGGCCAGGCAGCGTATTGGATGTTATCCGAGTTTCTGATGGCATAAAACTTGAAGTAGTATTAAAGCTGGTCAGGTCCGACAGGGATGTTCCTGTTCGACAGTAATTTGACCTTCCTCTAAGCTATCGCGTCTTTCCAGGTCTTTTCCTCAAAAAAGAACCATTTGACTATCCTGAAATTTATGAACTGAATATTGTGAATTTCATCCTGCCGATGATGTGTATATCTAAAGTATCGAACCTTTTCTCTTTCAAGCACTTTCCTTGAAAATGAAAAAGCTATATATTGAATTTCCATCGTATTTTGTACGTGCTGATGTGTATGAGTCTCGTTCGGCCGTGTACCAGGTGGACTTACGTTGATTCGGGGATCTACATCAGTCTACATATTTACCAAATTAGTCTCGCGAGATACCCAATCTGGACACAACTCGGTGCTTGCCTAGGATGGGCTCAGGATGAAATACTGTAAGCGTTTGCCTCGGCTTGGGCGCTTCAAAGTTGAGCTCAAGCAAAGAGAACGAATTTGTCAGCTGAATCTTATCTTATAAAGAAACAGATGACAAACATTATAATCAGCTGCAGATGTCTTTGTCATCTGGTCGAGTGGTAGTATAAAGGTCGCGAAATCTCTCGACAAGATAACACTGTCTTTTCATCGTTCGCAATGTCTTCCTCGTCGCAGCCTTCGAATGCCAATGTTGGGGCCCCCAACACACCTTATTTCACGCCCATCCAGAACCCTCCTGCGGGAACTGCGCTCGACCCCCAGCCTGATGGCAAGCCTATTCCCAAGCTGTTCCAGCCTCTCCGCATCCGAGGAGTGGAGTTCCAGAACAGGATATGGGTGCGTGGCCTACGTTCTAGCATATTTCGGCGTCGTCGCTGACAATTGTCTCGCGGTGGTGGAATAGTTATCTCCTCTTTGCCAATACTCAGCGGAGAACGGCTTCGTTACCCCATGGCACATGGCCCATCGTGAGTGGCCTCCGCCCATCGTATCTCCTCCCAACGTGCTCACCTAAAACTTGCCGCCTCCTCCCCACTCGCGCCCGCGACGCAGTCGGCGGCATCTTCACGCGCGGCCCGGGCCACACCATGATCGAAGCCACGGCCGTGGTCCCGAACGGACGCATCACGCCCCAGGACGCGGGCATCTGGTCCGACGCGCACATCGCGCCGCTGAAGGCGCTCACGACCTTCGCGCACTCGCAGTCGCAGAAGATCGGCATCCAGCTCGCGCACGCGGGCCGGAAGGCGTCCAACGTCGCGCCGTGGATCTCTGGCTCGCCCATCGCGTCGAAGGAGATCGGCGGGTGGCCGGACGACGTCGTGGCGCCCTCTGCGATCCCCTACGACGTTGGGCATATCGTGCCCCGGGCGTTGACGGTCGAGGAGATCAAGGGGATCGTGCAGGCGTTTGTGGACGCGGCGAAGAGGAGTGTGGAGGCTGGCTTTGATGTGATAGAGATTCACGCCGCGCATGGATATCTGCTGTCGGAGTTCTTGAGCCCTGTGTCGAACAAGCGCACCGATGACTATGGAGGAAGCTTCGAGAATCGAATCAGGATTGTCCTGGAGATCGCAGACGGCATGCGAAGCGTTATTCCAGAGAGCATGCCCTTGTTTGTGAGGTGGGTCGTTGAATTGCTTTTGCGATTGAATTTAATCTGACAAATCTTGAAGGGTTTCTGGTACTGACTGGGTCGAGGATACTCTTCCTAACGAGCCATCGTGGCGCGTAGAAGACACCGCGCGTCTCGCTCCCATCCTCTATGAGCACGGAGTGGATCTCATCGACATTTCCTCCGGCGGTGTCTCGCCTAAGCAGAAGATCGGCGGTCCTGTCCCTGCATACACCAAAGAGAAGATGCGCGCGTACCAAGCGCCCTTCGCAAAGACCACCATGAAGGCTGTCGGTGCCGATGCCCCATACCCATCCAGCAAAATTGCCCCGACGTCGGCGAACAAGAGGCCAGAGCGCATTCTCGTCGCTACTGTCGGCAGCATTAATTCTGGAAAGCAGGCTGAGGAGCTCCTCGACGAGGGCTATGCGGATGTGGTCATGGTCGGAAGGCACTTCACCAAGGACCCTGGAGCGGTTTGGTCCTTTGCGGATGAGCTCGATGTCCAGATTAGGCTTGCCAGTCAGATTGGATGGGGATTCGCGGGACGAGCAAAGAAGGTAACCGCGAAAGAGGACTAAAACTAACTTCCTGACTGTAGGAGGGGTTGAAAGTTGGGCGACGGCAAAGTAGTCAACTAAAAAATGTAGCGATAGAATTCATGGCATAGAGAACCTTAGACCATAACTGTATTTTGTGCGTAAGTTACTAATGGGCAATAGTCAATCGTTCGTCAGATTTGGACCCTTCAAGATTGTGATTGCCAAATACCCAGCTCAGAAGGATCAAAGTTCCAAAAGCATAGGCAGTTTTAGTGGTTGAGAACTTGAGATGTCATCGTGGTATCTGAATGCACTGATTCTTCCAACAAATGCTTGAAATGTGAGTGAAATTAGTTAGACTGGCAACCCTGCACATCAAAGCATAGACTCGCTCGCATGTCAGTCGCAGAGCTGAGGGGTCAGAATGGGGAAGAGCTCCAAGTGATAACCGAGAAAGTGAGATAGAAGTCTATAGATATCAATTGGATATCAAGGAAATGTCAGAGCGGAGGATTATAGCGGAGTCTGCTCAACTTGAATCGGCGCCCATGAACATATCCTCGTCTCGTCCCCGGCTTTGAAGCTTCCGCCACCACCATGAATCCGCTCTGTTGCGCCATTCATCCATCCCAATCGCAAAACCTGTTTATCGGCGCTGTTCTCCACGAGTGGCTCGTCATATATGATGCCCAAGGCGGTTGATGGACCGTGCACGAGCCAAAAGCAGCGGAGATTCACACGCGTGGCAAGGTAAACCGCAGGAGCGCCGCTGTTCCTTCCACCTCCCATATCCTCATATTTTGCCAGAAAAGCACGGAGAGAAACATTGCTACCGAGTCAGCAGAGCGCTAGGACCGGATCAGATATTGGACAGACGAACGCCACGCACGGTGCTGCCGCTGCTCTTTCACGCCCCAAGCGGACATTTGAGTCTGAGCTCGGAAACTTGAATCGGAGTGAGCATTTTTCTTACTCCCTTACCGCAGTGGCACACACTATGCCGCGCCCACAGCATCCATACTAACCATGTTTTCCTCATATCTGCCAGAAAATCCACCACAGTCGCTGCCACGTATAGGTCGTGCTCGATTTGCCAGCGATGACTGAACAGTCGAAGTCGACAGCTCCAACGCAGGAGCACCCCTACCCGCAGCCCACACTCGTCCCATTCCCGCCTCAAGGCTACAATGGCGGCCCGTACCCACCACCGGGGCCTCCTGGAGCATTCATGCCGCCGTTTTATGCCTACCCACCTCCTCCGGACGGCAGCCATCCAGAAGGCGCCCCAAACGGAGGAGTACCTCCCCATTTCATGATTGGTCTTCCACCAGGCGTACCAGGTGTCCTATACGCCTATCCACCTCCTCAGACTCAACGTAGGTGTTGTTTTCTTGTGAGAAACCTCTGTATCACCGCTGAATTCTCACGTAGAGTTCGGCGCTCCGCCAGCAAATCCGGCCCCATCTGCACTCTCGCGACCTAAGCGCAAGCAAGTTAAGATGGCTGTGAGAATTATTCATATCTTTCTTGGTTGTGTCGTTGACTTATCTTTGTGGGGACAGTGTACGAATTGTGCAGGCGCGTGCAAACGGTGCGACGAAAACAGACCTTGCGAGCGATGTGTCAAATACGGCATTGCCGACACTTGCATCGATGGGCAACGGAAGGAACGCAAGAAGGGCATCAAGCGTGGCCCTTATCGTAGGAAGAACAAAAACGAATCGGATAGCAACAGTTTCAACGGCGAATGGACCCCCCCTTCGTCTTCAACAACTGCTGCTGCAATCCACGCCGTCGCGCAGTATGCACCGCCTGAAGGATCGTACTACCCCGTTTACTACCCCCCGCCCGGATTCATGCCGCATCCGCCACCTCCTCCGGAGGGCCACCCGAATTCCAGCAATTCCACACCGAACCCAAACACCAACCCCGACGGCTCGCCCTCCGCACATTCCAACAACGGCCAGCCGATGATGCCATATTATATCCACCCAGGAGGTTACCCTCCCTTCCCGCACTACCCGCCGACAATGTATCCCGGCCCCCCACCGCCTGGGGCACCCCACTCCCAACCTCAGGCCGCACCCCCTGTGCAGCCACCAGCTCCGCAGATGGCCGCCCCCGAGCAGCAGCCACCGCAGACAGTCAACCCCGCTGAGGCGTCGGGCAAGCCCGACGACGCGCCTCCATCCTCTGGCAGCGCGAATGGGGTGGCGGCAGCTGTTGAGAATGGGGCTAACGTGAATGGGACGGGCAAGAAGAGGCCCAGGACAGGGAAGAACGGAGAACCGCGGACGAAGAAGACCAAGGTCGCTGCAGCGCCCATGGCTGTTGCTGCTGAGAAGGGCAAGGATGGCTTGGAGGGGCAGGAGAATGGCGCGGCGCCGGTAGGAGAGGAAGTATCGGCGAACGGAGAGGCTGAGGCGGAGAAGAGCGTATGAGTGGAGCCGGTGCTTGACACGGTGAATACCCTGCGTCTCTTATCTATTCTTCCTTGGGAAGGTCGTGTCTAATTCATATTATAGCATCATCGTTAATCTTGTTGTTCGTCGTCAAACATGCTTTTTATTGACTTCTTTCCCCACCGCTTGGCAACACCGACGGCGCTTTCGTCCTATTGTCACCAAAGTGGATGTTTATCAACCTCTAAAGACACCTACCATCCTTTAAATTATTCATTAGAAAGGACACAGAAAGAGGAAGCATCCCCCGCTTCCTTTTTCATCATTGTTCTTTTTTGCGCCCACACCCTGTTTTACTACTCTTCTCTTTGGTCTCCGATGAAACTGAGGAAAGGAATGGGTGTCCGCTGGCTTTTTGACCTTCAACCAAGCCTGGGGGGCGGTCTGCTCGTTTGGGACCCCACCCCGACCTGATTGATGGCCTGTCAAATGACCTCCGGAAGTCCGATGTTATTTGTGGTTTTCTGAGTTGCTTTGTCCCTCGAGTTTTTCTATCTCTATCCCTTCCCCATTTCTTTGATTCCTTGTTGGGTTTATTCAAATATTTCCTTGTGTTTTCTTCTCCAATCTTATCTCTGAATCCATGCCTCCCAATCTCATTCTTCCTTCCTTGCTGCCTCTTTCCTCCTTGATCCAGTTTCCATATAAGCTTCTGTCGTTTTTGGCCATGCTTTCTTTGATGTTCGTGCTTGTTTGTGAACAGTGAAGAACACTGAAATGTACTAGATAGTTGACAGAATGTATTGTGAAATATTGTAGTTTTTGAATCAAGCCTATTGCAGTGACTGACATGCGCACTCGTGTAAATATTCCAATGATTTTCGCTGTGCACTTCCTAAAACTGCGAGATAGAAAAAAAATTACTATGTACAGACACACACACGCTTTCAACTGCGATCGAAAAAGTAAGATAATACATAAACTGAGTGTCTACAGAAATGGGTTGACACTATTGGATGTTAGCTCCTAAAGCAGACTCCGATATGATATTAATGTTGATGATAAGTCTTGGATAAGTCGATCAACTATCTGCTGGGAAGTCATCAGCATGAATTATAGCAAGGCGAAAATCTGATGACTCACTCCCATGCACATTGAGTCAGGAGAATCTATCGGCTCCAATTTCTTCGTATAAAGCGCCGTCTTTGTATCTCGTCAGTATCGATAAGAAGAGCTTCCCAAGTTGTCCACAAGCAAAGATTGACTCATTGGACGATGCTCTGATTGGCCGAGCTTGGACTTGTTTGGCTTCAAGCCCGTCATCAAATATTGTCATCGCTATTGGTCTCGACGAACGCCAGCCTTTTTCAGTTACTACTGACAGCATGGACACTCCCAAACGCTCAGGATCATCAGTGCCCAGCCCGACCGATCCCAAACGGATAAAACTCACGGTTCCTTTGCAGAACCAAGGAGCTTCACCAGTCGACCCAGAAACTGCCCCCGGAAAACGAAGCGAACTCGACCCTCTAACTTCAAGTGACATTGGCAACCTACCACCCGCAGAAGGATCATCTTCAGGTCCGGAAACAGGGTCCGGAAAAGTTCGCGTTCTCAAAGACGACGGAGACGACGAGGAAGGCGGTGGTGGACAGGGAGACGCGGATGTGTCGATGGCGGATGGAGGCGACGACGACGGGGACTCTGGAGATGATAACGACGACGAAGACCCAGCCCAGCTTGAAGCTACACGCCAACGTCTCGAAGAACAGGCGCGCAAATACCTCGCAGCACAGACGCACGAAGTCATCGTGCCTTCATATTCTGCATGGTTCGACATGTCCAAGATTCACCCGGTCGAACGACGAGCACTGCCCGAGTTCTTCAACTCGAGGAATCGGAGTAAAACGCCGGCTATCTACAAAGATTACCGCGACTTCATGATCAATACATACCGCCTGCGACCAACAGAATATCTCACTGTTACCGCTTGTCGACGAAACCTGGCTGGCGACGTTTGCGCGATTATGCGCGTACACGCCTTTTTGGAGCAATGGGGGTTGATTAACTACCAGGTACGTCTTGTTTTTATGTCGGTATTTCGTGATTTAATTACTTTACACAGATCGATCCTGAACAACGGCCAGCAGCCCTGGCTCCTCCTTTCACTGGTCATTTCCGTGTCGTCCTTGACACCCCGCGCGGTCTCCAATCTATGCACCCCGGCCGGCGACCCAATCCCGCAACTGGGACGACAAATGGTGCCAAAGCCCCCGCAGCGTCGGCCGCCCCCGCCTCCCTTGAACTCCGCAACTCTATTTACCAAACCACTGCCAAGTCGTCGAGGGCTATCACTTCCGCCGAGGCTAGCACAATCGCCAATGGTGCTTCTGCTCCCGTCAAGGCTAATGGCACTGGTCTCCCGACATCCAACGTTGCGCATACCTGCGACACCTGTGGCGCTGATTGCTCTATTGTCCGGTACCACTCCCTGAAGGACAAGAAATTAGAGATCTGCGCACCTTGTTATCTCGACGGACGGTTCCCTTCGAACATGTATAGCGGAGACTTCGTGAAGCTTACCTCGGCAGCTGGTGCAGTTTCACAAGGCAGCGGGAATAACGACGACTGGCAAGATCAGGAAGTCCTTCTGTTGCTTGAGGGTGTGGAGATGTACGACGATGACTGGTCCAAGATTGAGGAGCATGTTGGTACTCGCTCAGCCCAGCAATGCATCCGCAAGTTCCTCGAGCTCCCCATTGAAGATCCTTACTTGAATACCGAGGGAGCAATGGGACCCCTCAGGTTTGGCAGGATACCATTCGAACAGGCAGATAATCCCGTTATGAGCGTGGTGGCGTTCCTTGCTGGTGTCGTGGGCCCTGGAGTTGCCGCCGAAGCTGCCAAAACTGCGCTCCACGAGCTCACTGATGGCAAGACTGTCAGCGCCGAGGACGGCGATAAAGAAAAAGCTACCGAGCAAGAAAAACCTGCCCAGGAGGACGATCGGATGGATGAAGACGCCAAAGATGTCTCAGCGGAAGGTACCGCCCCTGAAGGAACCTCCACCGAAGGCCCACAGCCGCAAAAGCCCAAGACCACGCTCCCGCACTCCAAAGTTGTCCGCGCCGCCGATCTTGCCCTCAAGTCTTCCGCCAAGGCTGCACAAGCGCTCGCTGACGCTGAGGATGCGCAGATCAAGAGTGCCCTCGCCCAACTCATCAAGCTGACACTAACAAAGCTGGAGTTGAAGATGTCGCAGTTTGAGGAGCTGGAGGAGATTCTTGAAGAGGAGCGCAAGTCCCTGGAAAGCGCACGGCTGGGACTCGTCAACGAGCGTGTAAATCTCAAGCGCATGCTCGATTCTGTGCGCTCTGAGATTTCAAGGAACGGCGTGGGTCCCGGTGTCGTCAATGTCGTGACCCAGGCTGGCCCACACCCAATGGGCACGACGGGACAAGGCGCGATTGTCAATGAGGTTGGCAGCACCTCTGTCCAGAGTGACGTCGGTCCGGTCGCGGACGGTACCAACCTTCAGCTCAGCTGAACGAACTTGCTACCTCGTTCGTTAGAGGAACGGATTTGAAGGTGTAGACCTTTTGAGAGGTTTTGAACTTGGTTTTTGCTTCCCTGAACCTTCGTCCCCGCCACCTCCCGTTTGTATCTTACTGCTGGTACCTCTGTCTCATTATTCCTTGTTTGCTAAGTATTATTAAATTTGTAGAAATTTTGTCTCTGTTAATTATCTCTCGCTCTTTTCTCCGCGCTATCGTCGATCCCTTTTTCTTTGCGATCTTCCGCAGTTTCTGCCAGGTCTGCCTTTCGAGTACGTGTATTTGTGACTTGATCAAAATATAATCATTTCTCTCCTTGAACCATGCAAAGAAGGCAATAATTGGTTGGGCTGCTTGTAAATTCCATTCAAGTCGAAGATCGTTGCTTGGAATTGTTGATTGCAGCTTTAGTTTAGACTGCGCTTACATAGGAAACAATGAGAATTCTTTCGGCTGTGTCCAATATTTCAATTGTCCGAGTCATCAAGCACAAATTACACTCAAATCATACTGCGCTTGCTTCGTTGATGGCACCGATGTGCCACCCACATATTTCCTTTTCTGGTATCCTTCTTCGTAAAAATTGTCTCACGTACCGCCGTGTTTGCTAAAAATGCCAGAGCGTAAAATGCCCCTGTTCTTCCGTACATTTTAGCCCGAAAACCCGGTTTTCTAATGTACAGCCCTGATTCGGATTTCTAAAAATCGTCAGGAAAACTTAGCTCCCGAGAACCCTTAAATACGCTGCACTTCGCTAGTAAGTAGGAGGATAACCCATCTCGACCCAGAAGGTCCTACTCCGCTATCACTCATTCTTGCAATGTCGGAATCATCCCAGCCCAAAATCAAGTACAAGCGATCGCAGAAGAGAATCGAAGTTGATAGGATTAAAGGAGGGATCGCCCGCAAGCTCGAGAACGTCAGAGCAGACCCAATTATCGATGCCCGTGTTTATGGAATCCAAGAGTTAGATCCGTAAGTTTATTCATCTTCCTGTTTAAAATAAAATTGCTAATCACAAGTGTGACATTTAACTCGACTTCAGGTATGATGGAGAAGTTTCCAAAATGGAGAAATCTTTGGAACTCGTGCGTTATTGGGCTAACTTGGGCAAAAAGCCCAGTACCGCTGAAATCAAGAAGCTCGATGGCGACGTCGAGGATGTCTATGGGCAATATCAGGTATGCACTCTGATTCTATTCCTGAAAAGTAATTGATGCTGAGACCTATTTCTCACCTTTAGACCAAATCTCAAGCGGGCCAGGAGGCGAACCCCTGGTTCGGGCGTAAAATCAAAGAACGATATACTCCCTCCCCCGCCTTTGATCCTGGTAGCTCGAGGGGCGGTTCATTCCCATCGCTATCAGATGTAAGTCTGACGGAATCGTCTTTCATGCGTGAACCCACTCCGCAACCGATGCCGGCTGCACTTCCTCCCCCTCCAAGGTAATATAACTTTCTATAATATGTATATCTACTCATATGAGGCTGAGTATAGATACCCTGGCTCAACATCAAGGGGCACCGTAGGATCCCATAGCACGTATGCTGAACAACCGGTTGCAAGGTATCTATCGACTGTATATACTTCCAATGTCACTGATTAATTTTCAAAGCTCTTCGAGGTACACACCTCCGGGTAGATATCCACATGTTGGACAACCGAAGAACTTCTTGGACTTTGAAGATGGGATCTCAGAAGAGTCGGCATCCATTTCAGAGGATAAAGGGCACCGCCCGTTGTAATCAACGGTCTGTCAATGTGGGTGAAAGTTGGGGGAGCATGTTGGAAATGAGGACCTTTATGTAAAGCTTGAAAAGAAAGTTGATGTCGTGTCACATAAATGATACGCCTACGCGGCCGTCCTTGTTATGAATTCAAGAAACCAAGCATAACAGCATAACGTTGGCGCTGCATGGGATTTCTGAGTAACCTTTGGGTGAAAAGTTGATATATTCAGTCATAATAAAACCTATGTCCCAACTACCTAATATACAGGCTGAACGCGCCCATGCAATGCGTGCAAACTTGCCAGTCGCCGTTGCACTCGTTTGAGAGCGAGATGCTTTGGGGGAGCGTCATTGGCAGCGGCGGTGGCATTCTTCGAGCTCTACCCAAATTCGTGAGCGGTACATGATGGCATGAGGCGCTTCGAGATGGCAAAGCCTCGTCGTGTCTGTTCCTGGTGCGATCGCCGTTGTCGTGATAGTGATCCGTCATCAATGCCTGACGATAAGTGCAGAAAACGGGGCGGCTGGAAGAAACGAAGTCAGAAGGTGAAGGTGCGAAAGTGTGAGCAAGGGAATGGGTAAGCGCAGGAAAACGTACCTCGATACCTGCGGTGGCGATGATATATGTGTGCAGCTGCTGCATTCACATCGACGCACACAGACGGCTATCTTCGAGTGCATGAGCGCGTACACAGCGATAACATGTGGTCGAAATACAAGTTTGTCTTCACAGCCGGTGGCCATAATTATCCCCAGTGTTTCAATCTTGAGGCTATCTATACGCGTCTTGGGGTAGATTTTGTCCTGGAAGAGCAGGACATCTTCTCCAAGACTACTATCTCAACAGAGGTCAGAAACCATGTTTGGGAAACTACAGATGTCCGAAGGAGGAGGTATGGCGAGCGTAAGTGAGAATGCTCCAATTGAATCAATGGATAGCACTCAGAGCGAAACGCCAAAAGAAGAATCGCCAGTTGAGTAAAACGTGAGCTGAAAACTTATCCAGAATTCCAAGATATCGATAAGACATAAAGTTTATCCTGCTTCGACAACGGTTGGCGACAACGAGGAGGACTAGATCTCAGCCCCAAGTCAGCCCAATCTCGCGGTGGTCCAACGATGGCCAAGCCCAAGTCGAACCAAGTCAAGCCAGGCGCAGATGTCAGAACCACAGTTCCACTCAAAACCTCGAGTCTCACAGTACATAGGCAAAGATCAACGATGAGCTGAAGCGGTTGCTCAAGCTCAAAGCAGCTTGGCCGCTAAGTATGTGTTTCGTGTCGGTTGAGGGAAGAGCCCTGAATTTGAATCTCCGCTTGTACGGGTCTTGACGTGACGTTGCTTTTCTTCACGCACACCTTTAGCTTGCCTTAGCTTTCACGTTCAACGAACGACATCGATAAACTTCAAATTCTTTCCCTCGATGACTAGGACCGACAACACATAACTATGGATGACTGGTCAATCAAACCCTGGGAAGAGTTTTGGGTTGCCCACCAGCCATTCTTGTTGCAACATGGATATAGATTGCGGGATAGATATTCTCCAAACTGGATACCTTCCTGGGAAATAGGCAGCAAGAAACGAGATCCTTTGACCTGTCCCGATTCTGCTTGTATGAGAGTGAGTTGTGACATCTCACTGCGCGTTGACCAACTGTGATCAACTTCCTCTTTATTGACAGCCAGGCGACGTATTGGACGCTATTCGAGTCTCCGATGATACGAAAGTGGCATTGAAGTTGGTGAAGACCGACAGGGATATCCCCGTCTTGGAATACTTGAATTCACCGGATCTACTGGCCGATCCACGCAATCATACGTTTCCGCTTCTTGAGAAGATATTGGTTCCCGACAGGGAAGACGTAGTGTTTATTGTCATGCCGCTCCTTCTTCTGGCCCAAGGCAACCAACACCCTTTTAACTATGTCAGTGAAGTGGTAGATCTCGTTCAACAATTTCTCGAAGTAAGCACACTTCAGCTCAAAAGGAAGGGGATCTAGAACGTTTAGTGTATTTACCTTTCTTTTTCGTAGGGCTTGGAATTCATGCACGAACATCGCATAGCCCATAGGTTTGTTGAAACATTTTTATCGCAGTCTGCATGGTTATCTGACGAAGTTCTTGTTCAAGAGATGCATGCACTTATAATCTAATGGTTGACTCGACAAAACTGGTACCGAACGGGGATTTCTACTTCTTCAGGCCTCGCATGAAAGAAGACTGGACTGGCCCAGTCAAATCGGTAGAAAGGCGCTCTGTGGCACCATTAAAGTATTACTTCATCGATTTCGAAACATCTCGCCAGTATTCCCCAGACGATCAGAATCCTCTCTGTGTCGGAATATGTGGACAAGCGCGCAATGTACCAGAAATGTCGGAGACGGTTCCATACAACCCATTCAAGCTGGACGTATATCAACTAGGAACAACGTTGCGACCTATGCTACAGGTATGCAACGAGCATCTACTGGTTTCACATGACGTTAACAGTTTCTATTGAAATTTGAACATCTAGGATTACGATGGCCTAGAGTTTCTGAAGCCACTGGTCGAAGCCATGACCTGTGCAGATCCCGACAAACGGCTGACCGCGGCTGAAGCACACCAAATATTCCAGAATATCATATCTTCCTTTTCCGAGGCTGATATGTCTCGACGGCTATGGCGTCCGGATGTACCACCGAAAGTTCGGCAAAAATACGAGTTCCGCAAATCTAAAGGATCATTGTCTGCTAAATTATTACGCCTTTTCCGTCTGAGAAACTTGACTATCCTTAAATTTATTGACTAAACATCTCGGATTTCCTATTCAATTATGTATATTTATCTACTTAAATAGTGGCTCCTGTATTTCCTAGTTTTCACAGTACTCCGCATCCTTTCGCTTTGCAATGAAAATCAGTGTACATTTAGTTGTAACACCATCGCATAGAGGGCACTTAAGTTGCGCTGCACTCATCTTGCGCGTACTAGCGCACACCCTTGTGCAAATAGCATGCACACCGTCACCGGCCACCCATGTGCTCAGACGCTAGAGTCCGCCCCCGCCTCCTCGCTCAAGACGTCAGTTTAAGCAGTGACCAAGGAGTGACGACATGATACATCCATCTATTTTTAACGCCCGTTGAGCTATTTTTAACTGCCAATCAAGCATGTCACCGACCAGCCGAAATAAAAGATTGTTCTGGTAAAGGCGCCGATGTAAACTCTAGACTCTACTCTAGACTCCCAAATTTCAATGCTTTCCTGACAGGCATTCTAGGTATTCCTCAGATAATTGATGCCCTGAGCAGCTCGCGACAGAGTGCAAGGGTCTCTCACACAAACCTTGTCGTCCTTGTTGCCTAGGCATGGCTGTCTCGGAGCCAGGCCTCTGTCTCAAAGATCTCAACTTGTCTCGTGAACATGCTCGTACAACTCCGCCTCAGGTGTCATATACACTTGAAAGGTATATAAGGTCCAACGTCATTCTCCAAACCCCAACATCTACATAACATGTCGACCACACTAGACCTCCCGAAAAGCCAGAAAGTGGCTATCGTCACCGACCTCAAAACACCCGTTCACATCGAGGACCACCCCATCGCCAATCCAGACGATCTCCAACCCGGCGAATGTCTGCTCAAAATGATCTGCACCGGCGTCTGCCACACCGATCTACACGCGGCTATGGGTGACTGGCCCGTAAAGCCCATGACGCCTCTCATTGGTGGCCATGAGGGTGTCGGGAAGATTATCGCGATTGGCAAACACACAGTCCACAGCCCCGTCAAGATTGGCCAGCGCGTCGGGGTGAAATGGGTCGCTGATTCTTGCTACGACTGCGAGCAATGTCGCCTGGGCCACGAGCAAAGTAAGGTCTTGTTTGTCACACGTATTGCCGCGCTCTAATCTTTTTTGCATTTGCAGACTGTATCAACGCCAAGCTGAGCGGCTACACTGTCAACGGAACTTTCTCTCAATATCTCGTGCGTACAGATATTAGGATTGACTTGTATGATGACATCGATGACATCAAATCAGGTATCCTATGTTCATACCGTAACTCCCATCCCTGATGCCCTCGACAGCGAGTCAGCTGCTTCCATTCTTTGCGCTGTATGTTCATATTCCTCTTTATTATGGGTTCGTGTGCAGAATATCTGATGTCCGTAACACAGGGTCTTACCGTGTATCGCGCTTTGAAATATAGCGAAACCAATCCAGGAGACTGGATCGTTCTTCCAGGTGCTGGAGGAGGTCTCGGACATCTTGGTATGAATCCAACATATATTCGCAAATTATGGACACTAATTTCTTGAATTAGCTGTTCAATACGCGAAGTATATGGGTCGCCGTGTCATCGCGATTGATGGAGGCGAGGAGAAACGCAAACTTTGCAAGGAACTCGGTGCAGACGAATGGATCGATTTTACCTTATGCAAGGACATTACAGCAGAGATCAAAAGGCTCACCGGCGGCTACGGAGCTCACGCTACGGTGGTGACCACAGCTTCAGTACGTCTTATTCCGCGATATGCATACCTTCGTGCATGCTAATACTGGTTCTTCATAGTCTGCCGGATATGCCCAAGCCATCGACTACTTGCGCGAGAACGGTCGACTGATGGCCGTTGGCCTGCCAGGCAAAGCGACTCTGAACGCCTCGATTTTCTTCACCGTCTACAAGGCCATTACCATCCATGGCTCGTACGTCGGCAACCGCCAAGACGCAATCGAGGCTATCTCAATCGCGGCAACCGGCGCCGTCAAGTGCCATTACCAGCTTAAGAAGCTCCAAGAGATCGAGCAGTATGTATTTGCGTTCATTTTTTCGGCGTCTTTGATTCTAATATAACATCCAGGGTATACGAGGACATGTTGAAAGGCACCATCGCTGGCCGTATCGTCCTTTCCATTGATCAATAAACAGGGAAATCAGCGTCTCTCGTTCTTGGACATTGATCTTTACGGTAATAATGTATCTGAATTCATGTACATTTAGCTAAGTTGTACATTGTAATAGATTGTCATTGTATCAATTCGTGCGCCCTCCCAAACAACTTTGATATTGCAATTGACGCCGACATTTTGATAGTTGATGATCCTGACAACTAGGCGGTTAAGTGCCTATCTTCACAATAATCTCTAAATTGTCAAGACATCCACGATGCTGCGGGTCGACCCAAATAATCAGAACCATCTTTTCGTCCCAAGAAGAGGCCCATCCATGCGTACCACCCAAATCTCTTACACCACGTGCGTCCCATTAATCATTCAGGATGACCAGCGAAGGAAAAGGGATCTAAAATTAGAACACTGCGTCTATCCATGCCCTCCATTTTCTTTTTTTATAATGCCTGCAAGTACAATTCCACATGGTCTCCTCGAAATCATAAGCTCGTCGCTGAGGAAGTAGTGTTTCGCGTCTTCTCGCCTCCTCACAAAAGAACTGCAACCACCTTGACGTGAGACCATTCATAATCCATTGTCCAGGCGAATCTTGGCATCAGAAACGTTCGCTCTCAGGCAGATAAAATGGCTACCGTGTGCGTGTTCTATGCTAGTGAACTCTTTCACTATCCACGCCGAAATGTTGATCTGGGCAAGATTGACGGTTTTCCTTACTTTGGGCCTCTCCGCGCGTGCCAGCCTCGTTACCACCATCCTCGACGCCATTGAAAATGCTGTGGATTGTGGATCGTGCCACGCACTTCTGACAGTTTTGAAAGGAGTAGCTATCCTCGGCGACTCGGTGTTTTCCGATGTTCTCGTTGGTGTTTGCCAGGCTGTTAAAGTATGTTATGATTCCGTGAACAAAACATTTACTATAACTAAACTGGATCAACCAAGGCGGAAGACGACGACGTTTGTCAAGGATTGTTGGCAGAACAGGGCCCTATCATAGCCCACGATCTGCGGAGCATCTCTTCTCTCGGTCAGACGGCGACGAAATTCTGCAACGCCGTAATTGGACTTTGTCAGGAACCGGACGTGAACGCGTTCACCGTCCCTATCCCGAAAGCGGCCCCTTCCAACCCCACAGTATTCACGTCTACAGGCAAGGCCCCCTTCCAAGTCGTTCACTTCAGCGATGTGCACATAGATAGGATGTACACGGTACGGCATTTCACTTCTCTCTCTCACCATTACTATGATCCTCATTTCGATGCAGCCAGGCTCAGAAGTAAATTGCACCAAACCGATTTGCTGCAGGAATTTCGCAGACCATACTGGACCTGTCGAAGTGGCTGCTGGCCCTCTTGGAAGTCCTGGATGCGATACCCCAGGCACCTTGTCTCAGTCGATGTTGAAAGCTGTAGCAGCTGAGAATACCCGCTTTTCTATTTTTACGGGGGATGTCGTTGAAGGTAAGATAGACACATGCCTATTACCTTTATTTTTGGAGAACATTTTGCATATGATATTTTCCAGCGGCAGTCTGGCTGGTCAATCAGACGTGAGTGTGATTTCGTCTCGACGCCTGTCATTCTATGTTAAATGTTACACCCGTGTGTAGAGAGGTCACCTCGGATCTTCAAACCTTCAACAGCGAAATGGCCCAGTTTGTCAACTCGCCAGTGTTTCCAGCAATCGGTACGTGCTCATCATGATAGTACGACAATTGTTGTTTTGATCAAAATATTCTTAGGCAACCAGTAGGTTAACTCGTACTGAGTATGAACTTTCTCCCGAGACCAATTTTTTCTACCCTAGCGAGGTCGCTCCGATAAATAGCTTCCCAAGAAATACAAGCAGCGGCGCCGAGAACTCTCAATGGGTTTTTGATACTCAAAGCCAGGGGTGGACAGTGTGCTATAATCCATTCATAAGTTTAATCCTTCAACTGACAAATTACCAAGCAATGGGTCGGCACCGCAGCTGCTGGAGAAGTACAGCATATGTCTGGAAGCTACTCTGCCATCCCCTCGGGTACAAATCTTAGGTACGCAGTGAGACCACCCTACCGCGCTCATCACTGTATTAATTTTCTGCGACAGAATCATCTCCTTGAATACCATTTATTGGTACAAAGACAAGTCAGTTTATCACACCTTTTTTGAAATGAATCCGGTATTCACATCCAATAAAAAATGCCTAGCTTGTGGTTGTACGATAGCGATAAGCAGCAGTAAGTGATGGCGCGCCACTTAATTCTATTTATGACGAGGGATTTATCAATAATTCCACAGGCCGGATCCCAATGGAATTCTAGCATTCGCAGTCCAGCAGTTGCAAGCCGCAGAGGACGCCGGTCAGCGAGCGTGGATCATAGGACATATGCCCCCAAGCAGCGGTGATGCCTGCAAAGATCAAGTAAGCGCCCATCCACCATTCTCTTCGCTCGACAAGTCCTAACTCCGATCAAGTCGAACTATTTCAATCAAATTGTCCAACGATACAAAAATACCATCGCAGGCCAATTTTATGGGCATTCGCACGTTGTGCGTCAAGCTTTGCCAGAACTAACTTTTTCTTTAGGACACTGATGAGCTGCTACAGGACGAATTCGCGATCGCATATTCTAATTTTACGAATCAAAATGCCGCCAACGCAGACAGCTTTGCATGGATCGCTCCGTCGCTGACTCCAAGAAGTGAGCAATTTGTTTTCGGTTTGAAGCGTGTGATCTGATTGAATGCGTGAAGATGCCAATCCTGCTTTCCGAGTCTATGATGTTGATCCCGATACGTATGAAATAATGGATTCGAGGACTTTCTTTAGTATGCTCTATTCTTCTTCAAAAAAGAGGCTTCATATTTACCCACATAATTCCAGGTGACATGTCTGATCCATCATTTCAGACCTCCCGTAAGAGTATCCAGTAAATTCTTCACGGATTAAGCTAATCCTATAATATTGTGATATAGCTACCTGGAAGCAGGAATATAGCGCCCGTGACACTTATGGTCCCGCCATTGGTGGTTGGCCTAGTAATCAGTCATTGAGCCCAGCCTTCTGGCATGAGGTGACAGAGGCTTTCGAGACCAACGACGCCCTTTTCCAACAATTCAACTCGTTTAAGACTCGTGGTGTGGGTGTTGTTCCCTGCACTGGGGACTGCAAGAACACGACAATCTGCAATTTGCGTGCTTTGCGTACTGAAAACGGCTGTGTGAGCACCCGTTTTTTCGCTGCTTACTGTTATGATGTGATGGCTCATATTTTACACGCCTTGTAGCATACAGCTACACCAGGATTGAACTTCAAAAGGGAGGAAGTCGACCTGACGGCGCGTGGACATGCAGATCATTGCGAAGGAACTGGAATTCGCTCGATTTTCAACGGTATTGCAATGAAATCGGTAGGTTGGCCTGCTATATGTAGAGCTAAAATTCGGCTCATCAATATTTCAGAAAACGATGGATCGTTATGAATTGCGTGAGCGCCTGAAAGCGATCTTCAGGGATTCAGTGCTGTGAGTCTATATCTGTTTTTCTTTAATCAGTTAAAGGCGAGGCGACTCAAGAAATAGACCTGATTTCGATGGTGCTGCTATGTAGTAATTAGGCTGTGCTTCCTCCTTTGCAAGAGATTCCAAAATTCCTTGTCTTTGTAGTACAGTGCCAAGTATGGGTATGACATAAATTTTAGCCAGTGGACTTCGCAGGAATTTATTGTCCCCACGAATGATCAATATTGTAGTTGATAACTTGCCATACAAGCTCAATATTGTTTATCAAGAGCGAAGTATGGTTGTATTAGAAACTATGCCCTGCCAGTGGATGATCAGTCGATCAAGGGTTTCGACGTTTAGCATCCACGTCTTCTCAAAGATTTTGGTTTCCCATCTTGTTCCTTTCGGAAAAAAAATCAAAAATGATTTTCTTTGCAGCTCAATCGTTATCCATCAAAATATCAAAACATCTAGAGCAACAACAAAGGTCAAAAAGTTTGATGAGAGTGGGATTCGAACCCATGCCCCTATGCCATCTCTACTCCCACTGTCGTTTTTTGTTTCAGAAATGGGCGAAAATGCACTGGAATGACATCATCCACTTGCATGTCCCGTGCGCACTCTGATCACGCGAGCCCGGCTCGCTCCGGCTCACACTCCCGCCCCGCGCTCCTGCTCACGCTCACTAAAAAGGTTGATGAGGGCGAGATTCGAACTCGCGCCCCGGAGGACCAGATAACCCAATGGGCAGTGACGAGTACAAAGTACTCTGATCCTTAGTCTGGCGCCTTAGACCGCTCGGCCACCTCACCACTGCCATTGTGCGGGGCACTTACTACATACCCGGGAAGAGCCTTATCTTATCTACCTCCCATCCACTGATCCATTTTTCCCTCTCCCATTCTTTATGTTTATCATCATTTCTCTTTTTATATCACATGGCTATTTACTCGTTCACCTATATAAACCGTAGATACTCGTAAATAGCCCCCAGTGTATCTTAAAGTCGTTAATTCGTGTTGGCTAGAAACTCCCACCGCTGTCACATGACCATTCTGTCGTACTTTCAATCCGTGCCCAACACTCCGCGCCCCCGTTCTCTCATCTCCTTCGCCTCCGCTCTCTCCATCGCCTCCGTCCAATATTTCCATCACAGGCACCCCTCGTCCAGCCGACCCACATCCCCGGCGTCTTTTCCGCCCAGCAGAAAGCAACCACTATCTTGCCGTAACCGTGTAAGTTCCCTTTCATTCATCTCCATCCACGGCGTCCGTGCCTTACCTCCAACTCGAGCGACGCTCGCGTCATCCTACAATGATTTGCAAGAACATCGCAGTGGAAGACGACAACGCTGGAGCCCCGCCGTTTCCCCTCTCCTTCGACGACGACAACGATTTCACGCGCTCCTCAGCTGAAGATTGGATGGAAGGCGCAAAGTGAGGCCGCAGCGGCCCCCAGCGCATTATACGGTACGTCGCAGCGCATTGCAACGGCATACAGCATACACTAACGACCTATTTGCAGCGCAGGGCGCAAATGCCAGCGCCTCGCACACCACCCTCCAACTCTCAAACGGCGTGTGTGTCCTCCAATCCCCTTGGCCGCCTACAACGCCTCGCAGGAACATTGCAGCTCGAGTGTCAGCAAGATATTTGCACCGTGTATTCGCCCCTCCCGCGGCGCTCGGTACGTCGCTGTTGGACGGTGCGCATCAATTTTTTGCAACTGAAGGGCTATGTTAACGAATCATATTTAGCAGGTGAGGGTCCTTGACCCCAGCACCTATCATCCACGGGTCGTCCCACCGACTCCCGTCACCGCCGTAGTAGACTATTACCCGCTACCCCAACATCGGCCATTCTCAACATAGCTAGTACTCTTTATAAAGAATATAACCCTCGTTTCATGAATACCCAGTTGCATATCCAGATTACGTAATCGAAATTACTATATAGACATCGGATGCCTTGGTTCCCTAGTCTGGCGCCTTAGACCGCTCGGCCATCTCACCATACATAACCATTGAGACCACAAATACATACTGCGCATATGCGTGAACACTCACAGCTCCGTCACTATAATCGCTCGCGCCATCGGCTGTTCTCAAGTTCGAAAAGGAAGCTCAGGTTTGTTCACGAAATGCTGAAGACTGGTGGCTGATAAAAATTACCATCCTAATCTACAAGTCTCCAAAAGTTTATCTCGAGACCATTCCGAGATCAGGCACAACGAGCTCAACTAAAGTGGTTCGTAGAGTTTAGTTTATGTCCGGAAGTATGCCTTTCTATGCTACAGGTACCCAACCTTGATTGTTACAATGACCAGTCATGACCCCCATCATGTTTGTTATGAGTAATTAGCAAGGTAGTCGAATGCAAAGATGCTTTACCTGTATAATAGCCAATTAACGACATGAGTATCAATAGGCGCCAGTTGATGGGACGAGCGCTTATAAACACCATTCGCGTCTCACTGCTATTTCCGTTCTAGGCTTCCAAATATATTAGCCACCTAGGATGTAATTTAATGTCTTTCGGCATCTTCTTCTAAGTTTTCATGTTGAGATTGACCATTGAAATTTTGAAACGTTGTATAACAAGCGGGGCTCATGGTACGGCTTGACGAAAAAGTACCTTCATGTTCAAGTGCGCAAGCACATATAGTGAGATGTTAGCGCCAGCATATAATGTTTGGCCATGATTCAATTTGATTTGTTGAAAGAGGAGAGAAAAAACAACCTAACATGATGTATGACAGTCGATGGTGAGATGATATAAAGGACACACAAAATTTGGTATGAACCCGCAGGAAATGACAGAAACACAAGAAAGAAAGAAAAATGGAGAGATAGCAAGAGGACAGAGCGCAAAGGAAACAGAGACCGAGATGAGGACAAGGAAACAAAACAAAAAAAAGAGAGAGAAAGAAAACTCAAAAAAGGGAAAATAGAACACAGATATAAAAGAACCAGCCCTTCAACACCATCCTCTCCCCACTACCGAAGTCCCAGTTGCGTATCCAGAAAAAACAAACAAAAAAAGGAAGCCCGGAAATAGACCCTGATCTAGATCTAGCCAAAGAGATGAGATCCTCTGAATCAATCTAGCACGCCAGCGTCGCACAGGCGTTGTCAATTTTCTCCTTCCTCCTCCTCCTCCTCCTCCTCCTCCTCCTCCTCCTCCTCCTCGAGCTCGGTCTCTTCCACCGCTGCAGCTGCGGCCGTCCTCCACGGCCTCCTCACAGGCAGCCTAAGCTCTCGCGCCGCTGCCGCAGCCGGCGTGGGGGACGCATCGCCCTCCGACGCCACGGCGTTCGCCACCGACTGCGACCACCCGCGCACGCCTTGCGCCGGGTCTGATGATTCAGCCTTGACGAACGGCGCCGGCGGCGCGCTCCCCGTTGCGCGCCCGGAGGAGGCGGCGGGTTTCTTGGTGTACCCGACGGAATGCGTGCGCGAGATCGTCGAGCCCTCCAGTAGGATGGCATCCGCGGCAGCGTGCGCGCGTGCAGCTACGGGCGCGTCGCCGGCGCCGCTCTCGCTCATCGCGTGCGCGGCCGACGCATCGTCCTCTTCCTCCTCTTCGTCCTCGTCCTCGTCGTCCTCTTCGTCTTCCTCAGCCTCGTCTGCCTCATCTTCGTCTTCCTTCTTCCCCTCTCCTTCCACATTCGCCTCGCCCTCCTTCCCCTCCCCGCCAATCTCATTCGCCAACCCACTGCTCGCGCCCACCACCGCCCCCGCCGCCGAGATATACCCACCATACCCACTCGCCGCCGCGCCCGCGGGAAAGTACATCGGGTCGAAATAGCCCTTCGGCTCGTGCCCCGACAGCGCCTTCTTCGGGCTCGACATCGCGTAGAAGTACGCCCCGTGCGTCGTGTACGTCTGCGCCTGCTGCGCGCCCGGCGACGACGACGACGACAATGGGGCTGGCGCTGAGGGCTGCGCCGGAGGGCCCCAGCACCCCTCGCCCCGGCGGCGACGTGCACGGGCGCGCCGACGGCGGCGTTGATGTACGGGTTCGGGTTGGGCACGACCTCGCCCGGGCGCCCGTAGAACGTGCCGGGCGACATCGCGACGCCCGGCGAGAACGCGCCGTGCACGCCCGCGAGGTTCAGGCGCAGCTGGTGCTGGTGCGCCTGTTGTTGTTGTTGCTGGGCGTGCTGCTGGAAGACCTGCTGCTGCTGGTGTTGCTGCTGCGTGTGGAAGACGGGGTACATGCCGTGCGGCGACGGTAGCGGGGAGGCCACATAACCAGGATGCGGGTGGCCGTACGCAGGCGGCGACGGGAAGCCCAGCGTGTGCACGCCGAACGCCGCGTGCACCGGCGACGGGAGCGGGTGCGCGTTTACAAATGCGCTTGCACCGCGCACCTGCGCACGCACCTGCGCCTGCGCCGACGGCTCAGGCGCCGCCGCAGACGACGACGGCGACGCAGAGTTAAGACTGGGGTACTGCGTCGCCGCCGCGCCCCGCATCGTCGGCGACGCCGTCTCCGACGCCGGGCGCGAGCTCGCGCTGCCGCTTGCACTCGCACTCGCACTGCCCGAGCCCGAGCCAGACCCCGAGCCCGAGCCCGACCCACCCGCCGTGCCCGCCGCTGTCACCTTCCGCCGCCTGCTGCTGCCGCCCTCCTGCTGCTGCTGCTGCTGGCGCTGCCGCGCCTGCGCCTGCGGCGCCAAGAACGTAAACGGCGGCATCGACGGCGTGATCGGGGGCAGCCCATGGGGCGTCAGCACGCCCATCTGCGCTTGCTGGTGCTGCTGCTGGTGCTGCTGGTACTGTTGCGCCTGCGCCTGCTGCTGCGCATACGCACCCCCAGCCGCGAACGCCGCATAGAAGTGGTACGGCGACCCGCGCGCCGGATGATGGAGCGGCGACGCCGCGTGCGGCGTGTTGTGCGGCGACACCGCGAGGCCCAGCGCGAGCGGCAGCTGGAACGCGCCCGCGGGGAGCGGCGGCGGGATCGCGATCGGGCCCGGGTGGTGCGGGTGCGTGTGCGGGTGCGCATGGCCGGCGTGCGACTGCAGCTGCTGCTGCTGCAACGCGCGTTGGTGCTGCTGGTGCTGTTGTTGTTGCTGTTGTTGTTGCTGTTGCTGTTGTCGTCGTTGTTGTTCTTGCTCCTGCTCCTGCTCCTGCCGCTGCTCCCGCTCCCGCCCATCCTCCCGCCCCTCGCCCGGCCCTGCGCCTGCAGCCCCGGCGAGCCCACCGCGCTCCGCTCGCGCCCGAGACTCGAGCCCAGGCTCACGGACGTCACCGACGACGGCGAGCGCAGCAGCTCCCCCGCGCTCGCGCTCGTCGTGTACGCCGTCGACCCGGACGACGCCGTGCTCAGCGCCGGCGGCCTGCCCGCCCGGCCGATGCTCAGGTTCGACGAGGACGAGGACGACGTCGACAGCCCGGACGCCGCGTGCCGCGGTATTGAGAGCGCAGACGACGCGAGGGACGACGCCAAAGCGTCGATGTCGCGGTCGAGGGCGGCGGAGGAGGAGGCGGGCGCGGAGGCGGAGGGCGGCGGCGGCTTGGAGGAGAACGAGCGCGCGGTCGCGAGCCGCTGGTGGATGGGTGACTGTGTCTGCGACTGCGACTGCGACTGCGACTGGAACTGGGGCTGCGCGAGGCGGAGGAGCGGACTCGGGCTCGGGTGCGTGTGCGAATGGAACGGCTGCGCCTGGGGGTGATACAGCTTTTGCGTTTGCTGCTGCTGCTGCGTCTGCTGCTGCTGCTGGTGGTGCTGTTGGGGCGATTGTTGTTGTTGTTGTTGTTGCTGCTGCTGTTGCTGCTGTAGCTGCTGCATCTGCATCTGCGTCTGCATCTGCTGCCGCTGCTGCTGCTGCTGCTGCTGCTGGAGCTGCTGCATCTGCATCTGCTGCTGCAGCTGCGTGAACAGCTCGTACGGCGAGCTCGGCCCCGACGGCGACCCGTAGTCGTACTCGTACACGAACCCCGTCGGCAGCTTCAGCTGCCCGGGCGCCTGGTGCTTCCCCAGCCCCGTCGCTGTGGCAGGCGCGCTCATTGGCGACCCCACCACCACACCGCCCGCACCGACGCGCCGCCGGCCACAGGCTGCCCCACCAGCGGCGTGAAGCGGTCAAAATGCACTTTCAGCACGCGCCCGTGATATTCATACCTAGGCGATAAAATCAGACGCAAGGCGTGAGTATATGTGTGGCAAACTCTGCCAGTAGTGCAGAAAACGGCAAGAGAACGCACCCGTTGAACATTTTCAGCGCCCGCTCCGCGTCGTAGTCCGTGGCGAACACGACGGTCCCGAACCCGCGGGACCGGCCGTCGGGGCTGAGCGCGACATCCGCGCGCAGGATGGTGCCCGCCTGGCGGAACAGGTCTTTCAGGTCCTGCCACTGGCAGTGAAAGGGGAGCTGTGGGGCGCGCGTTTTCAGTCATTGCACATAGGAGATAGGAGGAGGGCGAATAACGTCGCGAAGATGGTGCAGGTCACAAAGAAATAGAATATGAAAGAAAGGAGAGAAGCAAGGTGGATGATAGCATGGATAGCCTAGGTCAGAAAGAGTAGAACACCAGCCTATCGGAGCAGATACCGCGCATCCATCTCTCACCAGAACATCGCTCCAACGCTCCACAAATAAACAATCAGGATGACAAAACTAAATTGAAAGCCCAAAACAAGTGTGGGGATGAGATAGCAATCGAATAAACAAAGCAGAGAGATCCACGCAGGGCTCGTGCAGGAGAGTACCCTATAGACTTGAAAGTCGGAGGAATCAAGGCGCACCTCGCAACGACACCCACGGAAACGGGGGACAAATCGCACACGATCACCGGGAGCCGTTCTATTCAAACGTCCCACACAATAGAAATAAAAATAAAACAGGGAGGGCAGGGAGGATGATAGACGGGAGAATGAGAAGGTTAGAAGAACGAGAATCTTTCATGCCAAGAGGATCAGTGTCAAAACGGCCAGTGCATGAGGCATTTACTCCAATTCAGAGATTGGATCGGATATGAGATGGGGTTGGACGCGCGTCTGTAGAGAGTTGATCACTCGTGGAGGACAACGACGTTGGGTGTTGGGCGAAAGCATAGAAACAAAAATATCGCTTGACAGAAAATGGGAAGACGAAGAAAAGGAAAGGGGAAACAAGATAGCAGCACTCACATTGCCGACGAAAAGACTGCGACTGGATGCATTGGGGTCGCTCGTGTGGTATAGGGCCATGTACTCGATCTCGTCCGCGATGGAGGACGTGGACTCGCCGCGGGACGACACAGGCGTACGGAGGGATGGCTGGAGGTGCCCGTGCTGGTGCTGGCGCCGCTGGAGGACCCCATGGGCGGCGGCTGGGCCATCTCATACTCGGGCAGCAGGCGGTCGAGGCGGACCTCGAGGATGCGCGTCTGCCACGAGTAGCCATTGAACATGTCGACCGCGCGGCCGGCGTCCTCCGCGGTGGCGAGGAGGACGGTGCCGTAGCCGCGCGACCTGTTGTCGGGCCGAGGGAGACGTCTGCGCGCAGGACGGTGCCTGCCTTGCGGAAGAGGTCCTTGAGGTCCTGCCAGCGGACGCGGTAGGGCAGCTAGCGGGGTGGTGGTTGAGCAGGGAGAGGCAGAAGAGACGGGGAAGACACACGTTGCCGACGAAGAGCTGGGTGCGGGTGTCGCGGAGGGGGCGGCCGTCTGGGGAGATGCGGGCGGAGGTGGCCTGGAGGATGAGGGCCTCGATGGCATCGTCGGTGGGCGGGGGCGGGAGCGGGGCGTTCTGGTCTGGGTGTGCGGAGAGTTGGGCGGGGATTGGGCTGGGTAGAAGGGAGGCATGGGAGGGAGAGAGGGCACAGCGATCCATGTACGAGGCTGGCGGCGACGAGGCTGGTCGTGTATGCAGCGCAAGTGCCGATCTCTCCTTTTTCCTATCCTGTCTGCGCTCCACGCCGACACGGCACGACCCTCCGTCCTCGTCTCCCAACCAACATTCTTCCAGCCGCCGGGTTACCACTCATGACGTCACCCCGTGCGAACCCATCCTCCAGGCACTCCACACCCCCAATCATGATGCCTTCGCGGTCTAGGCCTCCTACCCTTATTAACGTTCGTCCCCTTCAATTACTACGCCGGTTCAGATGTTCACTTTCATAAACATTATTATCCTTGCCCCCTCCGTCTGTTAGTAATCTGTTCGGAAAATACCTGCGGATTTATACCCATCGGCCATCCTGAGCACCAAAGCACAGGATACATCACCGCATCAAGCCCAAGCGACACCAATTTGAAACCGTGCTCCGAGCCTTTTCCTTCACCTGAGCTTCCAAGTAAAAATAAACATCCTCGTCGTTGATTCTGGCTCCACCGACATGTCCAACTCTGAACGCAGATGTGATAAGTATAAAAAAACGCACCCCGGATTTCCTTTTGCGCAACGCACGCGTTCCGCGCTCTCTGGCAAAATGAAGTGCCTCTCGTCACCCGCCTGACAAAAACCTCCGTCGATCGGGTTCTTGGCACCTTAGCTACAAGCGCTCGCGTGCTGCACTGCGTCATAAAAGAGCACAGCTGGCGCACCTCTGTCAGTCCTATTATCTTTGGCCCCCTTCGACAACTCGTGACAAGCCCCGTTTCTTGCAAGTCTCCTCGACGATGGTCTGCAACCGCTCTGAATTCCTATCCACACTCATGTTGCTTTCTTGCTTTCCACTCCCGCTAATTAAAATTCAGCGCCCCACAGCCTCGTATGCATTCCGCCGGGAAATGAATTTGTTAGACCCACTCGCACTGCAGCAACGACAACCGTCGCAACTCCGAGTCTGCGATGGATCCATCCCCTCTCCCAAGGTGCTGCTCCCAGTAAGGCATCGCTTCTTCCGGGCCCCACTGCACAGCGCGCCGCTAAGCCTGCAGCACCACCCACCCCCTTGACCCTCGTGTCGATCGATTGTGAATTATCTAGACGCCGCCCTTGTTCACACAAAACGCGCCCCATTTTTCCTGCGTGCAGGCTTGCGTTTTGGAAGTTTCATCTGGTGGTACCGCATCTCCACTTCTTTCGTCGTCTTATCCTCCCCTGCCATTTTCCTACAAATTCACTAGGTGCAAGATGCGCTTGGGTTCTCTACCATGCTCTAGACACTACAAACTTCTGACCTCCATCGGTGGACGCAGTTTTACGGGTATCCCACTTGCGAACTCTCGACATCAAGCTCCACAAAGATCCATTGGGATAATTACTGTCTCCTATTACGAGTTGGGCGACCTCCATCCTCAAGGCCTCACGCGATACAGCAGGAGCACAGCGGAAACCCGTTTCACCGACTGTGCGCACAGTCAGTCCCAACTTCCTTCGCCGCAAACGCACTATGTAGCACCACATATCCCTGCGTAATACGTATGTATGTGAATCTCGCGAAGTCGACACCGGAATAGGTCTTTCCATTGCCGACACACATACATAAATACTTGCATCTGACTTGCATGCATTCGTACGAGTTCGTACGTCTATCTATATAGCGACGATATAGCGTCCGCGACAGGGCCAGCTGTCCGTCAACGACGACGTCATCGCACCACCGGAAATAAGCGCGCGTCAAGGGCGCATACGCACAGCGCTTGCGTATGTACGTACGTGCGCAGCGGTACGCGGAGAGATGCGGGTCACTGCTTTGGCAAGCTGATATCAGGGAGCGCGAACACCATCGCCGGCGCTGGGAGGCGGTTTTGCGCTCCTGCATTTTATTCCCCAACAAGTTTGAGACGATTTGGATCTGGGATTCAAGCTGTTTTAGCATTGAACATTGCGTGGGTGTTGTACATAAGTACTGAGAATTGCAATGAATGTGTACCGATCTCTTTGCGAGCACAATCTGATCTAAGGAAAACCTTGCTTTACTTATCATTGACACGCAGTCTTTTCAAGATTCTTGAAATCATCTACCCTGCTATATGTTATCAGAATTGCGGTTGCAGAAAATTAAAAACGAATAATACTACTGTTGTGTATGGATGTCGAAGAAAGTGAGTCTGGCATCTCAGTCATTCTTCAGACCACCCTCAAACTATTTTTGGAAATTTGATGGCATCACGAAAATAAGAAACTAGACCACATTTAGTCACGCCTGCTCTTGCACTACTATCACCTCCTCCATCAGCCTGCACCTCTCAGTGTCTGATACCGTCCGCATCTCTTCCCTTTAAACGCCACCGAGAGTTTCTCTACACCCCAATAGCGCTAGCGCATCTGCGCTCGCATTCAGAAACGGTGCATCAAGCAAGCTGCAACTGACAATTCTTGCAACGTCGCCGGGGCTTGAGCCTGAGCACCTCCTGCACTGGATGGAGTGGGGGCGGCAAGGAACGGAACTGCCAGATACTCGAACTGCCGCGATACGTCTCCGCTAACTTCGAATCAGGATGTTCATCTCAAGCATGGCGCTGCGTTACGCACCGCGTATGCGCCTGTTTCGGTATATGCATGCCACTGCGAGTGTCCAGTCCGACAAGCACTATGTAGACTGCATTCGTTGATGGACCAGGCGAGGCAGCAGATGCGTTCAATGTCGATGTACATAGACGGTGTGTTGTTCAGACTCGGGTAGTCTATAGCAACTGCATCTCCCGCGTCCTTTTAGTGGGTCGAAGCCGTCTCCTTTGAGAGCTTTCTCTCTTTTGCTGCCTCTGTTGGACCCAACCGCAGACTCTGCCATTGTCGCTCTGCATTTCGGGCTTGCCTCTGGTTCTGCGTTGCTAATGGTGTCTTTATTTACTGGGCGGTCTGTTGCTTCTGGGATATCGATGCTGCAGGTGCCGAATACGACTTCAGCACGTACTGGTACACCTGCGCGAGAAAGTGCAGCAGAAGAGTTACTACGATAGTTGGAAGAGTGGGCCGTTCGCATTGGCACATCTCTTCGTCAGGCCGAGACGTACCAAGGGTAACTCCGAGCTGATTGGCCGCATGGAGAACTGTTCGCACGAGCAAGGAACCTCGTACAACAACCTCGTACAAGCTTGTGCTAATGGAGATGTTTCATAGTACTTTACTTCACGAAAGCGGTACTATTTCTTGGGTATGGGGGGGAATTTCCTCCCTGAATTACTTGCATGGCGCTTTGTGCTAGGGTTTGGGATGACTATAGTATATGCCCTGCCAGCTTACTCAGTTATGACGCGGGCGGACCATTCCTTATCGTCCCGAGAGCGGGCTTTTGTCGATTCTTGTCACTGTTCGCTTGTATTTTATTCTTCTATCTATGACTCCAGTCGAAAATATCCATATATGGGCAACGTACATGATGTTGCGATTTATGATCTAGCCATCAGGATCTTAAAATCCAATTCCTAAAAGCTGCGAGCACGACTCACGCTGACTACGAGCTCGGGGATTGTGTTCTTCAATTAGGCAGCTTGGTTGAACTCCCTTGCTCATTCGAACGATAACAACCGATGACTGTTCTCGATCGAGAGCTTCTGTGTTTTGGAAATGAATGAGTCGCCATACACATGTCGCCTGGACCGTCACAAGCTTTCCAGCACGTTTTGGGAATATTGAATGAGTTTCGACTCCAACCGGTGAATAGATGGGCTGCGGAAGGTGTTCCATGAGAGCGGTACACTCCTTATGCTGCTCTGGAACCAATAAAGGAAATAATACGGGGCATGGACTCGTCAAATTGTAGCCTGCCGACGGAGCTCCTGTGCTGTGAATGAATGCAATTCCTGGTGACTCCTCTAATAGAAGCTGCCATTTCCACATGAATAGGTTTTTGGGCGCTGTTTTCTCAGCGTCTGAGTCTGGTCTCCGATCTTGAACTGTTGCCCTAACTTTGTGTACAGAATGGAAGGACACGAATTCGGGCGTTGAGTGGCATTGTGCACATACACTCCATCAACTCTACGGCCCCCTATTCCTTTTTTGAACGCACAAACCTATGGTACACCGGTACCAAACGAGGGCATCCCACCGCGTATATAAAGCACAAAACCGGTGCTACTCCCTTCCCAATCCAAGTTCTTAGCGCAACAATTTCCGTATCGCCTACACACTTTTCGTCGACCAACATATTCAATCTCCTACGCCATCATGCAATTCTATCAGCAACGCCGCCTCGTCAGAAGAAAGAAGCCATACAGCGTTTGAGCTCCTACAAAGCTCAATTATATCGCCATCGCCAAAGGGCCAATGAGATTGCCTACAATTTTAGAGGCAATTTTTTGAACCATTTAGCTGAGTAAGTGTTTTAAATATTTATTCGTGAAACGCGCTAACATTTTCTATTCGCATTCAGGATAGAAAGAAAGGTCGATTTGACGCTTCGTGGTTTACAAAACTTTCTCCCCTGGACGCGCCCCGACCAGAGAGATATCGCGCAAATTGAGGTTGACATGGTCAAAATACGAGAAGAGTTCACGGTAGGTCTCCAGTAACCTTCCTGCCTCAGTATCTAACGAACGTTATCGATCCAATCTACTTTAGGAATTGTCCGAACGAACCGCGCAAAATCTTGACCAAATTGTTGTTGACATGGACAATCTTCCTGGGCTTGAACATTATTTGCAAATGCCTGATTTACCTGTCCCTGCTGCTCCCATCACCGCTGCTGAATTTGCTGCTATAACTCAGTTTGTTGCCCGTGGTCCCGGTCATATAGCCCCGTTCACCAACACCACCGCATTCAATCCTGCTATGCAAACTAATCAGACCGCACCACACACTGGCGACCAGAATATCATTCGAAGCCATCGTCGGCAACCTTCGCAATCCACCTCGGACTTGATTTCGGTGGTGGCTCCTTGGATGTACGTTGTTTAAGCAATTCTTTCTGCAGCCAAAACTGAGATATATCATTGTAGTCCGCAAGGATATCAACCCGTGGCCGGGCCCTCAAACCCACCAGGCCTGGCTCCTTGGATGTACGTTGTTTAAGCAATTCTTTCTGCAGCCAAACCTGAGATAGATTATTGTAGTCCGCAAGGATATCAACCCGTGGCCGGGCCCTCAAACCCTCCAGGCCGAATGCATCGATACCCTTCGTTTCAAGAGTATGTGGTCATGCTAATTCTCCTCTCTTTCAATGGGGAGTCGAAATTGTTTCGCTGTATTAATACAAATCTACCCCCAGGAATTACCTACCTTTTGCTGGGGGCGAAAGCGCTTACACGCCGGATGAATATGCCGCAAGCATCAATTCTGAGCATTCATCAGAGAATTCTACAACCGGTTTGTTGAGGCGTCACTCCAAAGCTACTCGCAAGTAAATGAGAGCCATTAGGCATAGGCGATATCGATCATTATCGCTCGTATCTATTCCTAGTCGACTGCAATTAACCAAATTCGAACCAAATTCTGATTTTCATTAACATCCCTTGTAAAGCCTGTAGCCATTTCAATTTCAATTATGATTTAGTCGACTTGAGAATTTTTAGGAGATTCGAAATCACTGTAATGTGGCAAAGGTTCGGCAATATTTCTTTTATGAAAATGTTGTATCAGAAAGCGGTTCCAACGGGTAGTTCCTTTAACCCATATCCGCTTTGATAGTTCATGTTCTGACCATGAATCGACGATATTAGCGAAGAGTTGATACGCCTCTACAGAAGATATTCGTTTTGCCGGATCGCTGCAGGTCATCGCTACAAATAAAGGATCAAAGGCAGAAAGACCTTCGTAGATCTGTACAGGACATGAGGGTGTGGTTCGATTTTTGATTTAAGACGAAGGACTTGCCAGCGACATCCTTCGCAGTGCATTGCCCACCTGGTAGACATCAAGCTTGAAGCCGTCGTAAAACTTCGACCCATCAGTAAATTCTGGTACAGTCTTGTCTTGCCCACTCATCCCAACATTAGGAATCATATAACGTTTTGGAGGACTTGTCAATGGAGGATAACGAAGGCTGGTCTCGAAATCGATGAAGTAATAATTCGTCGGACGTACGGACCATCGTTCTTTCCATGTCATTCCTCGTTTGAGTCCATCAGTTGTCCACCAGCGTGCAAAATGAAAACCCCCCGGAATAGTCTTCGATGGATCCATCATAATGTTCATCAGACAGGCGTCTCTGAGCCAAAAATGAGTAATCGGCTTATATACTATAGGAACTCATCGCCTTACCGATGAACTATTCGTTGTTCGTGCATGAAAACAAGTCCCTTGAGAGATTTAAGATGGTTAGAAGACAAGAAATAAAATATCAATTCCACCTCACCTGTATTATTTGACCCATTGCCTCGGAGATCTCGCCCAAATGACGAAAGGGAAGGCGGTGGAAAAATATCAACATCGGCATAACTATAAAGGCTCTGTCAGGCAGAATGAGAATATCTAGGATAGGAAATGTGCGGTTGCGTGGGTCGGCTCTCATCTCCGTGGAACTCAAATACAGAAGATTGGGTATCTCAGGACCTTCAAGACGTTCATTGCACCGTATAGCAACTTTAAGACCGTCACTGATACGAACAGCGTCAATAGTTGTAAACTGCTGCAAACGAACTAATCAGTGGTTGATAATTAGAGGATGAAAAGTAACAAGTACAATAATGCTCATAAAATCTTCATATTTTAGATATGCATCGAGCTCGTTTTCGACTTTGCCTCTCCATGACGGTTGCCAATCAGGTTGATATCGAGGTCGTAATTCATAACCGCGGTGCCGCAAGAATGGTTGATAGCGTGCCCAAAACCTGTCCCCAGTCATGGGCTCCGAAGCTTCAGGGATATCGAGGAACATATTGAAGCCAGATTGAAACCCAAAGCTAGAGAATGGGAGTTGTGCACATAATGGTATTGCAACAAAGGGATGATGGCTACCTAGACGATGCCGTGGCGGCGAGCGAAAGTTGAGTCGAACTTGCTGACAAATCATCAACTTGTGATCTCAGCACTGGACTGCCTTAACACCGCTTGACGCTGGCGAGAGGTGATACATAGTAGGATCGATATGTGCTTCGTAAAGGATAATAATTCAGTATTTTATTTAATTGAGAACACGTACACCAATTTGTTTTTGACTCATATTCACATTTTGCTCATTATAGAAAATCAAGATGTCTGTTAGGAGATTCAAAATCTATGTAACTTGGCAAAACCTGCGCAACATTTTTTTTACTGAAATGGCGAATTAGGAATCGATTCCAACGGGTAGCTCCCTTGAGCCAAATCCTCTTCGCTAATTGCTTTTCGGACCACGAATCAACGATACCACGAAAGATCTGATATGATTCTGCAGCAGAGACTCGTTTTTCGGGATCGCTGCAAGTCATTGCAGAGAATAATGAGTCGAATATAGAAAGATCTTCATAGCACTGTATCAAATATATTATATCAAATTTGAACGCAGGCGCAAAAGAAAAAACCTTACCACTGATACCCTTCTAAGTGCATTGCCTACCTGATAAACGTCAACCTTGAAACCGTCGTAAAACTTTGATCCATCGTTGAATTCCGGTACGGTCTTATCTTGGCCAGTGGGACCATCGTACACGATCATATGTCGTGTTGAAGGGTCAGATAGAGGTGGATACCGGAAACTTGTCTCGAAATCGATGAAGCAGTAGTTCATTGGGCGAACGGACCATCGTTCTTTCCACAATGTTTTTCGTCTGAGGCCGTTCGTTGTGTCCCAGCGCGCAAAATGAAAACCACCCGGAACAATCTTCGACGGATCCATCATGATGTTGAGTAAGCATGCATCACTAGTTCGAGGTTAGTAACAAGAATTATTTCGGAATTGATTATCCTACTGATGAATCATTCGTCGTTCATGCATGAAAACGAGGCCCTGCGGGGATTGTAAGTGCTTTGAAATTGTGATAGAAAACTTGTACTGACAGATGTAAAAGTGTCAAATACAAAAAGCTCCAAAGAGTCTTCGTATTTTCCCCACAGCCAAAGTTCATCCTTCACTTTGCCTTTCCACGATGGCTGCCAGTCCGGTTGATATCGAGGCCGCAGTTCATAACCGCGGTGCCGCAGGAACGGTTGATAGCGCGCCCAGATTCTATCCCCCTCCATAGGTTCTGAGGCTTCGGGGATTTCAAGGAACATGAAGAGGCTATCCTGGAAAACGGCAGTTGAACGGGTAATGCAACAAAACAAGGATGACGATGAGAAGTAACGTGTATTGCACCCGCCATTCTGTCAATGAACTTGCTGACTAAAGGGTATATGTGGGCACTTGTGCGCCCACAGCTGCAGCGTAAATTCAATTACACGCAGTCCATATAAGCGTGAATCTAAAGGAACAGTTAAACACGCAACGGCTGGGCAACTCACATACTTGTCTAAAATGTGATTGAATTCTGCTGCCTTGCAATTAAATAAAATACATCCATAGTAAACGGGGTAAATAGGTAATAGGGTAATCTGTGGTAACAATAGTAGTCGAGCCAACCGAATCAGAGAGACACTGCCAGTAGAGGTAGAAAAGATACAACAAAAGCCACCCAAAAAGAGTTCGAGACCCTTGAAAGAGGCGAAACTGCTATTAGATCGTCCAAGAAGCGTTCAGTCCATCGCCGCTCGTCAGGAGCAACAGAAGAGGTAATGAAAAGGGAGAAGAGATACGAAGATGATGACAAGAACAAGAACGGAGATGAAGGCAAGAGGGTGATAGTGTGTTCATGTGCACAAGAAAGGGGGCGAGATGCGATAGGGCGATACGGTCGATGGCACTAGAGAGATAGAAGATGATGATGATGATGGGCGAGGGATGATCGATGACTGCCGGTGATGATGCATGGTCGATGATGGGTGAGGCGACGAGAACAAGAAAGAGACAAGAAAGTAGGAAAGGAGCGTGGAGGGTGTGTAGTATGTATCCAAGATAAGAAGTGTCTTTCTGAAAGACAAAATCAATACCAATATCAAGAAAGTAGGAACCAGTAAACCAAGGGAGGACGAGAGGATATAGTGTACCCATAGAAGGGCTAGATCTGGATATGAAAGAACCAGAACCGACAGGCCACAAAGAAAGGAACAGCAGAAGCAGAAGAATCAGACGCAGGAGAGATAATCAAGCCACGAACTTGAAAAAGCCAGCCACAGGCCACTGGCACGACGCACACCCACGCGCTCGTCCATGTCCATGTCCATTGCATACTCGCAGTCCAGCGCTATCGTTCGTGTCCATGTCCATGACCATTGCATACTCGCAGTCAGTCCAGCGCTATCGTCCGTGTCCGTGTCCATGTCCCAAATCTAACGGCTCTCGCTCGGCCGCGGCGCTACCCACCTCACCTCAACGGCCCAGCGCCTTCTGCGCCCCCCTCTCCCGCCCGCGCCACACCGCAATCCGCCGCCACACCGCCTGCAGCCCATGCACCTGCCCCTTCCTCTCCCTCTCCCTCTCCCCCTCCCCCTCCCCCGCCTTAGCCGCCACGGCCTTCACACCCCTCGACCCAGGACTCCGCAGCGCCGACGCCGACTGCGACGCGCTCCGAGTCAGACTCACCACCACCGGCGGCGGCGCCCGCCGCGCATCCGACACGTGCACCGTCCGCGGGCGCGCAGGGTGCCCCGCGTCCTCTGCCCGTGCCACGCCCGACTTCATCGAGGGAAACGCTTCGTGGCCTAAAGCGACGTCCGCCTTAACAGCCGCCGGCGCCGGCGCCGCAGGCAGCGCAATCACCCTGGGGGGCGGCAAAGGGTCGGCGGGGCTGAGCGCGAGACTGGCGAGCGCGGCGCGCACGGGGCTCGGCGCGCTCGGCGGCGGCGGCGCGGGGCGGTGGTTGCGCGTCGGGCGCCGGTGCGGGGGCGCAGGCGCAGGGGTGTCCGCTGGCGATCGCGGTTCCGATTGCGCTTGCGTTAGTGATGGCGTCTGCGGCGCCGGCTCGTCCTCCTCGCCCTCCACGCTCTCGCCGCTGCTCGACCCGCTCTCCGGCGGCGTGGGCAGCTGCACGGCCGACCGGCTCCCCGCCACCCTAAACCCCTCCAAGTTGTCCGTCGCACCCAACTCGCGGTGCGCGTCATCCGGGCGACGCCGGTCCGGACTCCCAGCTACCAATTCTTGCAGTGGCGTGTGAAACCGCCTAGACACCGACGACGACGACGATGAGGACGGCGGAAGCAGCGCCGCTCCCACCGCATCTACACCAGCAAGAGGAGAAGGCCCCGGAAGCACCAGCACCCGCACATCCCCCGCGCCGACCCACGCGCGCCCCGTCCCCGCGCGGCTCCCCGACGCCGCGTCCACGTCCAGCGCGCCGAGCAGGAGCGCCTCGCCGTGCGCGAGCGGGCGCGCGCTAGGCGACGGCGACCGCGCGTCGTCTGGGTGGAGGACAACGCCGGGGGGCGGGAAGACTAGTGGGTCGTTGTTATCATGGGTGCGGGCAGGCGGGACGAAGGCGCCGAACACGCCGGGCGCGACGAGGTACGGCACGGGGCGCTGCTGGCGCGCGAGCGCCGCGAGACGGCCGCCGTGCGGTTCGCCGGGGTGTGCGTGTCCGTGCTGCTGCTGGTATTGCTGCTGCTGCTGGTATTGCCGCTGGTGCTGCTCCTGCCGTTGCTGCCGCTGCACCTCGCCGGCCCCCGCCCCGGGGTACGCAGAAGGCGGCGGCGCACGCACCTTCCCGCCCATTTTCGCGCCCTCCTTCACGCCCCCGAGCGAGCCGAGCGGGTACGCGAACGCGAGCAGGAACTGCTCCACGCTCTGCACCAGCTTCGGCTTCGCGTTCTGCGCCGCGCCCGCGGCGTGCGCGTCGGAGTCGACCCACCCCGCGGGCAGGACGTGCACGATGTGCGCCGCCGGCATCGCCGGCGGTGCGCTGATCCCGGTTCCACTGGCACGACTCGCACTCGACGCAGACCGCCCCATCGACTCTCCCTCCTCGCTCACGCGGAACCCCGACCCCGACCCAGACCCCCACCTTCCGCCTCGCATAGATCCCGCCCCAGAAGACCGCGATGCATAGCGCACCGCATCCGGCCGGCGCGGGCCCACCTTCCCCTCCTCCCCCTCCTCCTTCCCCTTATAACTATCCCTAGCACCCTCCTCCCCACCCGGCCCGCGGAGGAACGCCGATATCCGCTTCCGCACACTCCGCCTCCCCTTCTTCTTCAAGTTCTTCACGCGCCTCTCGGCGAGGCCGCCGAGCAGGTCGACCTCCGTGTCCGCCTCCGTGTCCGCGCCCACCTCCGTGTCGTCGTCGTCGTCCTCGTCCTCGTGCGCGTCCGCGGTGTACGTGGTGCTCATGGTGGTGCTGGTCATGGAATACGCGGACTGCGGGCGCGGTTTTCGGGCGCTGCTGCTCCTCAACGCCAGCAGGTCGGGCGTCGACCCCGCCGCCTCGCCCGCGCCCCCAAACGAGAACACGGAAAACGCAGACCAGCGCCTCGACCCCCCCACCCGCGCACCCTCCGCCGCGCCCTCCGCCGCGCCCGCGCGCGGCATCCCACGCTGCCCACCACTACGCCCGTCACGCCCGTCCGCGGCCCCCGGAGGCGAAGCGGCGCCCTCGAGATAGCGCGCGCCGAGCGTGGTCACCAGTATAGCGTGCTTGAGCAGCTGCTTGTCCGGCACGCCCGCGGGGAGGAAGTTGAGCAGGGCGTCGAACGCGCGCGCGGTCCCGGCGTGCGTGCCCGTGCGCGGTGGGCCTGGTGCGGCGGCGGCGAAGGCGAAAGGGGACGGCGCGTGGGATTTGGGAGACGCGGAGAGAGACGCGGTGGAGCGCGTGTTCCTGTGTAGTCTTTTTTGGGGCGCGCCCGGGGTCGTGGCGGTTATGGAATACGAGGAGGATGAGGAGGACGGCCGGAGGGAGGGGGGAGAAGGCAGGGACATGCGCTTTTGCGCGGGGTTTTGGGGCGGGCCGGGGGTGGGGGGATGGGACGCGGACGAGGAGAGGGACTCTGCGACGGACGGCGCGGGCGAGGGGTACCGCTGCTGCTGCTGCTGGGTTTGGGGCGCGGTGTGTCCGCTGCCGCTGCCGTGAGGCGTGGGGCTGGGCCGCGCGGGCTTTTCGTTGGTGTTGTAATTTTTAATATAACTGCGAGGATCCGCCGACGACGCAGCAGCAGCACCTGCCCCGCCCAGCGGCCCGCGGTGGTGTGCGTCCGCCGTCGCCCACCCGTCTGCGGTGGTGGGCGGCGGGCGGCGGTACACGACGGGCTCGAGGACGACGAACTCGCCCGTCTTCTGCGCCTCGGCGAGCTGGAGGACGCGGTCCGCGGCGGCGCCGGGCCACGCGGGCGCGGCGCCGCGGGCCTGGCCTGGGCCTGCGCTGGCACCCCAGGATGATGTCGATGCGGATGCGGATGCGTGGCCCGCAGCCCGGGAGGACGCAGAGGATGGGGAGGAGGTGGCACTGGGAGTGGGATGGGCGAGGCGCCAGCGGGCGGCGACGCGGTGGGCCTTTTCGAGGAGGGCGACGAGGCGGAGGGCGCCGCCGTCGTGTACCGCGAGCGGGGCGGCGAGGCGGAGGATGCGCACGGCAGGGCCGGGGGTGGTCGGCGGGAGGAAGGGCAGCGGCGGCGGGGCGTGCGTGGCGAGGAGGAGGAGCGAGCGCGCGAGGTGCGGGGAGGTGAGGAGGGGGAGCAGCTCGGATGCCGGCGGTTCTGCGCAGGGCGAGGAGGTCAGGTTGGGATGAGGAGCAGGGTGGGGTGGGGCAGGGCTTACCTCCGAGGATGAGGATGACCTGCGGGGGGGAATGGGGCAGGCTGTGTGGGACCAGCCACGGTGGGCGGACGTCGACGGCGGCGAAGGGGTCGAGGGGCAGCCTGGGGCGGAAGACGTCGGACGGCGGGCGAGGCATCCCAGCGAGGGCGAGGGGAAGCTACGACCAAGCAGCAGCTCCTGCGTTGTTTTATTATTGTAAGAGCTCTGTCGTCACCTAGATCGCTCGCCCGATTGCCCCCCGTGTGCTGTCTCCCACGGCCCGAATGGAGGGTAGCCCATGCCGCATCTAATCGTGGTTGGATGCCGTCTTCGCATATGCAGCCCCGCCGTCGCTGGTATCGTCCCAGCGCATAGGCTACTCGTCGCACTTGCACTTGCAATAGCCTCTTTTTACGCTGCCCAGTGCCCATGCACCACCACCTCGTGCTGCTTAAACGCTTGGCGCTTCTCATCGCTATCACCGACTTGACCGCCATGGCGATTTTCTTGCTCATCAGGAACCAAGCAAGTTGAAGTACGAACGCGCACACGCGCTCCTGTATCATCTGATATGTACCACAAAACGCAGGTAAGCAGAAGGCGCCGATGGTACTTTGTATAGAGTGCATATACGACTCCATCGCAGGATTAGCCACAGCTCCCGCCTATTCGGAGAACGTTCCATTGGCGCCTTTAATCGTGGTTTGATAGCCTGCTTCCTTTCGCTTCAGCACTGCTAGCGGTCTTTTCTCGTCTCTGGCTTGGCAGCGGTGTCTTCAAGCTCAAGCTTCGCCTTCCTGCCTTCATGTCCGACCAAGCACCTCCATTGTGTAACCGCGCATCGCCCAGCCAGCCCCCCCATGGCGGTCTCGTCTCCCCGTCTCAGCACAAATCCTGATCAGCTTGCATCAGCGTGCATCTCTCCTGCGTACTTCCTGCCCCCATCACTCCCTACCTTGCTCTAAACTCGCATCCGCGCCCCGCCCTGCGCCCCCGTAGGCGTAGCGGTCTCGTCTCCCCGCTCAGATGTACACATCGCATCTGCTCCCATCTCCGTATCCATTCACACCCGTGCATGGATCAGCCCGCGTCATTCTGGCACTCGCTCACCCCTGCGCCGTCTCATCTGCGCGTCCGAAACGTCGTATTCTCCAAGATTCTCCAGCTCCCGCTAGTTTGACATCGACCACCTCTGATATCATCACGCGCTCATCCCGCCCACAGGCTGGCTCCTCGCCTCTCCTAGCCTCCTCCTACATACCACTCGGGTATCGCCGCAGTCCCTTTGCGCTTCCTACTAACTATGAGTGTCCCTTGAACCGGATGGGCGACCGTCGGGACCTTACCATCGCCCATCCGCAGCATAAGACGCGCAGATAGTGTCATACCCCACGCGCGAACAGATGCAGATCCCGGATGTCCATCCGACGCCGGCGCGTGCGTGCCTGGGCTCGCTGTGTCGATCTATGTACGGATGGCGTCCATCGCCCGTGGCTTCCCATTGCTTGCTTTACAATTATTATAACTTTATTGAACACAAGCGCGGGAGATGTCGTTTGACCATAGGATAACGAGCACCCCCCTGCCGAGTGTAGCCAGCAGGGAGGCCCGAGCAAGAGAGGCTCGTTTGAATCGTCCGTCAATGAACGCATCAGCCGTACATAGTATGCATCATGCCCATTAATTACCCGAGTTTGTGATCGTGATATCGGTCATTTTATTATCGTTATCGTTATCACGGCGGACGGTGGTCTACCTTCCTACCAAGTGCGCCGCGGACCTGGCGATTCCTGGAGGGTCTTGAACAGCAATGGCCATCGGAGGCAAGCAGAGGCAAGCACACCTCCCCTTTGTTCTGCCGAGCGGGTGACATCATGGAATGATGGACAATGTATGTCAATAACGAGGACATAGATATGTAGGCGCCCATCAGCATTCCCCACACGCGTCCCTACTTTTCCAAAGCTCTGTAATATGTACACGGAGACGATGGTTTGTGTAATAAGCGCCGGCGGGGCCGATTTTCATCCTGCCGCCGCGCTCAATTTGACTTTTCTATCATTTACACTGTGTACATACCTGTACGTGCACGTCCGAGGTGATGTCGGGTGGTGCAGTTGCGGCTGAGCTATAAGTTTGAGCTGCTGCGCCGGAAGATGCGCGGTTATTAGGGAGCTGTAGAGAGGTAGATTAGGTCGTTGTGGTGGAAATAAGTCGACATTGGTGCCGTCTTCAAAGTATTTTAAGGAAGTACCGCAGCGCCAAGTGAGGAGTATTCTGGCCAGAACCATTAATATCTGGGATGATAATAATGAAGCTAAATGCAGAGCGCTTCCGTTAATACTCAATGTGTTGTATGTGTTGCATTTCTAGTTTGCCTACCGAGTCAAGTTGTTGGCGGTAAGCGGTATGAAAATGGGCATAGCTCTCCATATCTTCGCTGGTTCTTATTCCACCGCACCGTATCTATAACCACATACAAACCATGTTATTAGACGCTACTGCGGAAAAGGCCCGACTGCTCGCCATGCTCGACGATCGCTTTCTAAATACGCTTGCTTTCTAAATAAAGACAACCGGCTGCTAAAACAAGACATGCCGCCCCATCCATTGCTGCGCGCCTATTAATACTGCGCCTATTATTATCGCTACGCCTTCGCCAGCGCCGTCCTGTGTACCATCGTGATACATACGCACGATGGCGACGCGGCTTCTGCGTTCGGCACGAGAGCGGGAGCGGGCCCACGTCCCGTATGCACGCCCCACGGTGGGTGCACTAACGCGTCTTTGCTAGGATCCTGATATTCCTGAGGGAGCGCGTCGGATTTGAAGTCCTGAGAGTGCACCCACGGCACGCGCCCCGCCCATTTGAATATCCGCAATGGACGCTCGGGACAGACCCCATCCCGCCTCCCATGCGTCACAGTCGCTATGTACACGCCGTCATTGACACCCCAAAATATGTGAGTGAGCTGTGGTTTAAAACGCTGACTTGCGCCCACACCAAAATAGCTTGCTCTGCTCAAATAATTCAAGGATGATGTATGCTTATGATGGCCGTTAGGTTTTAGACAGGCCTTGGACAGGCCACGCCGCACGCACGCACGCACGCCTGACAGTGCCCACCGGCGGCGGCGTGTGTTTGTGCTGCTAATATTAGTCGTGCCTGTGTCTGCTTCCACGCTCAGGCATTCGCTCGCACGCGCTTGCGAACTGCGTCATCATTGAATAATTCGCATCTACCCTACTCCTCTGTGTAGTAACAATTTTATCTGGTTAGATTAAACGCATTCCTTTGTCGCGATGTGCGTGTCGTACGCACGTACGCCGCATAAATACTATGCCAGCATAAGAAGGCGTGCAAGCACCCCGTAAACGTCGCACTTGCCCAGAATCATGCCATGTAGTAAGTATAGCCAAACCATTGACCATTAAGTATAGCTCTCCATGTCAATGTCGTGGAGGCTCAATACGCGCTTTATTAATATGGCTCAAACAGCCACTCGGACCGGTGCGCACACCTGATTACCACGCCCATGCACCGCGCTTCTTTTCTGTGGGAAGGAAGGGGCCAGGGGGAGCAGATCTGTATAAGTATACCCACCGCGAGATGATAGACCGACCCCTCCCGGACCCGAGTGTGTTCTAAAGTTCGATGTTCATATTGAGGCTGGGAAGCTCGGCAGCGACCTTGCGTCGAGGATGCACTTCGCCGCGGAACACCACCCAGTGGTCTCTAGAGCACTGTATCAAAGTATGGCGGTGGGCAGCCCGTCGGTACTTGATCGAGTTACTTCTAAGGCGACGTAAGTATCATACTGATTGGTTCAACCGCTTTCTCGTAAGTAAATTAAATGATAAGATGAGATTATGAACATGCCGCAACTTCGTTGCCGTTCATTTGGTGTGAGTGAAATCGGCGGGTGAGTGCGTATAGGGAGTGCGATGTGCGAAGACTGCCTCGCTGCGGGCACATCCCATGCGAGGTCTGTTGGATAGCGAGGCGGAGGCATAGGCATCTTAGATGCATGAGATATTGGAACTCGGAGGTGGGGTAACTTTTACTCGCCGAAGGGCGTGGCGTTTGGTACTTTCGTGCATCATCGAAGTCTAGAAGACGCCAACTCGGTACGCAATTTAACAACGTGTGTCCTCTGTAGTCAACCGTGAGGTGCGCAAAGCGAATTGCTAATAATTAAAGCCAATAATGCCACTTACGATTGTCGGCAGCCCCCAGATTATAATCAGACTACCATAATTTAACGCGCTTCAATTCATACCGGCAGTAAATCAATCAACACACCTGCTATTGAGAACTCTCGACAATATGATCGATTTGGAGGGCTGGTTCCAATGATTTGTCTACCTTCCAAAATGCTAGCAATTTGTTTAGATAATTTAGAGAACAAACGTGCTCGTCCTTTCTATACCTGCATCTAACATGTTCCGATGCATGCATTGTTGAATTTCCAACACAGAAGAGTTGATAGATGTGAGAGTCTCAAATCGCGTTCATGTTTCAAGAATAGGGAGTGGAGATTGACCAATGGGCTGAGGTCTATTTGCGAGTCTGTTGATGATAACCAACATAAATATTCACGAAAAGTAATAAGTATGGAACAAGAACACATACCTCTCCTTACAGGATCATTCTCTTTGCTTTTATACTCTTCTTGAAAATATTTTTTAAGACGTAGATGCTTCAACATATCAATGTTTCTCCTGAGAAATGAGTTCAACGTGTTCAAGGAACCACACGCTTCGACACGAGCGGAAAAGTCGAAGTTAGAATGTTTCGAGGTTAAGCCGAGACCCATCTTGATTCATTAGCCATTTTATCAGCACTCCAGAAGCAGATAGTAGCAGACGAAGGTTCTGGCGATTGCGGAAGAATGAGCCATACGTCGGGAGAGAATGTAACATCACAATGAGTACCGACGTACATAGCGAGAGCACATCGTTTTTACCCACATGCGCGGTCTACTTCCACCTCAGTAGGCTCAATATCCTCCATTTCGGCCACCAGCGCCCTTGCACGCCGCTCTACTTCCACACCTAGCAGAGTAGCATCAGCACACGCCACGTCGTCGTCGACGGTGCTCATAGCCCACATGCGCTGCTGCGCCAGTCCCTGTTCGATCATCGCCTGCACGCCGCCGACGGTGTCCCATCCATGTGCGGAGGCGGCGCGCAGAAGAGGTGTCAGACGGGGCTTGTACGCCATGTCGAGGAAGATGGGTGTCGAAGGGAGGGGGAGGGTATGGGCGGCAGAAAGACTGGAGGTGGCAGAGAAACTTGGATGGGACGTGGGGGAATAGGGAATTGAAAGGATGTGTGTTGTGAGTGTATAGACGAGACGCTCGGCAGGCGTGGAGGGCGCTATTGCTGAAGCAGGACAGTGGATAAGCAGAGTGCAATAGGCGCCCAACCACGTGGGTCTGCTCACCAGGGATGGCGCCAACGATGATTGCCAGATTGGGGCTCCGCTCCCGAGTCCGACTTTCTCCTTCTTCACTTCTGCCTTGCGACTGCGCCGTACTGCAGCGCCCTCCTATATACCTCTCCACGTCCTCTGTACTTCGAATATGAACAAGCTCTGGACCCGGCGGCGCTCCGTCTTGGGCTTGAAAGCTCTCGACGACCCGTCGCACCTCCTCGTCATCGCGGTTGAGCAGGAAAATGGGGGCCAGTCCCAGCCCGCTGAGCGCGTAAATGGCGGAGCGCGTCGTTGCGCCGCCGCCGATAACCATTGCGGACGCCTCTCCAGGCCCAAAGCGCGGCGAGCCGCCATGATTTACGAAAGCGGCGTGTGTGGGGTGCTGCGTTTTCAATGTTTGGAGGAGGGCGTTCCGGACGCCTAGGGAATAGCATACCGCGAAAGTTTCAAATTTTGCTTCAGAGAACGTAAACTCACGTACCGAGGACGTCCGTGTTGGTTCCTACCAGTTTTATGCTTCCGTCGGCGCCTCGAACCTTGACGATGGTGTTACACGCGCCCGTAGCCCGCGAAGCAGGGGTGAGCTCATCCAGATGCTCCAGGATCGCGTTCTTGAGGGGCATTGTCACACTTGAATCGTGTAGGGAGCGAATGAGAGGTGCGCAAGGAATGTATCATCACGGTCAGCCAGACGCCACACAGCTACATAGTACTTAGAGCACTCACGCAGCGCCGCCACACGCTTCTGCACGGATTTCGGCCAGCATCTCAGAGGTGATCGCTGATGTCGACCAGGCTGCAAAGTGGTGGGGCTGGCCCCGAGCTACGAAGCACTCGTTGTGGAATGCAGGCGCGGCCGAGTGCGCGATGGGATAGCCGAAGAGATGGAAACGCTTAGGGGCGACGTGCGTGGCTTCACTTTCAGGCGCTGTCAATGCGCGAGGCAGCGATACGGCGGTCATTGCTATTGTGGACGTTGGCGGATAGTAAGAGTACTTGCTCTCGTGAACGCGACTGCTGTGATCTTCTGGCGGGCATGTGGGATGAAATTTGGATGAAATTCTCAATTTATTTATACTTCTTCGCCCCTAACCTCCTACGGCCCGCCTGTGCCTTCCGATTCTGACTCGTGTTAAAAACTTGCCATCGATCATGCGGGGATGCGAAGCATGTCAATATACATATATGCATAACAGCTAACCCACACTGATTCCCCACACTTCTTCCCTTCCTCGATCCAGCCATCATGGTGAACCTCAGAATCATCGAGGATCGACCGACCCCAAAGGAAGTCTACAACTGGCGCGTGTACCTTTCAGCGTCTGTTGCCGCCTTCGCAGCGGTCATGATTGGCTATGTGAGTGCGCGTCGGTTTAGAAAACTTGCTGCCACGATTCACCTTATTTCTGTGTGTATAGGACGTAAGTTTGCATCGAGCACGCTCTTTTCTCCCCTGATCGCACTCTAGTCGGCTTTCATCGGCACAAGTATCTCTCTTCCATCATTTAAAGACGAATTCGGCATGGAAAATTACAGCGCCGCCAAGCTCGCCACCGTGTCAGCGAACATCGTCTCCGTGTACCAAGCCGGCTCTTTCTTCGGCGCCTTTGCTGGCTATCCTATAGGATACTACCTAGGGCGCAAATGGGGTCTGATCCTAGCGGGTCTCGTCTTTTGTGTCGGTGCCGTTATGCAGTGCGTAGCGAGCCATAAAACGGGGCTGGGCATCATGTACGCTGGTCGAGTCATTGTTGGATTTTGCATCGGAATCACGTCGAACCTGGCGGTGAGTATTCAAGATTTTATAATTATGAAAATTGCTTTTCCTAGCGGTACTAATGCGCGGAACTATTATACAGCCTATCTATATTAGTGAAGTTTCTCCCGCCACGATCCGTGGGCGCCTAGTTGGCTTGTATGAGTTGGGGTGGCAGATTGGCGCAGTAGTTGGGTTTTTCATTAACTATGTGAGTGTGGCATCCTATTCCTCGACTTCGCATTGAATTCCAATTGTGTTCTCTTTCTAGGGAATTAATTTGCACATCCCAAAAAGCAATAAGCAGTGGATAATCTCTTTCGCCGTTCAGCTTATTCCGGGCGGTCTACTATGTATCGGCGCGCTTTTTATTACAGAATCACCAAGGTGGTGTAAGTCATTTCATAATGATCACGGAATCATCGATATGGATGGGACACTAACTATCACCCCTTTTTGTATCCTGCAGTGGCGTCGCGTGATCGCAACGAACAAGCACTTCGCAATCTAGCCTACCTTCGTGGTCTTCCAGAGAACGCCAAATACGTTCAGGAGGAGTTCGAAGATATATGCAGCGCTCTCGAGTCTGACCGCAAGAAAGCAGGCGTTGGCTTCACGGCGCCTATCACATCACTCTTCAGCTCAAAAAACTTGATCAAGCGCTTGGTCGTCTGCATTTTGCTGTTTGTCTGTCAGAACGGCACCGGCATCAATGCCATCAACTATTATTCCCCTACGATTTTCAAAAGTATCGGTGTAACCGTAAGTACCGCTCGCTTCAAGCCATAGAGTCCCATGAACTGATGTCAATATCCTCATGCTCGAATTTGACCAGGGCACATCCACGTCCCTGCTCACGACAGGCGTATTTGGGATCATCAAATTCCTGGGCGCGGTAGTATGGCTGCTCATCCTCGTCGACCGCTTCGGAAGACGCAGCGTGCTTCTCGTCGGTTCTGTCGGCGGCGCATTCGCCATGTACTACATCGGCGCCTACATCGCCATCGCCCGTCCGGCTGATCACGTATCGGCGACGCTTTCCTCGGGTGGCATCTCTGCCATGGCGTTCTTCTACATCTGGACATGTTTCTACGGACCCACTTGGAATGGTGAGTCGATATTTTCTCTAGGTTCGAGCTACCGTGCTAATGGTTATTTCTCACTGGATAGGTACGCCATGGGTTGTCTCTGCTGAAATCTTCCCCCAACATGTCCGCCCTGCCTCACAGGCTTTTGTTTCGGCTTCGAACTGGTGCGCTCTTTGTTTTTATGCAAATTGCATCGTTTGTTCATGCGATTGCTATCGTAGGTTATTCGCGTTCATCATCGCTCGATTCACGCCGCAAATGTTCCTTACTATGTCTTACGGCGTCTATCTCTTCTTCGCCACCTTCATGATTCTTTCCATTGGATTTGTCTACGTGAGTTTTCTCAGTCTATTTTTACGGCTGATGGGGACCCTGCTGATTTTTCCCTACTGCTACGTATAACTCTACTATACAGTTTATTCTTCCAGAGTCACGACAGGTACCACTGGAGCGCATGAATGAGCTCTTCGCGGATGGCGTCAGGCCGTGGAGAGCGCACGACGTTGTTATGAGCAAGACACGCGATGAAGCCGTACACCTCGAGCATGCCATATGTCATGAAGGGTCTATAGGCGACTCGGATGAAAAACTGAGGGAGGGCTGACCGATATTTCGGTTCAGGAAAGTAAGAACAGTAATTTCACACACCCTAATCACACTTTTATTCATAAAAATGGTGTATCAGAAACCAACGTCAAACGAAAGTACCTATACGAGCGCCGTCATCCACAGCACGGCATCAGGGAGTCTATTTTACAGAATGAGCACCATAATCAATGGTTCAACTTTTGAAAAATTGCGAAGTCGAGAAAAATCAGTCATCATTTCTGCCTTGCGAATGCGGACCGGCCGACTGAACATTTTACATTAAGGACCATGCTGTAAAATAAGCATAAAAACAAGACTGACCTGATATCTAGATACCGAAGAACTTTTTGATACGCTTCCCCAATGGTACCTTCAATTCTCCTGCCGTCTTCAAAAGTCGATCGAGCTCCTGTCGTTGTTTTTCGAATTCTTCATCGCTGAGTTTTTCCACCTTTCGGTTTTGAAGTTGAAGCAATTCATCGAGCGAATATTGCAAAGTCATTCCGGCTTCTGTTTCGGGTACAAATTTTCGCAGTCCAGCAAGTTCAACTTGTATCTTCAGGAACTCAACCTTAGATCTGGTGAGCTTGGCGCGGTCGAGGATGCTGTTAACTATTTTGCGGGGACTACCCTGGTCGCAGACGCTAACGACCTGGGACCCCGCACGGATCATCTCCTGCACTGCCGGCTCAGACATGAGCATCTGCTCACGTTGGGGACCAATAGCAGGATCGGTCAATAATGACCACTTCGTCGTCCCAAAGAAAACACATCTCGGCGCATCCGGACCAACAAGTTTCTGAAACATTTCCAGGTTGTTGCGAGTTGTGCCCAACATACGCGTCTGCGTTATATCGTGGAGATATATTACGCCACCCACTTTCATATTGGTGGCATATCTAGCATCGAAATCAGAGAAAAATCTCTGATGGGGTGATGAAAACGACTGACGATATCGCGAGCCAAACAGAAATACGCCGCAAGACCTCCCCGTCACTGAGATAACAATCGTCGAACCCAGGAGTATCGACAATAACGAGCCGCCCTTTGTTGTCGCTATTCGGATTTGTAAACCCATGTGCGCTGTGACCGAACTCCTCAATAACGATAGGGTTCAATTGGGATGTACATGACGAGAGACCATGTCCAACTGTGACCGACATGGTCTTGCCAATGGAGGCTAGAAGACAGTTGATGAACTAAAAAGATCGGCATGATTATTATAAAGCGCGTGTATGCTTGACATCGACATACGGTGCTCTTTCCAACTCCTGTAGGACCCATAACACTTCATTGATAGGATATGTATATGAACCCCAACGATTAGTAGGGGGTCGGAGTTGTGGATGAAAAGGGGAATATAATGCACGTACGGTATGATAACATCGAAAGGCTCTCCCTGGAATGGAGGATCTATTCGCCGCTTCAAGCTCATTAAAAACTTCAAAGACTTCTCTGGATTCTTGATCGACATTGTTCTGGACGGATTTTTGCGCAGACTGTAGATGGTGGCGAAATGGAAAGCAAAGACTATATGGGAAAGAAAATATATGCTGCCTCAAGGACTCCAGCCCTTTGGATTCGTGCACAAATGCACCAGGGCAGGTAGGTGCCATGAGTGGACTCGGATGTCAATCGTGCTTGCAAGCATGCACACATTGAACGTATTTTACACGCACTCAATACGCCTGCAAGCAGCAAGCCAACAATCTAAGCTTACAAGTGATAAATATAAGTAGTCGATCATCGATTAATCGATTGTGACTGATGAATTCCACGACAAGTGCTCTCCATCAGGTTTGGCTGGTTCGACGCAATATGGCCATTGTCTATAATTACAGATATCAATATTGAAATCTTGTTACGATAATTTACAACGAACAAATGGGTGAATATGGTGGTGAAAATATCAACCTAGTGCTCGTCCGAATAATCTAAGTCGTGTACATGTCCGTCGTCCATAACATTGAACTCGAGGCTACGCGAGGGCGCTGGCATACATCTTGAGGTGTCTATTTTCATGCATCAGCGAGTCGATCTGCTGCTGCATCCCGACGAACTTCGTCTCGTTCGCCTCGCGCAACTCCGCCATCGCCCGCGCGTCCTTGAGCTGCTGCTTCAGCTGCTCGTTCTCCCTGCCTGGACCCAACTCCGCGGTCCGCGACGACGGCGCGTCGGCCGCAAACGACGACGAGTCTAAGGTCTAGATGAGTCTATTCAAAGTCTATTGGTGAATCATGATTTATAGATGAAGAGTTCTGAGTTCATTAAAGTACATGATAGCCAAGCTTATCAGGTAAGGTTCACAAATGTCCAATAATTACATTGAAAGTCATCCGAAATGTAGTAGACAAGCAGTAGACAAGCTACTATGAATGTTTGAACTTTCATGTTGCATGAGGCATGGGCACGGCCGGTAATATAAATTAAATCGGAGACTGAATAATTACCATATCAAGTAAATAGATTGCTGATGTATTATATAAACAGACGTCCGAAGCGGATGGAATTAAATCTACCTTGACCGCCAATCATTACCTTCCATAGAAGGAAGCTTACTCCTATATTCCGTACCACTTGCTAAAGGCCGCGAGCCCTTTAACGTTTTAAAAAGAGTACGAGCAAAAGTCCACAAACGCCTCAAACGCACCAAACGCATTCAAAACCCTTCGAACCAAACAAGCGCATCAACAGACCTAAATTAGCCGAGATTAGCGATGGCGATCGTAGAGGTAGACACCCATGATGTAGGGGCTTTCACACAGCTCTCTGAACCCCTGGGCGACAACAACTGGACAGCATGGAAGACTAGAATGGTCAGTGTTCTCGAAGTTTGTCGCGTCAGGGATTATGTTCAGGGAACAGTCCCAAGTCCAGATGCTGAAATGTCTGAAGAAGATTCAGCTGCTTGGAAATTCAATGATTCGTTTGCCCGCACATTAATTCTCAATAATATTTCGGACACACAAGTTGTCCATGTGCAGAGCGCAACGACTGCCAAAGAAATGTGGGATAATTTGGCCTCAGTTCATGAACCCAAGGCCCATTATCTTGCTTTCTTGATTCAACGCAATTTATTCCGCGCGTGCGCTGATGAAGGCGATGATATTGCCGATCATCTCAAGAAGCTCAAGAATCTATGGAAAAGGTTGACCTTTATGGATGATGACGATTTTCGGATCTCCGATAATCAGTTCAAAACCATAATTGCCTCTTCCTTACCGCCTTCGTGGGATATATTTACGATGCCATATCTTAGAAAGCACAAGGACTCTGACGAGAATCAGTCCAAGTGCAAAATCAAATCTCAAGACTTCATTGATATCTTAATCGAAGAATACCGACGCCGCCAAGTTCAAAGCCGGGTCTCGCCTCAAGTTAACGGATTTGGTCATGGAGCAGCGAAATGTCGACGCGGAAAGAAGTCCAAGTCTACTTCCACTGCACCGTCGGCCAAAAAGATAAAAGGTGGACAAACTACTTATTCATTCCGAATTTAATCAGATAGAAGAATTAGGGACCCCATAGCCTATGATTACAGATATCAGAATTGAAGATCTTGTTACAATAATTTACAAACGAATAAAATGCTGCGGTAAATCGGCGGTGAAAGTATCAACCTCGTGATCGTCCAAATAACTTGAGTGGTGGACATGGTCCATCGTCGAAACATTGAACTGAGGTCCTGTTGATCAGACATAACATTGTCGTGGAGATCAAGGTTTGTGTACCCCACAGTGGCCGGTGAGATGATTTCGTGATTCATGCATAAGTCGAGCAAGTCATCCAATGCCAGGAAGCGAGCAAAGGGTATACGGCAACGGACGGCATACGAGCTCTGGAACCAATCATGAAGTGGGTAACATTCGGCTGGAATCGCATGGCGACAGTGATTCTGAAACTTATGGCGGAATAACGAAAGAATCGTCATAAGACGGCGGAGGAATACTGCGGTCCTCCTGTGGCCCTGCTGGCCTGCCCCGGGCACCCGCATCCATCTTGAGCCGTCTGTTTTCATGCGTCAGCGAGTCGATCTGCTGCTGCATCCCAACGAGCTTCGTCTCGTTCGCCTCGCGCAAGTCCGCCATCGCGCGCCGCCCGTCCTTGAGCTGCTGCTTCAGCTGCTCGTTCTCCCTGCCCAGCTCCGCGGCCCGCGACGACGGCGCGTCGGCCGCAGACGACGACGAGGTCTGGACGGTCATCGCGAGGACCTGCATATCCTGCACCTGCTCCTTCAGCCGCCGGTTCTCGCGCTGCAGCTCGTCCACGCGCGTCGGGAACTTGCTCGAGAGGAGCAGCTGCTCCATCGCCTTCTCCATGCTGCGCAGGTCCGTCTTCAGCGTCTCGTTCTCCTTCGTCGCGTCGCGCAGGAGCACGCGCAGCTCGCGGTTGTTCGCCGCGGAGGACGGCTCCGCCATCGCGTTGCTCATGTCCGCGAGGCGGCTCTTCAGCTGCTGGATCTCGGTCGTCTGTGTGCTCATCGTGCTTCGCAGGTCGGCGACCTCATTGCTCGCTTTGGTCGCGGCGGCCTGAGACTCACGCAGGGTCGTGCGGAGCTGCTGTTCCTCCTGCTTGACCACGTCGAGGACGCGTTTCAAGCTCGCAGATTCGGTCTCCTTCGCTTCCACATCCGCAGTCAGACGGTCGATCTCCCGGACGTACTGCTCTTGCGAGCCGAGGCGGTCGTTCGCGGACAACATATCCGATACTGTTCTCTCCATATCGCGCAGCGAGGACTTCAGACTCTCGTTTTGTGCCTGCAATTTCACGTTCTTATCTCGGAATTGTCCTTGTTCGGAGAGTTGTGCGCGCAAGCTCTCCACCAACAACTCCAACCTTCCCGTTTCCTTCTTGAATGATCTTTCCAGAGCTTCCAAGGCTGCGATTTCAGGCTGCCGCGGAGACGGCGATGGTATGGGCGTGGGTGTTCGCGACGGAGGATTTGCATGCGATTCGGCTTCAGGGTCTTCAAACGGCGACAGAAATTCCGCTGAGACTGCTCTCGGACGTGAGGGGCTTGTGAGGAAGGACATGGGAGAGGCCGATATTGCTGACAGAGATTGTTTAGGTTTAGGGCGATTGATCGAGGCAGAAAGCGACAACGAAGGAGGCGATAGGGGCATAGAATATCTAGGATTCGGCGTTGTCGGAGAAACGATGGTTGATGTAGTGCGCGCTCTAATTTGACGGCTATTGAACGCAATTGAAGCGCGATCCTTCTTGGGGACAGGTGGGGGTGGGGGTTTCGTCTTTAATGGAGGTAGCGGGGGCGGTAGGCCCGACGAACGAAATTTCGCTTTCAGCGAAGGCGACAGTAACGTTGGTGGGAGCGTTTCAGGTATTGGTTCCCCCGCCAGTCGTTGTCTTAGCAGATGCATGACAATGGCAAACTCGTCTAGCGTTAGACGGTTATCACGATTCAAGTCAGCCAGCAGCCTTAGCTACTTCATCAGCACAAAGAAGTATTCAGGTCAAAAGCGACATGTAAAACGCACCATATACGCCCCAGTTCAGCTTGAGGCAGATCATATCCCATCAAAAATTTAGCTGCTGTAGCTGTCTCTATATATCCTTTGCGATCAGGATCAAGTTGAAGAAAATGGTTATCGGCTTCCATCTTTTCATGAGGGAGGATATCCCACTGCTCTTGTTCCTGTTTGTCTACTAATGACGAAAAGGCGGTAGCATCCAGCGATGTGGGTGGTGTTATGCGCGGGCTTGTTGGCGGTTGACTAGATGAAGATGCTGAACGAGAAACCGGGGGTTGAAGAGAAGATGAATCGAGAAGCTGGATATTCATGAACTTGTCAGAGAGCTCTTGAGGAATGGATGTTGGAATGGTAGGAATAAGGCAGGATTGGAAGGCGTGAATAAGATACATGCCCATGCAGAACTGTCGAAAATCCAGTGCGCCCCGACTATCTTTGTCCACGAGACCTCTATAAAAGGATAAATATTCATTCAACCAAAAACATAAAAGTAATCACTAAACGTACCCGATTTTACGGAGCTGCTCGTAGGATAGATTGGATGTCATGAATGCAGACATAGCTTGACCTCCTAAAGGACTATAAGCCAACGTATGAATCCAACGTATTAAATGTCAAACACACCTTCTAAGATACCCTCTACTGGTCCGGCAAGAAGGAACGCTCGCTTGTAGCTCTCGATATCGACGGCGCTAACGGGAGGGAAATGAACATGATTAGGTTTCTTGACATCCGTAATCCCTTTCAACGTAGGAAGCGGACCAGCTAAACATTCGTCAGTTCGGCGTCCGACACATGGAGGGGAGGACAATTTCAAGAAAGCCGAAAAAGTGCTAACTTTTGCGCAAGAGACCCGAATCCAACGCCTCGCCCGCCTGCGCCCACCCCATCAACCGAATAGCCATCGCCACCTCGTCCTTCGACAGGTCCCCACTCCCATTCTGGTCCGCGAGATTCCAGATATCCCGCAGCTGCTCCACCGTCAGGCCGCTGCGCCCGAAGAAGTCGACGGCAAGACTCGCGGGGAGCGCACCGGCCTCCTCGCACTTCGCGATCTTCAAGAGCTGCGCTGCCAGTTCTGCCTCGTCGTCTGACGCTGAAAACGCCTGCATAGACATGAAAGGTGGGGAGAAAATGAATATTGGGGTATCAGGGAACTTTAAGTCCCAGGAGGGTCCTGGTTGTCCGCTGCGCAGCCGCAAGCACAGCGTTCGCTTCTGTACGTTGGAGTGCTTCGGGTGTTCTTTTCGTTCGAGTTGGATCACTGCATGAGATCTATGGTGCGTTTCGAGAGCCTTGATGATTATGAGGTCACGCTAAAGAGGGATAAAATTGACAGAGGAAGGAAGGTGGTCGACGTTGAAGCTCAAGAGCGTGCGTGAACGAGCGCCTAGTACAGGTAATCTGCACGCGCGGGGACATTGACAAGCATCTCCATGTGGTTTCCATGGGCTTGGCAGTGCATACCAGTGCCTCAATACTTACAGCCTCTACTTACACACGCAATGCTTTTTCAGCACTTACTGAGTAATACTTGAATTGATTGTTTGAATTTATTTGCTGATGTCTGAGGAAAGCGATAAACGTTGTTGTAAATACATGGATGTTCGATTCCCTCTTGTTCCTTTTCATCTCGCGTATACACTCCTTAGATAATACATTCCCTTGCATATATAGAGTTAGTTTCACACGTGCCTCTCCTCAGTTCGTCTATAACGTCGAGACTGAGGTGAGCCCCTATACATACAATATCTCTACTTATTTACTCACTCATATACCTGTAGACTCTCTCCTTTATTCCAGGTATATCTTAATACATCAGTTCGTCTATAACGTCGAGACTGAGACTCTCTCCTTTATTCCAGTGGTGCCACGTCAATTACACACTCTCATTTCAATAGGTTATGGGCCCCGGTAGCCTACACATTTACTAGACACATTTGAACCACTGCGAAAACCACTGCGAACTCCCTTTCTATTTTTGCTGCTATGCCAGAACCTTCCAAACCCGTTTCCGCCGCGTCAAACCGCCTGTACGACATCCCATCATTGGAGAATGATGGATCCAACTTCCAGACGTGGAAGTATAGGATAACCATGGTCCTCGACGTTCGAGGACTCATCGGAATTGTCGACGGCACCGAATCGAAGCCGCAGCCGCAGGCTTCGACATCAGGCAAGGCCGCCGAGGGCGCGTCTACCGAAGTCGACAAACTTGCCGAGTGGGAAAGACGGGACAAAGAGGCGCGCGCGCAGATCACGCTGACGCTCAAAGACGAGCCGCTCAGTGGCGTTATTCACGCGATCTCCGCAGCCGACGTGTGGGACAAGCTCCTGCGACGTTACGAAGGAAAAGGCAAACAAGATGTCGCCTTCCTCACAGGCGAGATCTTCCGGAGCACGTTTACCGACGAAAACCCCATCGAGCCCCAGCTCAACGCCGTCCGTCACAAGGCACACATCCTCAAAACCCTGAAGCACGAGCTCAGCGACGCGCTCATCGCCATCGCACTCATCATCTCGCTTCCGGAATCCTACTCAACCCTTCGCACCATTCTCATGGCTACGCCAGAAGATAAACTCACCACGGATTGGGTCGTCGCTCAAGTTCTCACAGAGGAGAAGAGCCGACAGAACCCTAATTCCTCGCATTCTGCACTTATGGTGCGAACCGCAAAAGGAAAGCCGGGCGATGCTTCGAAGTCTTCCGGCGCGAAAGGATCTGATAAAAAGGTTATCCGTTGCCATCACTGCAAGAAGAAGGGTCACCTTAAACATGAGTGCCGCAAACTCAAGGCGGAACAGGCAGCTGCAAAGGACAAGGATTCAAAGGGGACATCAGCTCCAGCTGAGAAGAAAGAGGGCGATCTCACCGCGAAACTCACGACGGTATCAAGCGCCGACAGCGACGACAAGCTCACGCTGCAGCTATTTGTAGCCAATAGCATTGCTAAGCGCCCGTCAATGCTCTCGAAGTGGGTGATCGACTCGGGCGCTTCAGCGCCGATGTCGGCGAATCGTTCCTGGTTCCACTCCTACCGCGATCTTGCCAAGCCGAAAGAAGTCTGGCTCGGAGACGAGCGCTTCATCCTTGCTACAGGAATCGGCCGTATTCATCTCAATCTTCACATTCCTGGCAAAGAATCTCAACTCACTATTCTCCAAGATGCCTATTTCGTACCGAAGCTTCGCGGAAATCTGATCTCCGTGTCGCGGCTCACGCAAGCTGGGTACTTCGTCGAATTCGCTCCTGGGAACACCTGCGAAATCGTTAATACCTCGCGCATGGTTTGTGGTGTAGGGCACCTTGATGATAACTTATACATCCTCAAAGCGACGCCCGTCACACCCGAACGTGCCTACATCTGTCAATCACCCTCGTCGCCTGCCAATGCCGCCGACGATCTTGATCCAAACGCCGAAAATCAGCTCTCCGCGTTTATGGCTAAGGTCAAGGTCTCAAAGGCGCCGCTAAGCACCTGGCACCGTCGTTTCGGCCACATCTCGCCGGAATCTGTATGAAAGCTGGTCAGCAAGGACATGGTAAAAGGGATAGACATTACCGAGGATGACATGCACGATATTACGTGTGTCCCATGCCTTGAGGGCAAACAGACGCGAAACCCAATTCCGAAGGAATCGGACGTCATTCACCCCCGCCTACTCCATCGCATCTACTCGGATCTCTGCGGACCTATGCAAACTGAATCTAAGCATGGTCAGAAATATTTTATGACGTTCATCAACGGAAAATCTCACTTCGTCAAGGTCGAGCTTCTCCGGGAGAAGTCAAAGACCCTTGCTTCTTTTACGAAGCTTGTGAACCGCGCAGAGATCGAAACGGGCGATAAGGTCAATTTCTTCAGGACCGACGGTGGAGGCGAGTACACCTCTGCGGAATTCATGAAATTCCTAGAGGCGAAGGGGATACATCACGAACGGACGAACCCGGACACCCCTCAAGAAAATGGTGTTAGCGAGCGAATGAACAGGACATTAATTGAGATAGCACGCACCTCGCTGAAGGACGCAGACCTTCCTAACTCATTCTGGGGTTACGCGATTGAGCATGCCGCCCATATCGTCAACATCACCCCAACACGAGCCCTTCCTGACGAAATCACACCGTTTGAGGCCTATTTCGGCAATAAACCAAATGTCGCTCACCTTCGGGCATTCGGCTGCAAGGCCTATGTGCATGTTCCGCAGTCGAAACGTAAGAAACTGGACGCCAAATCGCTTGAGTGCATCCATTTGGGGTATGCGCCGCACAAGAAGGCTTTCGTCCTTCTGCATCGCCCCTCGGGTCGCATAATCGAGTCGCGGGATGTTCATTTCGACGAAGGGATGCCTGGTGGTCAATCCAGGGTTGTTATCGACGCTTCAGACAGCGAGAACGACGGCGATTTCGCTCCTGGGGAGTATAAGAAGTCAGAAGGCAAAAACGAGCATCAGGAAGACTCACTACACATCATGGATGCCGAAAACGATTCGTTTGACATCGTTCCTAATCCCTCTAGCCAGGACGACAGTCCTGCGCGAGTTCCTGCACCTGGAGGAGCCAATCCTGCCTCCAGTAACACCCAAAATCCCAGCAATTCGACTTCGGACGCTTCTACAGCGCGAACGAGCCAACGCGCCGCCAATCTGACTTCAGAATCGGATTCAGCGACCCCAAGAACGGGTATACGCACCTCTGCGACGGTCCGACAGCCATGTCTGTTAATATTCTACATGAAATCGTGGTAGTTCGCCAGGAAAGAAGTTCAATCCAGCTGGGTAACTCAGCTCACACAGCCACCCCACCTAGCTGAGATCGAATTTTTTCCGCCCTAGGCCAGTGGTGTATAGTGATCAGTCGACGTGCTGCTGCTGCTCACTATGCTCTAGCGCTCGACACCGTGATCAACAATGTCGAACAGTGCTCGGCACTGTTGTCAGGGTCATCCCAAAAAGGAAACCATCAAAATTTTTCCAAAAGCAGAATGACAAATTTGTAAGCTGTTTTTCCCATCATTTCCCACCATCAACTGGCCACATTAGGATGATTGTCCCATTTTGGTACTTTCTGCTCATTGGCCCATCAAACATGCCATCAAGAGCCAAACACATGACCTGGTGCCTAACCACATGACCACACATGACTGCAAATGAGGCAGGGACCCTCCTAGGGGTGGGAAAAACCTAAAATAGCATTTTCCCAATAATATTGGAAATGCACCTGGGTAGCTGGTACACCCTATATGGGACCCACTGGGACCATATTATACCAAAAGATGCGGAATTAAATTCTAAATCCCCCTGTGAAAGATTCATATTAATAGCCTCATTGGTTCAGGCCCTAGAAGCGAATTACTAATTGGAATAAATAAGCGCACGCATTGATGGCTGTTTTCCTCGACAACCGCCCGGTCGTTTTCTATGATTACAATTTTTGTCTGTAGGTATTGGAAGCGCGCTTCGAACGCGTCCTTGATCATAATTTTACGTCCGTTTCTCGCTCCGTAAAACGCTCCGGATATATTTACGCTCGCACCACATTAGCGCCGGCTACGCTTTCACTATTCGCGCGCATATTATATCATAAAATAGGTTAATAAAACACGTTTTTAACGGTACCATACTCGTGCCGATTGAATAACTCTCCGAGGCCCTATAATGGAAATTGTCGTTTGTAAATAGAATATTAACCGCGGATCGCGCCGCAACGCGCGTAGTTGCGTTGGATTCTCCTGAATTTACCGGATTTAATGATACCCTGATCATAGGGATCAGAGGCTGGGAAGGCACTGAACTGGACATGGGGATGGGCTGGATATTGCTCTGCTGGCCGGAAGATGCTATTTTTAGCGCTGCCGAGCGCGGCCTCACCCAATCCGGGCATGGATTGGTGGCACTCTCCCCCTCCCCCTCATATTGGAAATTCTATTCCTCCCTCAATTCCTATCCAATTGCTTCGTTCTTTTTTTGAATATTCAATATAAATGGGGTACCATGCGTCTATACCACCTATATATTACTATAATGCATGCACCATTTGATATTTCGATATTCCTATATTTTGGACACTGCATTTGAGGTTTTCACTGTATATATGAAGCTTATTAGCCCATATAAAGCGGTGGAAAGCTGCAGGTAAGTACCTACTACAGCTTTGGGTAGTTTAGAAGTTAGCTGGATACTGCCCTATAGCTCTATACCTATAAAGAGGGAGATTTCTGTACATCCTCCTTGATAAATCCATATCTCAACCAATACTGGAGCTATAGCCAAGTTTTAAGGATCCATTAGCATATTAGACATGTCTTCTTTAGTTCTGTTACTCAACAATTGTGCTCTCATTGCTTTTAATTAGCCATATTGTCAGAATGGTTAAATATAGCAGAAATAGAGGTATTCTGCTCATAGCAATTCACATCAACACTCTAAAATTCTGTAGAGCTCGGATATTATAGCTCTTATCAATACCTACAGCCTAAGATAGGCCGAAAAATATTAGAGTGAGTGAGTGGAAAGATATGGTGGAAACATTCAAAAGAACATGAGTTAAACAGAGGTCTATCATAGTTATATAGATACTCTTGATCTAGTCCGATGTTTTGAGTAGTACTTCCACAGTATCTTTCCACTCACTTACTCTATTTTCTTGGGGCCTATCTTCAATTGAAGGTATTGATGAGAGCTATAATATCCTACCTCAATAGAATTTTAGGGTGCTTATGTGAATTGCTATAGGCAAATTACCTGTATTTCTGTGATATTTGACCATTCTGGTATTATGTATGGCCCATAAAATGCAATGAAAAGAAGAATGTTGAGTGGCAGAACTAAAGAAGACCTATCTAGTATTTTAATGGACCTTTGAACTTGGTTACAGCTATAGTATTGGTTGAGATATGGATTTATCAAGTAGGATAAGCACCAGGTGGTCTCTTTAGAGCTATAGCGCTATAGGGCAGTATCCAGCTAACTTCTAAACTACCCAAAGCTGTAGTAGGTACTTACCTGCAGCTTTCCACCGCTTTATATGGGCTAATAAGCTTCATATATACAGTGAAAACCTCAAATGCAGTGTCCAAAATATAGGAATATCGAAATATCAAATGGTGCATGCATTATAGTAATATATAGGTGGTATAGACGCATGGTACCCCATTTATATTGAATATTCAAAAAAAGAACGAAGCAATTGGATAGGAATTGAGGGAGGAATAGAATTTCCAATATGAGGGGGAGGGGGAGAGTGCCACCAATCCATGCCCGGATTGGGTGAGGCCGCGCTCGGCAGCGCTAAAAATAGCATCTTCCGGCCAGCAGAGCAATATCCAGCCCATCCCCATGTCCAGTTCAGTGCCTTCCCAGCCTCTGATCCCTATGATCAGGGTATCATTAAATCCGGTAAATTCAGGAGAATCCAACGCAACTACGCGCGTTGCGGCGCGATCCGCGGTTAATATTCTATTTACAAACGACAATTTCCATTATAGGGCCTCGGAGAGTTATTCAATCGGCACGAGTATGGTACCGTTAAAAACGTGTTTTATTAACCTATTTTATGATATAATATGCGCGCGAATAGTGAAAGCGTAGCCGGCGCTAATGTGGTGCGAGCGTAAATATATCCGGAGCGTTTTACGGAGCGAGAAACGGACGTAAAATTATGATCAAGGACGCGTTCGAAGCGCGCTTCCAATACCTACAGACAAAAATTGTAATCATAGAAAACGACCGGGCGGTTGTCGAGGAAAACAGCCATCAATGCGTGCGCTTATTTATTCCAATTAGTAATTCGCTTCTAGGGCCTGAACCAATGAGGCTATTAATATGAATCTTTCACAGGGGGATTTAGAATTTAATTCCGCATCTTTTGGTATAATATGGTCCCAGTGGGTCCCATATAGGGTGTACCAGCTACCCAGGTGCATTTCCAATATTATTGGGAAAATGCTATTTTAGGTTTTTCCCACCCCTAGGAGGGTCCCTGCCTCATTTGCAGTCATGTGTGGTCATGTGGTTAGGCACCAGGTCATGTGTTTGGCTCTTGATGGCATGTTTGATGGGCCAATGAGCAGAAAGTACCAAAATGGGACAATCATCCTAATGTGGCCAGTTGATGGTGGGAAATGATGGGAAAAACAGCTTACAAATTTGTCATTCTGCTTTTGGAAAAATTTTGATGGTTTCCTTTTTGGGATGACCCTGACAACAGTGCCGAGCACTGCTCGACACCATTGATCACAGTGAGCAACAGTATAGTCCCTAGTGAGCAGCATAGACCACTGGCTTAGAGTGGCAAAATTCAGTCTCAGCTAGGTGGGGTGGCTGTGCTAGCTGAGTTACCAGGCTGGATTGAACTTCTTTCCTGGACAACTACCATGATTTCATGCATGATATCACCAGACACTAGTGCGACCACTGCCTTTTCTACAAGAAAGAAGGCGACACAATCATTATTATTACGGTCTACGTCGACGACTTCATTCTCGCCTCCAACGACCCATCTGCCCTCGAACAAATCAAGTCCCAGCTTCGCGAACACTTCGAAATCACTGAGCTTGGCGACATCAACTGGATCCTCGGCATGCACGTCAAACACGATGAGGCTCGCCGCCTCGTCACCATCTCCCAGGAGCGCTACATCGAGGACATCCTCGATCGTTTTGGCATGACAGACTGCCGTCCTGTTAGTACTGTCCTATTTAAATCAATTCGTCCGTCACATGTCACAAGCCTTGTGGATTGGACGAAAAGTGGTTCGGGTCACAGGTCACCGAGAGAGTGGACGGCTGGGACAAATGGTTGAAAAACACAGCTTAAAATCGCATTTTCTACTCAAAAATGGCCTGAATATGATAGCTACATGTATTCTAAACTCCCAATTGTCCACCAATATCATCCTCATTGTCGTCGTGACGCCAGAATGTTTTGCGGCTGTAGAGCTGATTTGGACGTCGCCTCCTTTTCCCACGGCCTAACTCTTCTTCTTCAACAACCACAACCGTCGCCGCTTCATCCTCAAACTCCTCTGCTACACAGTCTGCAACGATTAAAGTGTCAACAATGGAAAAACCTTCAGGTAGCTTTCTTTCCATCATCTGTCCCAGCAATACCTGAATTGGAATATCGCTATCATCAGATGGGGCTGCATGATCATCAAGATCTTCAGTGATGATATCCTCGACTTGAAAGCTGGCTTCAGGTGGGAGAATATCATCGCTTTTCTTCATAGTCAACTCAAACCAAAACTCCGGATCTGTTTCTTTTAGTTCACGTAGCCGTGCACGCGCAGCAACACCAGTTAAACACTCATAAGAGAGGTTCCACTGTTTAGCAACACAGTGCTCGAAGGACTAAAGTAGGAGATTGGAATGTGAGTTCATTCTATCTTTCATTCACTTGAAAAGTGCTTACCTTCTTGACGAGCTCAGGCTTATTGATAGTTTGGTACGCATTCCACATCCATTTTGTCGTCCTATCGCGTGATGAGGCTATTCGATCATCGATCTTGATGACAGGTTGGTTGTCCTTGTATTGCTGAAGGAGTTCCATAACGATGTCTTCATGGTATGATTTTTTTATTGATAACTTGAATGGGCGCTGAATGCCAACGTCGCAGGGCTGGAAAACTCCGGTACAACCTCCAGGAACAAAATCGAGAAGGATTGTTGGGTGTGAGGTGCGTATCCAGCTTGTAAACTGCCTTGAGTGATGTACCGACCAGACGTCAATGATCCAGAGAGACTTTTGCGATGGAGGAAGGCCAAGTTTGGCCTTTTGGGAATCAAAATAGGGTGCGAGAATATTATTCACAAACGATTGCATCGTTTCGTGATTTGACCAGTATGTCTTTGTTCCCGATTCCTCCAGAAGAAAACCAGCATTGAGAAGGTCTTGATAGTGTGGTGATGTGTGTGATGGACGAGAGCGTTGCGTCTTTCCATTATATATTGCTTGCATGGGAAGGGCAACCCCATTGTTTGCCACGGACACGAGGACAGTAAACGCGCGCTTCTCTTCAGCTCCATGAACAGACACCTGTTTGGAACCAGTGGGTGCCCACGTCATCTTGTCGCCAGGTGCGTAGACTACCTGAGTTTGATCCGAATTGACGATTAGAGGTGCAGGAATGTCTTCTTCTTTGATCAAATAGGCTTTTCGAAAGAATGACTTCTCGCATTGGTCCTCCCAGTTTTCAGGACGTTTTTGGGCGGCCTGAGTTCCTTTTCGTTTTGACCAAGCCATTTCCTCATGAAGCCACTTCCGAATGAAGGATTCCGAAGCTCGAAAGACCGAATCGTCTGGAAATCTTTTCTCGAGAATTTCGGGTGCATTAGACATGATAGCCGCAATCATCAGGGCACGAACTGTGGTGACAGATATTTGGGCTCCTCCCTGGGGAGATTTTCGAGTTGTTTTCTGACAATTGTAACGACTTCAGGGTGATTTTTCTGTAAGCATAAATCAGTATGTTTTATCAATTAACTGAAGTATATTACTTACTAGAACACCCCTTCGGCCTCCGTTTGAATGGCCAGGCTCATTTCCATGCTTGAGACGTGCCAAAAAAGTTTCCGACCACTTTGGTTTTGAACCGCTGCGGTCAATCCATCCATTTAGAGTGGTATGGCTGAGATTTCCGAATGATCGTTGGTCTTTCTTGTTCAACTCTGGACAATTGCTCGAGTACTCCAACGAGGACCCCCAGCAGCAATTCTGGCCTGTTCAATCTGCGTGAAGAGAAAGGGGGTAAGCCAATTGTGGTATTTCGATGGTTTGTCCTCTTTTGTTCGCTTTTGTCCTGATGGTTTCCGATTCTTATCTTTGAATTTTTTTATCAGTGTATTTGCAGGTCGACTCAATTCAGCAACTGTTCCCCCCAAATCAATCTTCGGAGGCTCTGAAAGTTCCATCGTCTTTGACTAGCACCCAACGTCAGTATGTGTTTTTTGTCCAATGAGATTAATTGATACCTTCATTCGACTTCCACCAGGACTTCGTAAGCCTCTCGCAATCTCGGATTTTTTGTCCCTTGTTCGCTGTGCGCGTTTACGGTCAGTCGCCCTTTGTCTTCGCTCTTCTACCATCACTTGAATCCTTCTTTCTTGTTTCCAGTGTATGTTATCTGCCCGCTCTGCCACATCTATAGATGATTGAGCCACCCATTTTTCATGCTCGCTTTCGGTAGCTTTGTGAAAATACAAAAGAAGACCATGTGGCGGCTCTTTGCTTTCAAGAGCTTGACGGATCGATGACTCTCGATGGCGTGGTTTCTTTCTGGTTGGACTATTGGATGGTGTAATATTTTTGCGATCGTGGTATGTGCGCTTTGTCGTGTCGCTTTCTAAGGGTGTTGATGCATGATCTTCTAATATTGGTAGGGGTGTAGGGGTTGGAATATAAGATTCCTCATCGGTTTTCTGTATGGGAATGTCATCCGGATATAAGGTAGAAGAATCTATATTATCCCATGTCCAGTCAAAGTCTGAGACTAGATAGTTAGCCTCGACAACCGGATAGTCAACCTTGATGACAAGCTCTTCCAAGCTCGTGCATTCTGGAATTTCTTCATCAAGCTGTGGCTAGCCATTTCAAAAAGTAAGTTCGCATCAATCATGGTAATCCTTGAATATAGACTGACCTTTTCATAAATTAAAGGACCAGTCAGACGAAGAAAGATTCGTAGCCGTTCATCGAGTGCGCATCCGGATTGATCAAGCAGGGTTTTTCCATAATGAGAAACGACCGAAGTGCATCCCAAGAGAGCACACCACAAGAGAAAGAATCTGCTTGGGAGCATATCGGAAGTGTACCGTGCAACAAAGGGCTCGCTGATTGCATGTGATATCCAACCCACCATTCGATGACTCACTGCATAGACAAGGGCATGGTTTCTCCGAGAGGATCTCCATAGAAGACTTGATGATCTTTGAAGTTAATCACGAGCGCTACCCAGTGGACATCATTCTTGTTCGCAATGGTTGCGAGGTATGATTTTTCACCTCGAGCGAGTGCATCTCCATGCTCACGCAGCCAGGAATAGTGTTTTTTTGCTCCGTAATCTTGTCTGTCGGAATATGCAGCACTAAGAAGCAAGAAAAAAGCCGTGTTTTCGATTAGGATATCGTTTTGTCCTCGGCTCTGCAGGTCCTCGCCCAATAAATCGAGCATAATTAGTTCGTGGTTATCACTCAACCATTCCGTGGTCAAGAAAGCTGACAACTCGTGTATAGGAATCGTGTTGCCGTAGACATTTGGGGGTAGCTGACCGGACCATGGCATTGCTGCTAGACGGCTGAAGACATTCTGTAGTAATTCCGAGCCAGGGTTGTTGTCTATCTGGGCTTGTAGCTGGTTGAAGGCATCCTGCCATTGCGATTGGGTTTTTTGGATGGCGGAGATCCGAGCCCAGTATGTTACGGTAATTAGGGGGAACCTTTTCTGTCCAGCGGTAGATTCATGTGGGCATTGAATGGATTTGATTGTAGGATCCTTGGTAAGAGTGATCAAAGCATCGATGATCCTCTGTGGTGGTGGTCGCAAACCAAGAATGTCTGTGGTTTTTTCGGAGTTCGGTGGCATGTTGGATATGTATTTGTTGGGACGCATATGAGGGTTCACTGTTGCTGCTATGGGTAATTGGAAAGCAAGAAAAGCAAGAATAGGAAGCTTGATATCTGGTAGGCATTTCTCGAGCTCTGGTGGAAGATTTGCCATGATATTCGTGACGAAGAGGCTGAACCTCTGTGTTTCAATTCCCAAGTTCAATACTGGCTTGGCTATTTCAGCCGAATATGTAAAAATCGCTACTCTATTCAATCTCTATTTTTGGCTTGTGCTAACTTAATATGAGCTTTTGCGGATGCTAGCACCCCCTTTCAAGACTACTGGGAGAAATTTTGGACGAATCTTCAGAATTTTGGACGAATTTTGGGCATGTCCCAGGTCACCGGCTGTCTGGACATTGGCTGAATTTCGTCCAGCTGGTCACAGGTCACACCCCTGGACGAATTGATTTAAATAGGACAGTACTCCAATGGATCCCAACACTCATCTCCCTTTCCTATCCGAACCCGAGGTCGACACTCAAGACTATCAACAATGTGTTGGTTCGCTCATCTATCTCATGAGCTGCACTAGGTTCGACATTGCTCAAGCAGTGGGCGTCGTCTCCCGCCACAATGCTGCACCCGGACAAGAGCACCTCAATGCAGTAAATCGCATTTTCCGCTACTTACGAGGGACTTCCGACTACGTCCTTGTCTACGACGGCAACTGCGGACCCTCCGAACCCATCATCTATACCGATTCTGATTGGGCTGGCGACCGTAACGATCGTAAGTCCACATCCGGCTACATATCGACCCTTTCAGGTGGCGCGATTACGTGGGCGTCGAAGAAACAAACCTGTGTTGCTCTTTCGAGCACTGAAGCCGAATTCATTGCAGCATCAATTGGTGCTCAAGAAGCTAGCTGGCTCCGCAGTCTCTTCGACTCCATTGGTCTCCCTATCCTTGATCCTACTCCTCTCCTCGTCGATAATCAATCCGCCATTCATCTCATCAAGAACGGCAATATCAACGAGCGCACGAAGCACATCGACACGAAGTATCGCTTCATCTGCGATTACCATGAGACTGGTATCATCGAAGTCGACTACGTTCCGACTGGTGACCAACTCGCTGACATTCTCACGAAGTCGCTCGCGCGTGAAAAATTCACTCATTTTGTCAAGTCTAATGGACTCAGGCCACACTCGGAGGTATATGCTCGCTGAGTGGGCGTGTTGTAAATACATGGATGTTCGATTCCCTCTTGTTCCTTTTCATCTCGCGTATACACTCCTTAGATAATACATTCCCTTGCATATATAGAGTTAGTTTCACACGTGCCTCTCCTCAGTTCGTCTATAACGTCGAGACTGAGGTGAGCCCCTATACATACAATATCTCTACTTATTTACTCACTCATATACCTGTAGACTCTCTCCTTTATTCCAGGTATATCTTAATACATCAGTTCGTCTATAACGTCGAGACTGAGACTCTCTCCTTTATTCCAGTGGTGCCACGTCAATTACACACTCTCATTTCAATAAACGTTACTCGCGTTGACGGGAAATTTGTTTTATTTTACATTTTAGCAATACAATTCTAAAAGTACAACGGTAGTGTTGATTTCGACCATTGGGCCTCCTGCCGGAAGTAAATATAATTCTGGGACTCCTAGCCTCTCCTAGCGTCCACGATGCTCGATTTCCAAAAGCAAAGGACATCTCCTCCGCTCAGCGCCTTTCTTTTGTGCTCGTCGCTGGAGCATGTCCGGCGGAGTGATGGGAAGCGTCGTCGACGTCAATATTGTTCTTGATGTCGTTGTCGTCGCCAATTTGAGTGTAGTGGATGAGGGCAGATAACTGTTGAACACGTTTTATAGGAGTCAGAACCGGCGCCTACATATGAAACTCAAGATTCAAAGGAATACGATCTGTTGTAGACGATGTTTTACATCCTTGATATCCGGCCGTTTCGTAGGATCTGTGGCCCAACACATGGTGAGAGTTCCCCAGCATTCATCCGTCAATAATGGTGCTTGTGCGGGTCTTGAAGGAGATTTATTGCTGCTTTTGAAAATCTCAGCGACTATTGCGTGCTCAGTTCGCAAGTGCGCGTATGGGTGCATCCCCGTAATGGCCTATAGCAAAGCGTAGGTATTAGTAGAATAAAAATTCAATTTGGAAAGATTATCCACTGACATAAAATGCGACGCTCCCAAATGAGTAAACATCACTGGACATTGCTGGCGTAGCATCTTGCAATAGCTCAGGGGCAATCCACCTCGCTGAGCCTCCAACCTTGGATGTGAAGAAAGAGGGCCCCTGAAGCTCGTCGATGACATTGGAGAGCCCAAAGTCGCTGAGATGCGCAGTGTTATGGTCCATTAAGACGTTGACCTATTGTTCACAGCATTATAACCGAGGAAGGAGTTTGAAGGATAAGCTTACATACCGGTGTCAGGTCGCCATGGATAACCTTTTGCGAATGCACTAGAAAAGGTAGGTATTGTGGTTAATATTGTAACCGTACGGGTTGATTGAATTCGAAAATGATTCACGGTATGACAGCCCATCTGCGATATCGATGCACTGGAATGGTGGTCCCCTTGATCAGCTTTGCATGCCTACAATGCAGAGATATGGATTGATAATTACAATGTTCAATCGTTGTTGAAGATTTAAATTGTCCGTTTCCTTCTCGAGGTAATCAGAAAGGGTTCCCTGGCTCATCCACTGGCAGACCATTGAAGTTTTGCCAAAGTCAGACGTAACTCCAAGAAGGGATACAATATTGGGGTGGTTGAGATTTCCCCAGATACGCAGTTCTCTTCGTAGTCTCTGCATCATGAATGAGCACTGATATATCCGCAACGAGATTAGAACTGCATACCTTATCCAGCTTTTCGATATTTGCTTGACCGTAAATATGCGAACGAAGCTCCTTGATAGCAACCTAGACGAATCTCGTCAGCCTGCTGCATGTGAGGTTCATGAAAGTAACACCTTCGACCTTTGTCGGTGTTGAATCCGTCACCCAGGATCCCATGTAAACGTCTGCAAAACTTCCGCCTCCAACTGGACGTTCTTTAATGACCTTTCCACTAAGGTCATTCAGCTGCGCGTAGGCGAAAGGGTTTGATCGAGGATGACTGGTTGGAATGGTAGGACTTATCAAGAATGGCTCGGCAGACTCTTTGGCCGAGTCCAAAAAGCGCGGGTCGAGTGGTTGAAGGGTGTCGCTCACGTCTCGCTCTGGCGGACTGGAGACCACCTGTCGTGGTGATGGAAACCGTGTGGGCGTAGGCGTTCGCGATGTCGGATTTCCGTGCAATTCTGCTGCGGGATCTTCGAGCGGCGATAGTAGGTCTGCTGAAGCTGCTGTAAGTATCGAGGGACTTGGGAGGAAGGAAACATGGGGGGCCGATCTTGTTGAGAGTAATTGTTTACGTTTAGGGCGGTTAATCGAAGCAGGAGGCGATAAACTTGCATGCGTGGTTGATGACACAGTATGCGCTCTCGCTCTAATTTGACGCCTATGAGATATTCGTAAAGAGCGGTCTTTCTCAGGGACCTGTGAGGATGAGGGTGGGGGCCGCGGTTCAGCCTTCTCTGGAAGTGGCGATATATGCGAAGAACGGAATCTCGACTCCAGAGAGGGCGACAGTAATGAGGCAGGGAGGGTTTCCGGTATTCGTCCACCTGTCAGTCTTTGCTTGAGTAGATGTATGACGATAGCAAAGTCATCTGGCGTTAGACGGCTATCACGATTCAAATGTGCTAACATCCTTAATCAATTTATCAATGTCAAAAATTCAGCTCAAGAGCAACAAAAACACACACCATACGCGCTCCAGTTCAGCTTGAGGCAGACCATATCCCATCAGAAATTTAGCTGCTATAGCCGTTTCTATAAAACCTTTGCGATCAGGATCGAGTTGAAGGAAAAGATTATTGGCTTCCATCCTTTCGTGAGGGAGAATATCCCCTTGATCTTGTCTATCGGGAGATCGGATGTTCAGAAACTCGAACTGGTCGTAGAGCTCTTGAGGGACGACGGGACTGGTGGAGGCGCTAGTCAACAAGTGAATGCGGGACAGGAACGAAGGATCAGTGAAGTCTACATGAAATGGATTATTGCGTCCAAAAGATGAATCTCGAGCTGGAAGAGGAATAGAAATGGGAATAGGAATAGGGATGGAAAGGCCAAATGTATTTTGTTGATTATGAGGGATAGTGATATTGGGGGAAAGTGATACATGATGCATAGCAGGAGACGGATTAGAAATATCGTGTACAGAGTAATTGTGAGAGTGAGAGCCTACGCGGTGCTGCTTTTGCCTGTTGGCACCTGTCCCTCCGGGACTCCTCGCCACAGGCACTCCGAACGCCGCTACCGCTCCCGAGCCTGAGATCGACTCGCGCTGGCGGGGCCACACGAGCGTCGGGTAGGACCCTTCGCCTTGTTGGCTGTCAGACGAGAAATGCTTGTCGAATGCAAGCGGTTCCGAAGGGAAGAGGAGCGTTTCGCGCTCGTCCAACTGGAAGAAATGTGGGGCAGTAAGGTATGTGGTGCCCATGGTGAAATTGCCAAGGGCGTGTGGAACAGGCGGGAAAGTGTGTGTTTCAGTCGGGAGAGGTCGTTGGGATGGTGCTGGTGGAACGCCAAACTTGAGTACATCCCGCTCGTCGTTGGCGTCTTCCCCTTGCGATCGCACCCTAAGCTGGATGGATAATTTTCCATCCCGATTTATACCTCCTGTCCTCCGTTTGAGGCGCTTGTAGAGCTTCCAAGCAGGCAAAACCCTCAACAAACTGAAGAGACTGCGGAACAGCACAATCCCATGCTTGTATATCGTCGGTAGCGCCATGTCGATTCCCTCTGCACCTGGATGCCCAGTACTTACGAGTCTGTCGTCGAAGTCCATCCCAAGAGTCCACGCCTCGAGAAGGATAAAACGCCGCGCGGGTTCAACTTTGACGCGAGGCATGTCGGGGGCGGCATAGACCAATACCTGGTCATTGGGAAGCTCAGGCACGGCCAGAAGGACTTGTATCTCAAGTACAAGTGGGCCTGGGGCAGGAGCGAGCGAGATGGTGCGGTATGGCATGCGTGCATCATTCGTAAAGAGTTCGCAGTCTGGTGTCTCAAGGTTGAACTGTTCGCCGTGCGTGGTCAATAACAGAGAATTGATTTGGAATTAATTATGAAAAATCCGCCGCCCAGTTGGTTGGCGTTCCGGATGGGTTACAAGAAGGACAAGACAGAAATGAGAGATTCAGGGAAACAATTAGGTTAGTATATGTAGACCAATCGCGTTCCAAAGACCCACTTACCCACTTGTCCGTTTTCGCTTGCGCGCAAGCGCCCTCCGTCACGCGTGCATCATGCAGGGTATAGAAGAACTTGGTGTAGAAGTGGAATGCGAGTTGGTCCGCCTTCTGGATATAGTCAGACATGTCCTCTCCGTTGTGTGTTCCTAGTCACTAACAAGGAACACCCGCCGTTAATGCAGCTGCAAGTATGAGCTTGTGGCCGTAGTAAGGCCGTACCGTACGACTTGCGTACGACTCGGACATAGTGGGAATGAATGACCAGGGAATCACTTCTCAAATGATCTCATCGCCCAGCACATGACCTCGCGACGTGATCTTCGCGGCCCTCTGAGTCTTGCTTGAACATTTGACCTTCTGTTCTTGCATTCTTTAAATCTCTTACTATTTTGACAGGACACAATATTACTTTTATTTTAACAGTACAACAGCCACAAGTACAATAGTCTAATGAGAATATATGTGAGATAGGAATAGATTGATTGGCAATTGGAGAAATCAAAATATAGGTATAAGATGTGAGTAGTATGATTGTAACAATGAGATGGGCAAAAGGCCTGAAGACAGATGAAGGAGAAATGTGAGTAGGTACAGGAAATCAAAAAAACATGCAATGAGAAAACCGAAGCCATCTAAAAGGAACAAGAACAAAAGAAAGAAGGAAGAACCTAGTACATACTCATCATTGCCTCAGGCGAAGACGCAGGACTGGGCTCTGGGGAGAACCGCAGAAAATCCTCATAAGAGAAAAGGGCATCATCGTCCAATTGACAAGACGGCACCTTGTTTTGATGCGCTCCTCCAGCAAATGGATAGGCAAGGTCGGGTGAAAGCCGACAGATATCGTAGTCGTACGTGAGTGTGTTCAGGGAGAAAGGGGAGGAATAGGGAGAGTATGGGAGAGTGTGATAGCCGGTGGAGGGGGAGAAGTTGACATTGGGCCCTATTTGCTCGCCGCTATAGCCGTCGAGCGAGGGAGGACACAACTCCTGCGCGAGATAGGGTTGTTGAACGATTTGGAACTCCTCCGTGAATGGGTTGAGTTCCAGAACCGAAAACTCCCGCATGCTTCCGAGCTCCGGGAAGAGAGGCGAGGAACTGGGTCGCTGAGGACTCGTCTGTGGTGTCACTGGATAAGAAGTTGAAGGAGACGAGGAACTCGGCGACGGCACCCAGTCGATCACCCCATGGCTCGGCACCGCTACGTGAGCAGCGGCGCGAGGAGTCGCGTCGCGTGATGGGATGTGCTCGGGAGAGTACGATCCATGCGAGGCAGACAGTGGTGAGGCAGAAGACGACGATGGCGTCGGCGACCAGGCCACCTCGACAGTGGGCAATGCGCGCCTGACGCGCGACGACGTCGCAGAGGAGGCCCGTGCCTTTCTCGCGGCTGCCTTTCCCCCCTTTGTCTGAGAAGACTTCTCAGACGACGCGCGCAAAGGGGCGTACTTGTAGCCGGGGTACTTGAGCTCGTGCTTCCGTTTCAACTCCAGCGCGATGACCCTGAAGGGCGTCTTCTCCGCCTCCGTCAGCTGTTTCCAAGCCTGGCCGGCATTCGTGCTGAGCACTGTCTGCTTGCCCTTCGCGCCGCCGGAGATGGATCGGTGAAATGCCGATCTGAAGACGAAGAAGGGATTGGAAGGGCGCGGCGGCGGCACATCGCACCCAGCTTCGGCTGTGCGGCGGTGGGGCTTCGCCTTGCGTGCTGCGGGGAGTTGGCGGACGGTTGCGCTGGTGCCAGTCTGGTGATAGCTGGGGAATGGGGTATGAGGGACGGAGACCGCGATGGGCTCGAGTCGCTCGACGACGGAGCGAGCGCAAGGAGCAAAGACGTCTGTGCACGTGAGTTAATTAGGATGTGAAGGGAGAGATTGATGGTATCAATGCCGTACTTACTATCACACATATTGCAGCAGCGGAAAGACGAGGCTTTGGCAGGAGAGGGCAGGGGGAGCTAGTGGTGGGTGCTGGGGGTGCTGGGGCTCGATTTTCTGGGGAATACATCCCAATGTCAAGCCTCTTAAAAACATTTCGGCTAACCCAACGTTTTTCCAAAGAGGACGCGCTGGATGGGCCCATCAATGCCACCCCGATTCGGATGTGACCAATGTGAAGAGTCGGCGGAGATCCATAGAAGAAAGACGCCGTGGAAAACGGGACAGAAAAGAGACGAGGACGATTCGACTCTATGCGTTGCCCGAGGGTAGATATGTGTTGAGAATTACTAAAGATAATAGTATTACTGGCCACGATCCGCAAAGAAGATTACAATGTATTGGGAAGAAGAGCAAAAACAAGCTTTTGACTATGGTCAGTGACCATGGTCAGTGGCCATGCCAGTGGTCAAAACCTAGGTCTAAATGGTAAGGTTTGATAGGCCCGCCCTACATATCTGCTTGATTTTTATCGGGGTTGTCTATAACGAACTTCGAAAGTCAATTTTTTTTTGAAGTCAGACACACTGGATGGCCCATCAAACATGCCACAGCATCAGCATGCTACCCGAGCATGCCACCCAATTCGTATGTGAACAAAGTGAAGAGCCGGCGGAGATCTATAAAAAGAAGGCGCCATGGGAAACGGGAGTCCGGACAGAGGCGAAGACGAGCGTTGGACGAGCGACTTGAGGCGCTGCCGGTCTCGAGCGGGGATCCGCAAAGAAGATTACAATGTTTTGGCAAGGAGAGCATTGGGAGAGCAGAAAACAAACTTTTAACAGTAAGATTTGTTTCTCAATCAAAATCTAGGTTTGGCTAGCTAAATGACAACGAAATTCGATATATGACGGGCCCACCGTTAATTTTATATCGGGGTTATCGACAATGACCTTCGAAAGTTCTCTTCAAAAGTCTGTTGAAAGCATCAAGTCCAGTTCCATCTGATTACATTGCCCAAACACTCCTCAATCCCTTCAGTCTCCAACGCGCCCAAAACATATCTTTTCGAAGTCGTATAATTCCCTTCTACCTCTTTGCCAGTGGCCTATCCTACGTGCCGCTTTTCCAACCTCGATTCGGGCCTTGGGCCAAGGCCCAAATTGCCGACCAGAGATGGCAAAGCGCCTTTGTGAACATTCTGAATCTTGATAAGATGTTGATTCCTGTGGCATAAACTTGCACATGGCAGTACCTGGCAGTACTTGCGAAAGTCCATGCCGGTCGCTGGCATGTCACGTAGACTGCATTCGCCTTCCACGCTCCGTCATTGTTTGGCCATTGCGGTGCAGTACGTGCCACCATCTGCTGCCGATGCGTATTTGATGGGCCCATAGAAGCCCATAGCAGGAGTGCCACCCATTGTTGCTGGTAATTATACTAGGTTTGGAACAAGACCCTTAACCCACGCCTTCCTTACCTAAGTTCGAACAATGGGATACTTGACATGCTGTTTCTCCGCGCCAAGTACCGTCCATTTCAATTTTCAGACCATACATATATGGTCATCGGACTCACCAGCCGCTCTGTGGCGTGCACTGTTGGTGCACTGACTACGTAATGAGTTAACTGGATTAGGCAAAACGTTGGCCAGTGTGTCCTCCGAGTCCTTCGTTCACTTTCACCAGCATGTCAGCAATCAAGAAATGCAAGATCTCAGCCTCAACCATTTGTCGTTTTTGTCCAATAAGTGTTTTACAGCAATTTAATATGTTTTCGTCTAATCCCCAAGCACCCAGGATTCCACTAATATCATCCATCCAGCATGAATTCAGCACGAGAATTCTTCCCGAATGTTTATCGTTACTTTTTCTTCAAAACCGCGACTATGGGCTCCTTCCGACCAAAGGGTGGTCTTACTGTAATGCTGGAGAAATAATTCCATCTAACTGCTGAATTCGTGAAAATAATAAATTTACTGATCTCATTCCCCCCCGCAGATTTTGATGATATAGTTCGTACGATTTCAACTTTAGGTCCACTGATAAATTCGGGCGTACAACGACATTTTGGAATCGAGTGCGATTCCGGGGCGATTTGAAGTAATCGCGAACCAAGTCCCGTTTGTGCGTGACGGTGCGTCCACTATCCGGTGAAACGCGGCAAAGTCGCGGCACCGACGAAACGCGACGCGTTATGAACGGAGTCACAGTAACATCACACGTGGCGTGACTGTTCGAGTTTATCTCTTGAACCGAAGCCGCAACTTGTCTCTCAACTTCACCGTCTGTGCTAATTCTATTGCGATATTGGGTCCTTGCCTTGTGGTATCCTACATCCATGCGCTTTACTTTAACATCTACGCCCAACAAGAAAACCGCTGCCAGCAGAATCAGTCATTATCTTTCGCCCTCAAAACGACGACGAACCATTCCGCCATCAACGTACCATAAGACGCATCGATCGAAGGCATTCGACGAAAGAAATATATACATGGGTCTTCAGAGCGGATGCCGTTGCGCCTTGCTTCATACGAGATTATTATTTGACTTGCGAAAGAATGAGATAGAACCAGTGCGTGTATCTTGCGAAGTCCATTGAGTCGGCCATATTCATTCCATTACAGGTTCGGAGTTCTACTGGTTGGGAGCCGTTCCATGTCGAAAGCGTGAAGATCGTCGGCATGGTTGTCGTGTGCAGGTCTATGAGAAAAGGACGCTATATACTGGTGCGTACGGTGAATCTTGATTTACTACACACCGTGAATTGAAACAATGTACCGATGCAGTGGATGATGGAACCAGCGTTATCGACTGCGCGCATTCTACTACACAACTGCGCAAACCTCCCTAAACAGGAAGCAGAGAACAAATACAAACGAGTAGAGACAGACAGCCTCCTCGCTTCCTCCAAAGCCAATCGCCAGTGTGGGGCAGCTCGTGCGAGTGTCTGGAACAGTTCGGCCTCAGTTTGAGTCAAGAAATCTCAACATCGATCAAATAGGTTTGTCCTTGACGGGATCTATATCATTATTCTCTACTAATTAAGCTTCAAAGCCATATGTTCATCTTCCAATGACGAACTCTTCCACACGAGAGTCGTGCGAGAGTTGCATAGGACGTCATATTCGAGCACACATGATTTTGTGATTCCTACGCCGACAGAGATCCTATATCTCAAACCCCAATAAAGAAAATGCCGAATCCGTCTAATTCCCTACTTTCCAGTCCACCTTCCTCTATCTCTACGAGCCCAGTAAAGGAACCAGTTTACATTGTAAGTCTATCCTCACAAACAATCACGAAACTGACACATTAGCAGTCACCGATGAAGAAGGTACCTCTCAAACAATCCCAGTCAAACTCCGGCATCCCTCACGTTTACACACGGCCGACCTCACTGCCAACACGTTCCGGCTATACCTGAAACATTACATGGACGGTGCCCCAACGACGATTCAATAGCGGATCTTCCTACAACGCCGACGAAGCGACCTCGGTCTGACGAGACACCGCGCGCGTCTCTTCGATATCAAAGTTATAGCGATGCAACACCCCGACGCATCCCCGCCGGACTTCGGCCTCGAACCCTCCAGCAGCCGCACACTCGCCCCGAGCCCACCCCCGCTCGCGCACTAACGGCGATCCGCAGCGGCTTCACCCTCGCCTACCTCCGGCGCGTCCCCGAGCTCTCCCTGCTCGCGTCCCGCGTCGTCGACGCCGTCAGCCGGCGGCGCGTCGCGCGGAGCTGAAGAAGCTGAAGGAGAGCGGCCTGCCCCTGCCGCCCCGCGCCCTCCGCCCGCTGTCCGCGGCGCAGAAGCACGCGCGGGTGAAGGAGTTGTTCCGGTGGGCCGTGATCAAGCACCTGCGCGAGGGGTGCCTCGTCATCTGGGACGGGCCCGTGCGCCGGTGCTCGGACATCCGATCACGAGCGTCAGCCGCCTGTGGAAGTCGAACGCGTCTGCGTCGACTGCCGGGGGGAATAGCACGCTTTTCAGCAGTACGCTCGGGTCGCTGCCGTCTTTTCTAACAGAAGAGAACGACGATGAGACGAAGGAGCGCTCTCGGATCCTGATCCAACGAGGAGGCGTATGTTTCTTTGACCCCGAGTTCATGGCCGACTTGTCGAGGACGCTATCAAGATGCTCGTGGAGCGTAAAGTGGCTGCTCGAAATCCTATGCGGGTGCGACGAAGGAAGAGATATTGGATGTGCTGAGGAACGACGATCGATGGCAATATGTCGGGACGTGGATGGTCGATGACGCGCTGAAGAGTTTGGAGGCGGAAAGCAGGGTGTGGCAGATGGGTCGAGGAAAGTGGGACCTGACAGTATGAAGTCGGGTATTTGTTTTTGCAATGCTTATGGGACGTTGTGCTTTTCTTTCCTTTTCCTTTCTTTTTCTTTGCTGCTCGGTTACGGATTAATGCCTATTAGTGCTGACAAATTAACTATTCAACCACTCATGCACCACTTTAGCTAGATGTATCCATATTATGTATAATCATACTCATATTTTCGGGACTTCCCCGAAGTAAACCTGCTTAGTCGGCCCCTTTTCCTGGGTCAGCATTCCAGAATTCATGAGCTTTCCAATCCTTCTTCGCCTCGGGCCTGACATTCATAACACCAGCATCGTGCCACCGCACAGCGCACGACCAAAATCCTTCTCTTTCTGAAGAACGCCGCCAGCCTGGTTGGATGGGGAGCAGGTCCGCTGGGACCGACAACGGGTCGATGTCGTAGAGCTTGCGGAGTTGG
>JACGCK010000083.1:0-195070 GCA_014925825.1 Pholiota molesta
GCCTCCGCTAGCTACAGATAATTAAACAGTATAGTAATAAGAGGAGCAAAGATTTGCTTGCCTTGGCTTCATATTCAGGTGATGTATTCATAAATCGCCAACGACCCGTCTCTGGAACCTGCTCCTGACTTAGGTAGATGGTGATCAAATACCCGATAACGGCATTGTGCAAGACTTACTGTGATAGGTAGTATGCCGATCCCAGAACACCAGTCCCGACAACGATCTTCACCCGTATATCCCAAGTTCTCCAGTCACGAGGATTCAGAGGCTGGTTAGGTCCGCCGCCTGGCGTCGAAAAGCGTACATAGGTAACCTGTCTTCGTGATGTTGAAGAGAATTGGCGGATTTTCGGATTGATACGTGGCGCCCTTCTGCAACCTTGGAACATGGAAGTCGTGCGGAACATCTTTCAATGGCCTTCCAAAGTAAACGCCCAAACACAAGCAAGATAAGATTCAGAGGGAGCCGTATGGCAGCAAGAAATTACAGCAGAAGAGGTGGCCGGAGTGAACATGTCGTTCCTCGGCCGCGTCAACGTTTCACGCGCGCGTTTCAACTCGTCACACATCACAAGACGTTACCAATCTGTAAGTAAAAGCCGGGCTGCCGCATCCTGGCGGCCAATCGGGTAGCGGAATGGTCAAGAGGCAACATCAACATGGATGTCGTCTGAAATTCATTGGAATTCATGTAAAAAAATATGCCGAGTACCCGGATTGAACGAATGACCTTCTCATGTGCTTCATTGCGTATTTCCGCAACTGTACAAGTGAGACGCGACTACCACTGCGCCAACACGGCGACGGAGGTTGGGCCTTCGTTGGTCTAGAGCTCCTGGGAGGCGTGATTGCTATAGAATAGAAATCCCGCCCGAAGAACATGAAAGCAAAAGAGCAAAAAACATATAGAGTACAAACAAAATGTAATCATTGGGAAACTAGACGACATGTAAACTAGACGACATGTATGGGTCGAAATTGATCTAGTTTCTCCTTACAGCCTTTTGCATAATAAGAGTCTGTTCGGTTGCGGTTAGACGGCCGAATTATGATTATGGCTAGCTAGACCGGTGTTCGCCGGTATAGCTGATGGCTAGCCAGCTAGCCACGGGCCGGTGCGCGGCTTATTCTCACGTTCGCGATTGCACTGATCTCGCGCTGATAATCATACCTCTCAGCCAATCCACCACTTCCATGCCCCGCATTGACCTAGAATCGAGGCGGAAAAGCTTGATAATGCTGGCAGCATATGCTGTCCATGCTGCAGGTGTGGCTACAACTCTATATTCTGCTCCACTCTACTGGAAACAAGATTATCACACATCAAAGCTCTCTGGTGCTGATTGGGTTCAAGAGTTGATCGAGGGACATCCGGATAGAATTTGGACAGAGCTAGGTGTGCGGCTTCATGTATTTTTGGCATTAGTACATGATCTGCGCACTTTTTGTGGATTCAAAGATGAAAAGGTTGTTAGCGCAAATGAACAAGTTGCGATTTTTCTTTACATGTGCGTTACTGGTCTTTCAGTGCGACATGTTGGAGAAAGATTCCAGCATGCAAATGAAACTATTTCAAAGTGAGTCCCTTATATCTTTTTATTTTATTCAGTACCTTATATTATATATAGATACTTTCTTCGTACTTTACATGCTCTATCATCTGGGACATTTTACAACAAATATGTGATGCTTCCCCGCATTGACGATCCACCATCCAATCTCATTCGAAATAATCCAAAGTATTGGCCGTTTTTTGCAGGAGCACTTGGTGCAATTGATGGAACACACATAAATTGCTGTCCATCTTCAATTGACCGACATGCAATGCGCAACCGCAAAGGAGGAGTTTCCCAAAATTGCCTTGCCTGTGTTTCATTTGAAATGAAGTTCCTGTACTTTCTTAGTGGTTGGGAAGGATCTACGGCAGATGCAACCATGTACAGCCGTTCACGTTTTGTCGACTTTCGTGTTCCAGCTGGAAAATACTATCTTGCAGATGCTGGATTTGGCATTTGTGATGCTCTACTTGTTCCGTACCGTGGTATTCGATACCATTTAGCTGAGTGGGGCCGTGCTGATACACAGTACGTTTCTATTTTCTCCTCTTTTCTCATATTAATCACAAGTTGGTATAGACCTGCTAATAAAGAAGAACTTTATAATCTTCGACATGCATGTGCACGAAATGTTGTGGAAAGGATTTTTGGTGTGGTCAAGAATCGATGGTCAATTCTTACCCGTCCTCCACACTTCAATATGTCGGTCCAAGCAGAAATTCCACCCGCACTTGCTGCGCTCCACAATTTTATTATGGATGTTGATCCAGATGATTACAAGGAGTACTTGGCTGACAATGACGAAGAAGATGGTCTTGGTGATTTTGATCCAAATCCTGGACATCCTCACGAAAGTATTTATGGGGATCTTGCAACAAGTGTTGTCCAACAAGCAGAAAAGGAAAGGGCAACAATATTCCGAGACGAGGTTGCTCAAGCAATGTGGCGACAATATCAAAATGTATTAGCGCAACGTAATAACTAGATATCAAGGTATATAATGAATGTAGGATATAACGAGTGTGAGATTGTAAAGAATGGATTAAACGTAGTGAATGGGAAAATATAAGGAGAAAGAATGATTATGCATTTTGCAGTTGAACTTCTACCCAACGCCGACGTAGACCGTTATCCTTGAGGGCCATGTAAACATCAGCTGCAGATTTATCACGACGAAGCAGATCAATGAACGTAATCATATCGGAAGGATCAAGCCACGTCATCTCATTCTCCTGAGCAAATACAACCGCATTGGTGCATCGTATGGGAGTAGGGGGGAGAACATTGGATGGTGGGGCAAGAGCAGAGCTAAGCATCTCACCGAAACCTGCGAGGGATGTCGACATATTGTACAAGGCCTCTGCACCATGGGACCTGCGATTTCGTTTTGCTGAAGGGTGAGAAGGAGTTGCAGGTTCCCGCACGTTTGCGAGAGCTCAAGCTACAGGAGTAACCTAAAAGATCAATCAGTTATAATTTATACAGAAATTAAATAAATTAAAACCTCGTCGTTTGTCAGAAGGCAAAGGCTCCTCAATATCCCATGCAGGAGAGCCAGGTCTATCAATTGGAGAAAAGGTGTCTGGCTGGGAGTCAACGGAGGGAGTTTGCGAGATGGAGGCAGGGTGGAAAACGTTAGCGCCTGTCGTAGTATTCGGCATGATATCAGCAATCTTGACACGGTGGGGCCATCCCTTGTTGCATAAGGCCTTGCCAAGGGATTTAGTTGATGTATGCATCCCAAACCGACGCGCTCTCAGGAGTAATACTAGCACCGGTTTCGTCATCCCAATGCCAGCCTGAATTGTTCATGAGTGCAGCGATAACTTTGAATGTTTTCCGAAGCTATCAACATGTTCAGCATATGTATTAGCTAGGAATGAAGGTAACGTACGGCAGCCCATTTGTTCTGGCAGCTTTTCCAATCCTTCACATGCTTGTTCGTGCGGAACGGAACCATATGCTTCTCAAGGCGGGTAAAGAGAGGTTTTTGAAATTACCTCCATCACCAGCCTCGGAGCGGTGCTCATGGAGAAAATCGACAAGAGCGACCTCCTCGGCATGTGTCCAGGTCGATGAAGGAGCCATATGGACAGGACAATGGGACGAGATGAGAGAAGGGGGATAAAAGAGAGCGAGGCATGGACTCACTCTTTTATATATGAAAACACCCAATCCAATGTGTTTTTCGGTTCATATTACCATCAAACGAGGTGTGAGGACTGGACACTTAGGTACTTGTACAGAGGACTGTAGATCACATGATAGTCACATGTTACCATGTAGATACAGCCATCCAGCTGTATTAGATAATCAGATTTACCTTTAACCTTTACTTGAAGGACGAATCCACACACTGCCGGTATGACCAGATAGTCTACTCCCTACCATGGGTCATATGGGGGCACAGGCGAGCCTTACCACGCAGATCTCTCTGGCTGAGCATCCATCCCTGCTTGCCTGGTCAACGGCTCACATTGCCCTGGATAGGGTCACATTCCTCCTGAGTAGGATTACAACTCGCTCTCCCTGGATCTCCATCCAGCCCTCTTCCCAGGTCTCCTTCAGCCTTCCCTGAAGTCCCCTCGAATGCCAGATGCAGACCACAGGCATCACACGAGGCATAGACAAGTATAGAGAGACCACAGGGTCTCTCCGCAGTGAAACATTGTGTTTTGAATGTGTTTTGGATGAGAATGAGGCAGAGCGAGTGATAATCAGCGCGAGATCAGTGCGGTCGCGAACATGAGAATAAGCCGTGCACCGGCCCGTGGCTAGCTGGCTAGCCATCAGCTATACCGGCGAACACCGGTCTAGCTAGCCATAATCATAATTCGGCCGTCTAACTGCAACCGAACAGACTCTAAACTGAACACGACGAAGATTTTTGCATGATCATGTGACCATATTCCCACAGCCAAACAAAGCGCCCGTCGGTTAGATAACAACAAGCTTTATGCCCGCCGCTACGCGTCGGAGGTTCGCGCTTCGCGCTCCCCTCCTGCTTCGCTTTGGGCAACAGCTTGCTGGGGCTGCGCCCCTGGACCCCCTTTGAGTCGGCGCCTTGCGCCTCCGTACATAATCCTTAGAGATAAGTAACATATCCTCTGAATTAGGCATGAAAAAGTCAGAATTGAGCGAAATTTTAGTAGAGTTAAAATTTTTGAGAGCTCATAAGAGTTATACTTCCAGCTCTATACCTGTAGCTGGCCAAAAGTAAAAAGAAAAGAGAAGCAAATATTTAGAGGCTTATTGATAGTGCTTTTTGGCTGTTTTGCCTTAGCCTTATTTTATACCTTTAATAATATATGGGCCAGAGCTACAGCCTGGCCCATTCTTCTGAAGATAATACTGAAGTACTCAAAATATGCAACTCTCCTATTAAGGTGCCATTTTAACCAATTCAAAACTTCCCATTGTATTTTTCTTCTGAGAATTTTTGGGCCAGAGCTTTGCCCTGGCCCATTCTTCCAAAAAAAAATACTGAAGTGCTCGAGATATGCAATAATCCTTTGCAACTAATTTAAGTACTTTGAATCTGGAATCCGTAGTGGCGATAGCGCATCTCGTGCGTCTTTTAAACCACTTCGAAACTTCCCATGTATATACTTCTAAGAATTTTAGGGCCAGAGCTTCGCCCTGCCCACTTTATATTGCTGCTCATATCTATAACAATAGGTTTACTCTGAAGTAGCTTAGTTACTTATCTTGTTAGTGGTCTGTATCACAACACACTGTCACACTTGTACTTAACTGTACTTACCAATGTTATAGTTATTAGTTATCAGCTAAGACTGAGGGATTATAATATATAATAAAACATTGATATATAAGAGACTGGAACTGGAGGATGCGACGTTGGAGAGACATGCAGATTTGGCACAGATTGAACACGAACATTGCGCGCGAACATGCACAGACATGCACCGTGCGCTGAGGCACAGCCACTATTACGTAATTAAGACTCCCATCAAAACCCATCCTCTGTTCATATCTTTGATCAACAGGTGATGCTCAGGTTCCTCTGCTGCTAGTTTTTCTTGCAATGTACTTCAATCTATAGCTTTATTTCTCAACAATGCGTACATACACTCTACTCTGTACTATAATCACCATAAACCAGTGACTTAAAGGAGGAAAATCAGGAGAATCCTGGTGCACTTTTCAGGTATGGTGAGCGCCGGCTGAGCCTCGTTTTCCATCCTGCAGCCTTGTGCTTGATGCAACGTTGATGTCTAACGACTTTATTACATGTACCAAGCTGCATGTTCTAGGGATGCGAAGATGCTCTGCTGCAGAGAAAGGTTCGGGAAATGGGTATAAAAGGTGCACTTTTTGTTCGATCTCTTCACCAGGTCAACTCCTCCCACCTGTGCTTTCCACTGTCTCCTCGTCTCACCATCTTCTCATATGTCTTTGACCCGTTATAAGTACTATGAACGAGCCTGATGGAACTCCGTTCCAGGAGCTTGTCGTCTTTCCTACGCTCACACCTCAACTTGCTCGCCCTCAGAACACACCAACCTTTGGAGGTATTGGTACGGCTCCACAGCCTATGGTCGGGGAAAATAATGGCAAGTCTCACAAGTCACTCACCATATTTTGTCTTCATATAACTTACCTACCTTTTTGTTGGTCCAATGGCAGACAAAAATCTACCTATTGGTGCGTAACACATTCCAAATTTCTTTGCTTGTATTAACACTATTTTACCAGTTCCAGAGTGCACATTTTATTTTACGGCAGTCCTACATTATCGCAAAGCATCCACTGGCCAAGGTGCGAAGTCAAAACCAAAGAAAGCCTCGGAGACCAAAGGGGGACCTGCAATTCCGTTGTTCAGCATGTCTCGCTGTGACTTTCTCCAGGATGTGTTGAAACTATACGACCTTCATCAGCTCTTCCAGCTGTCTGTGATTTCAGGATTCCCTGTTGAGATATCTTGGCCTGGCTCGCCATAAGTGTTATTATCGTCCATCTTAATCCAAAATTATCATATTCATACGTATTCACAGTGGCGGAAAGACAAATGCCCCAACTATTCGTGACAACAACAAGTTCAAGACTATTCTGGATCAGCTATACCAGAAGAGGACCGTTAAAAATATTCTTATCAGCTTCGATGTTGATCATCTTGAGCCGTTCCATATCCGTTCTGCAACAGTCCTCAATCCTCGTTTGGCACCATGGTCCACCAACATTCCAGAGATACGTATGGGTACTCAGGTCTGTTTTCGTGTGGTCTTCCATTCATTAAATTTCACTGAATTTTCATCCTGAAAGGTTCCGCGCCCTGATGGCTTTGGCTCTGCTGATCAACTGCATTATTATGGATCTGAGAGAAGAGTGGAAATGTGCTGAACACGACACAGGAGCATGCTATTGAAAAGATAGTGCCCACTTTCCACTCAACCGCTGGAAGACCAGAACTTGGGCCGCTGCGATTGTACGTCTGTCTATTTTATCTGATAAATAAGATATTTAATCTGCCTATAGGCCGCTAATGAACCTGGGGTTACAATGCGGGATCCACCATCGACGCTGTTCCGAGTTGACAATGCTTTGACTTCACGGGTCATCAAGTCTCGTGGAAGATCAGGGCCCCGTTCTACTCACCAGCATACAGCTAGTGATTCTGCGATCGAAGCTGGTACGATCATGTCAGCATTCTTTACCTCTCTCTTGCAGCAGAACCATCTTATGGCTCCGCTCACCCCAGCTCGCAAGCACCATATTAGCCCAATGTCATCTCCTGCAGGTCCTCCTGATTTGTCTTCACCCATCTCTATTCCTGAGGATAATCTTCCGATTGTTCTCGAAGCTTTCGGACATGCAAAATCTATTCCTGAAGAAGCTATAGATCTTGCAGTAGCTGGTCTCATGGAAAAGAGATACACTGCTGATACCCTCTCATTTGCAGGAGTTCAACGCCTCGCAGAGATTACCCAGTTTGCTGAAGGTGATGCTGCACAACTGATAAAATTTTCCAAGGAATGGACGGGCAAAGTTGAACGCAAACGAGCTTGCCTCGCCGTACCCGTACCTGGATCTAGCCGTCATCAGGTCTTTAACACATATTCTCGATACACTGTTTGATACACACTCTCTCTATTACTCTACATTCTTTTTACTACGCGCTTTCAAATTACTTTACATTCATCTACTACTCAATATAATCGTCATTATCTGGTATATATCCACAGTCCCGGAACCACCCTATCGCTTTTGAGTGGGTTACAGATTCTACGGCTTGATGGATCAACCAGGGTAATTTTTCGGGACTATCATACTCTTCTTCGTGACGTCGAAGCCATGCTTTGACGCTTGAAAATGCCTCTTCAATGGGATTAAAATCCAGCGAGTATGGAGGGAGGTAAACCAAACGGGCACCTATTTATCACATGAATAGCTTTGGAATAGCTTTACATTGAATCTAGAGTTCATTACTCACCGCAGTTGTCCTCAATCATAGATCTAATCTCTTTGTCATGGTGGATTGCACAGTTATCCATAACCACAATGCTCCGCCTTCCCGGATATGGATTTAAAACAGGAATCTAAAGCAAAGATGAGGATTTCAATGGAGATAATTGAAATAGGAACATACAACTTGCTGTTGGAGAAAAAATATGAATTGATCACGGTTGATGGCACCTTCGAAGATATCCAGTGCAATGATACCATCGATTGTAAGGGCTGGAAGAATTGAATAGTGGGTGCCTCGAAGGAACGTTCCACATCGCACACATGGTGTTCCACGTCGAGCCCATCCTGCAAGCCACTGTGTGCTGAGATTATTGACAGCACTTTCATCAAGGAAAACAAAGAGATCGGGGCCGTCGTACTGTGCCATATTTCCCTCCCATATTGCCCTGAGTAGATCATTTCGCTCTTTGGCCTCCTTGGATACCGTCTTTCTGCTGAAGTCGAGACGGTCGATGGCACGTTGGATCAATGCTATTGAAACATTGATACTGCGATCTTCCACCAGCTTTGCATGAATCTCGTCCAAATAAATGGTTGGTTGCGACTCTAGCAAGGTGTCGATATATGTACAATCTTCAGCATCAAGCAGCCGTGGTCGCCCCAAATGGTGTCCGAAGGGATTTATTGATGTACCATATGTATTGCTGTACTTTAAAATAGTGGCAATTGTTCCAATTGAACAGCCTGCTACGTCAGCAAGCTTTCTATATGGCCAATGGTATTTCGTACGCCACATTACTACCTGATCGCGCAAGTCTTTGGAGAGAGGCAGAGCCATGGTGAGTGCGGAGAGCGACTGATGTGTTATCTAGGCGATAATCACTCATGTTTGGCTGTGGGAAAGCAGTCACATGATCACTCAGAAATCTCGGTCGTGTTCAGTTTATTATGCAAAAGGCTGTAATCCGGAAGAGACGAATCCTCCTATCATTCAAATACTGACGCTTCCTTTCAATGACAGGGTCCTCTTTGAGAAGACCTTGAATGTCCAATTTTCCCTCTTCGGAATCTTTGAAAAGGCCGCTGAGCAAGGTTTTCGCGATTGCAGAAGCAAAATTCTGGTTAAGCTCGTGTTCGATGGTAAGAGGCACGTAGTCAATAATTCGCTGAAGCAAAGTATTGTTATTTGACGTTGGCAATGATAAGAACTCGACACTTACCTTGTAGGCGACCTGGAAATATGCTTGGACTTTTGCAATGATCTTCAATTCCTCTTCGATAGTCCACGTTGTAGGAGTATCCTCTGATTCAAAGCTCAGATGGGGTTTTGGGAAAAAATGAATGACGGTCGGTCGCGGAGGTTTTGGGCTTGGTAACCTTGGTTCAATGGATGCAGAGGTCACGTAAGGCCTGCGAGGGGCTTCGTATCGTTCTTCGTGGGGTTGTAACCAAGCATTTCGTGTGGCTTTATACTTGTCAACCCATTTCTTTTCCTCTGATGCCAGCAGATCGAAATTCTGAGTAAAAAGAGGGTAACTTTCTAATGCCAGAATTTTTTGGACACTAGAAAGGGCTTCCTCGATACATCTGTCCCGTTCTTGAAGGGACAGATCACTGGATAGCTATATTAGAAACATCAAGACATCGACCACGTTCGAATTAAACACACCTGGCATATTTTTCGAGATCCTTGTATTGTCCGAAATGTTTATGGAGCAAGTTTTTCAAGAGAATATCGAGGTTACCGGTAACATCCTCGAAACAGGATATAGATGGTGTGGGCCAAAGACCCGTGTATTGCTTGATGAGGACTGTCGTCGCTTCAAAAGGTATCTCCCCAGGGAGCTCCCACCCAATCAATCTATATCATAGGGGTAGACGGTGAGCAAGGACCAATAAATCATGATAGTCCCTCGTACTGTTTGATGATATGTCGGACGTCGGACAAGCTGCGCGACGCTGTGCGGGTGTCGACCAGGCTGCTGCCATAGGTTTTATCATCCTCGAACGGCCGGAAATCCGGTGTCGTCATCATAATGTCGTTTTTATATCGAAGGTACCGAGCCTTGTTCATCTGGATGAATCTCCTGTCCATTCGGTCTCCTCTCACCGCCTCCGACACATCTCTGCAAAATGCGTTGACACGGAGGATAATTTCCGTCGATGGTTCGGCGTTGGACAGGGGCGGCAGACGCGAAATTTCCTGGTGACATAGAGCAAGCTCAACCTCCACCGCCTTCCTGAGATCTGGAAGGCTATCGACGATGATGATATGAGTAACATAGCATTGGCATAGATAACCATACCAAAACCTACTTTCTTTCAATGCGATCTACCAAGAGCGCGCTGATGCTGCTCACGAAGTTGGGAATACCAAAACGGGTCCGATCCACCATCTTGTCCCATGGCGCGGTCGTGTCAAAAAAATGGGCGGCATTGCGTTGGGCTTCGAGAGGAGTGATTTTACTCTCGCGTTCGTCGTCGTCTGGGAGTCGGACACAATAGTAGCCATGCGTGGTGACGATTTCGCGACCCTCGAGAACTGCTTTCCATTTTTCTCGTCCTCCGGTTGAGCCTTTCGTCAGAGTATCGGGCTTAGTGAGAACGCCTATAAACAACCAGGATTACTGATTGGGTAATGACGATAGTAGAATTATGATATCGTACCGATGGTGCGGTCCTTTTCTGGGTCAGCCTTTCCAGCGAGAGTCACGGCTTGCATATTCTCGATGTCGTCTGAAAGGTCATAATGAACACTGGATTAATGTGAAATAGAATGTATATGTACCGCTCATTGGCATTGCAATGACTATCAGGGTATTTTGTCCAATCACGTAGCTCTCGACTAACGTACGGACGATGGTGATCAAATCTTCATCGGCATTCTGAATTAAACCTAAAATACGGTGTTCAAAACCAAACATTGTCACAATATATGAACCTAAAAGACAAGCTCACCAGGTAAGTCCACGAACGAGAGATCCGTTGCTTCTGGATCCTGCACCTTCACATGTACAACATTCTTTGAAAACGGAAGGATATCCACGTCGCTCTTCGCATTGTTTCGCAACTCGGCAGCCGTCAAATTGACAAAGAAGCTCGGAGGACGATGCGGACTGAGAATCGCAGCCTGTGCACGCCGTATCCACAGCTCAACCGCGTCCTTGTCCCCGATTAAGGCCGGGCCGAAAGGCTCGGTTCTGTTAGAGCCAAGGGGAGTCCCATCCGCGTTGTACTCGTACGAGATCTCAATTCTGCAGGACCACGAGCTAACATCGCTTGACATGGTGCATACCATAGGGCATCTATAGATAGTATGAGTCAATATCCACCATAGTTGCGCTGTAGACGGGATTACCGTGTACAAGTTCCACTGTCCCGTGGTACATTGATCTAACAACAGATTGATAAGGGGTGAAAATATATATCTGATTACAACCTACACCGCTAACTGCTTCCACTAAAGAGCTCTTGCCGCCTGTAGAAGTTCAAATGAAGTATTTGACATGGATAGAGCGGTATAGCTTACTGGACTGCCCGCCAATGACAACAACTCGAGGCAGGTCAAATATCGCCTCCGCCCTATTCAGAATCGTTTAGACTATGTGCACAGTCTGAGAGGGTCAATGAAACGGCTTACCCCAGGTCGAGAAGGTCGTTATACAGACCCATCAAGTCTGTGCACTTGCGGGCATAGTCGCTAGAGGAGATCGTCTTGAGGTCGCCAGAGGACTGCGAAGAAGCAGAATGTGAAGTGAATATTGACATTGCTGGCTCTTTTCCATCCATCGATTGCTTTAAGCACGGTGGTTCGAGTGGAAGAAATAGGGCGGCCTCTTTGGGAGGTGCAAGTATTTAAGGGCTCCTAGCGTACATCGCTGGTGCCACGATGTAACGTAAGAAGTTTATCCTGCATCTGCGATGAGAGCTGATAAGTACAAGAATAACCCGCAACACATAACATGACCCACAATACGCAGCATGCGCCGAGAATGGGCCAAGGGCCAGCCTGAAAATGGATGGAATGGCGTCTGAACGGGGGATGTCATCGTATGATTTGAGCCGTCAACGACTTCGAGACCAGATACTGATACAGCAAATCCAAAGCTGGGTGATTTGAGTTATCGATAAGCACCATTCGCATGAGAAATATCTTGAAAGAATTTTGATTGGCGCCCAACAGAACTTCTGGAACATTTGCAGTCCTCAGAAGAAATATGGCATCACTGACGGTGGGTCAACGTGAGTACTTCATGCACATGGGTAATCTTGAGCACATGGTTTCTGGCGACACGAGTTGGGGGATGAGGCGCATTGAATGTCATAGAGAAGACTAAAAAGTAAATGGTTGACCTCGAAGACTAAGAATCAAACAGAAGTGGATGTCGTGGAAGTCGCGTGGAAGTGGTGGGATATGCCTGCGAGATGCCGCGGAAATGGAATTGATATTTTTGGGCTCCGCTTTCGCCTACGGGCCGCAGGCTGTTGACCGAACATTGGCCAGCGCTGGCCTCGCGAATTCTTGAATTAGCCTCTCATTGATCTATACGAATTTAAAATAATGCTTCCTTCATCATCTTACGCCGACCAAATCCTTCAATGCCTTCTTTATTATTGATTAGGCAACTACTTACAGCATGGTGCGCTTGTGCGTTGTATTTCAAGTGCTCATTCATGCTTGGAGGAGGAACGAAATCATTCTCTTCCACCGAGTGAGTATCTGAGGCAGAGATGTAAAATCTACTAAGCCTACACTCTTCCTGCATTTTGATGAACACGGTCGATCTCCTTTAGTCCCAAGACTGAAGTCGAAATTGCTTGCATCTCTTGCCACGGTGGACCATCCGACGAAAAGTCTGCCCCGTTGAAAACGTTCACGCTAACATCTATCGACTGCATACCATCCTGTATTCTGTTGGAGATGGCTATGGGGTCTATACTTGATGCATTGTGAGACTGCGAAGTCCATGTAAGCACAACGGATCACCGCTGCCGAAAGGCCCAGTCCCCACCGATGGATCTATGACAATATCTGGAATAACTAATGTCCTTTCGAACTCTGCTCGAAGAGACGATCGGGAATTTAACGTCTTAATTTATATCAGATCTGAATGTTGCATATCTATTGAATTCAAATCTTGGGCTCACCCTTAGCAAGATGTTCCTGGCAATACCTTCATCAAGACGGGAGCACGTATCCATAATAGTTCGGCTTATGAGACTCACGTATATATCCTCCCCATAGGCTATATTCTGTGCGTTAGAATTTTTTATCAAGTTTAGAAAGATAAATTACCCACAAATGCGAATATGACATGGAAATTGGTGTCAGGAAATGCGGTCTGAATCAAATCAGTGGTGTTCAGTCCATACACCCAGAATATCGCTCACAAAGGTAATAAGATCCATAATCTGAGTATTTTGAGCTCACAAGATCTTATACGCCCAAGAAGAAGGTAAACTTACACAAAAAACTGCACCAACCGCTGCAGTTTCGATTGAGGAATAAATTATGCGAGAGATAACATTATCGCTCCCTGGACAAAATGAGAATAAATGAACGAGAAACAAGGAAGAGAAGAATCACACTTCGCTGTCCGGTGCGACTTTTGCTCAGATAACCCCAAAGAAAAAATCTGGTAATCAAACATCTCCATGAGTAAGACGATAAACAGTACATTTTTTCTCAGCTCAACACTCACGTTATACTTAGGTCCGTGACAACGGCCAGGATTTGCCAGGCGTCTACGAACGGTATTAGTCTAGAATACGTAGCAAGACTTCCCAAATAAGTTAGCGACCCAGAAATTTGGCGTGAACTTGAAATGAGTTACTCACTTTGAATTTGTAAATGCGCTAGCAGAGCAGGCAATTCCAGCAGCTGCTTGGCCTGCAGAAAGAACGCAGAGCACGAGGAATACGCGCTTCGACTGCGAAAGCTGCCTGATACGCCACGAGAGATAGATTTGTATCGGAAATGACGTTCTTCAAAGGTGATCAACGTGGATTTATAATGTATTGCAGGACAAGACTCACAGGCTGGTTACGATGGGGGTGGCAGAAAATGGCCACAGGGCTGTCAGGAGGTATTGCGGATTGTTGAAATTTTCGACGACGTAAACCCAGAGCATGTATAGCAGAGCGCATGTATGAAACGTATCTAACCAGAAAGTCCAGTTCACGAGCAATCTATAGACAAGGATCAATAGTGGACCGTCGGATAAAAAGGAACAGCCTCACTTAATAACGATGGTATCAGTCATTTTACTATGTTCCCAATAGTGAACGAATTGGAGCAGACAAATTCCATACAGAAATGCGTTGAGGACTGTTCCAATCAATAGAGGCCCAACGACAAGTCTAAAATCGTCCGGGAAGGCAGCAGGATTACTCATGTTTGGGATCGACGAAGCTCTACACGGGGAGAGAAGGAAGAGCGAGTAGGGGTGCTGAGAGCGACGCCATCCCTGTTTATATCTGTAGAAATATCCCGTATATTACTGCATGGCTTTGCACTGTTGCGTGTTTCTATTTCGTTCATCTTCTTGACACCGCGCGAACTCGGATGCGGCATTCCCAATTCTATTAGGGAATACATAGGGGGCATGGTTTCGCCTGTCAGACAGGTCAGAGTACGGCAAACCTGGCAGTGCAGCACAACATACTAAAGCTTGCGAATGGGCGTCCCGAAGGAGAAAATAAGTGCTGCGTCTTATGAAGCTCGCCGATATAGCCAGCTCCGAGATACCGTGGATCGAAAGTGTTACGCGTTGCTCACCATGCAAGGGGCTGTAATGGAGGAAAAAGAAACGAGGCCGATAGAATTCACAGTTTTAGTCAAAAGGAAAGGTTTGTGCTCAATTCGAGGTTCATTTTGGTCACGCGGTACAAGATTCGACCCAATTTGAACATCTCGAGGACCGATTGAAGCCTGTTGAGGCGCATCGAGGATAACAAACGTGTTGAGAGCGTGTTTTCGATTTGACACTTGTATTACATATATGTCATAGTAATTAGATGATTCGTATCAGTTGCAGTCTGATTCTTGCAGACCCAGTCATCGATATCGATGATCTCTCTCGAAAAATGGTTTGAGTTCTCTGCGAATAATTCTGACTTTGACTTCTTAGAGAGAAGCAAAGCCACAAATTTTTTCAATGGGACTGACTATGATACCGAAAGCGCGATGATGTAACGGACAGGAAATTACTGTTACTTATTGCCCTATAATCCGTATTATCGGACATATGAGCCGTAGAGTTTTTACCCCAGTTTGATATTGCTACCGATAGACTCGTACCCTGTATCTTTGAATGCCTAAATCCAGAAATTCTGTAGTGTAATATTAAACTTTGTACCATCTAGCTAGCAGAAATTTTGACATGATTGCCGAAGATGGAAAACCTTACAGCAAGTGGCGGGTCCGCTGATGTACCATTTGATAAAAAACAATTGAGATGTCGTGGTCCACGGACAGGGCAATGGGGACAGGGCAATGGGGCTCAGCTCGTGCGCCAGCATGTCCTGTACGTTCCGATGGATCCGTCCTGCCAGCCCCCCAGTGCGTGATCTACGCTCTCCTTCTCGCAGGGCTGCCGTCCAGGACGAACGACGCATGTAGGAAGGGGCTACAAGACAGGGCGGGTGCTTGTCGGCGGTCGATGAGGTGTCGCAGGCGTCGAAAGAGCCGATTGGGTGGGAGGTCGTCGCCCATCGCGCTTCTGCAGGGCCTTGGACTATGCAGATGGCGATGATCGTCGAACTAGCACTGTCGTGGTAGCCGCGGCCCTGGATCTGGGCAGAAAATGGACTTGCGGGCGAGCGAGCGGTGTTGGCGCGGTGAGAGACAAGATCGTCGTCGTCGCGGGTTTTCTGTCATGTACGGTGGTCGGGTGTCTGTGTTGTCATTCGCACCTGCCGCTGTCGTTGCGGGGTGGGTCGTGGTCCTGTAGTGGAGGGCGAAAGTTTGGCGTTAGACCGCGATGGAGCATCCTTGGTCATGGATGACTGGTGTATAGATTTGTGCGGAATGGGTCAAAGATGAGGTGGAATTCCCTGGAGCACAAATCGCAGCTGCTCAGAGATCGGGAACTGAATTAACGGAGGTGAGCAAAATAGATACTTACTGAAAGGCGCAAAACCATCGTACTACAACGTGGAGTAGCGAAAGGGAGTAGCGAAAGGTAAGCAAGCGACCTGGATTCAAACTGGCCCAAAGGAAACGATGAAGACCAATACATTTCGGCTGATCCAACAAACTAGTGGTGCTGCACTGCTGCTGAGCGCTGAGCGCCGATCAATGATCAAAATGTTTGTCGGATGAGCGACGACAGGTCAAGGAGAAAGCACGAGTGCCAATCAGTAAAGGTTTTCATTTGCGAGGAAAATTGTAGTCTATAAACGAACTTACGTTGCCAGCATTCAACCTTTTATGTTCACCGTAAATCCAACACCCACTGTACTGATATCAGAGGCGCGAACCAGAAGGAGCGTAGATAAACGTCTAAAGCGTCGGTATCCGAAGTCCAGGCACCCATCCTTGGATAATAGGCCACCATGGATGCATAGAGGGTCGTAAATGGTACGCTTGCGTAAGCCGGCCAAGTATTCTGTGATATTCAGTGGCCAACTAGAGAGACGTAATATGCCACAGATAGAGTGAAAATTGAGCGGGATCCGTTGTGAGAGCAGCTGAGCATCTGAAATGGGTGCAAGACTCGTCGAAGGCAGGGGCCGTTGTGGAGGGAGGAACCGGGACTCGGGACCGAGAACGCCAATGATTTATTACTGTGTGGGAAAATTGGAATTAATCCTTGCTACCAACCACCGCCCTCACAGTATTCATGACGCTCGATATCTACACCTAAACTTGAAATCCAAGCTCCAGGAAGAGGGAGAGGTGTGTGATATGGAAAGAAGCTTCGCCGACCACGACATTCACCGGCTCGGTTCAAAATTCGACATCGAAATCGTCGAAGAAGCGTCCTATCTTGTATGGTATATCTGGAGGGATACCAAGCCTTCCTACTCGAGGCTGCAAGATTGTATCACTGCATTGACTACAGACGAGGAGCTATATCGAGCCTTGAAAGTTGCGCATGCTGAGGGGGACTACAGGGCCATTCGAGAGTGGAAGAGTACGTGTCGCGTCATGATTGTTCCAAACTAGCCTCACCGAAATTCCTACAGCTGAGACACCCGAGGACAATCCTCGTCCTCAAGATGTTAGGGTAGAGATTGTAATAGACAAGATTTTACGCGAAATCAACCCCATGATGAACAAATTGGTTGCCGGAGATATCGTCCTTCCAGCATGGGCCCCTGCAGAGGGTTCCCTGGACATAGAAATTGCCGAGCATTTAATTTCTTTGAAGATTCCTTGCTTGAAAGGAAAACCGAATCTCCTTCTTCACGATCTGGGAAGCTTTTCTCGCGACGAACAATTGGAAAGGCGGCTAAAGAACATTTTCATGGCAAACAATCATACGTGGGTGGACCCTCCTGTTCATGGGCGCAGATCATGATAAGCATCCTCAGATTTCTCGTTAACACATCAGGCTCAGGGAAGACAAGGCTTCTCCTTGAGGGTTTGTGCCAGAACTGGGGCTTCTATTTTACATCTCTCGTCGACTCCAGTCTCCTGGGATCAAGTGACGTCCAGAATAGTATTCAAACCCACATACCCGACTCCCCAAAATTTCGACGCGTCATTCCTCCAATGGGTTCTGCCGGGTATGAGGCTGCTCTCAAAGTGAACCGTGAGATCGCCAATCGCGCTTTCCGACAGATCTTTCTTGCCCGGTTGATCATATTTAACTTGTTCACTGAATCCATGACGGAACACATCAAAACCCATGACAGAGGCTCCTCGGACGTTTGCGTTTACAAGACTCGTTGGCTGCTCCTGCAGCTTCAACCCTCTTTTGCTCATCCTCAACTATGGGACGTTTTCGACGCATTGTCCTCGAAACTCTCAGACGCGTCGGACGGCTACATCAATGCGCAAACGAAAATGTTACTGACCAAGGTCCGCAGTCAGTGTTCCGGATTCCTGATGGACGCGGCGTTGACAGCCACTCAAGTATCAACATCGGATGCCGCGCAAACCCCTCTATTCTGCGAGCTCGACGAAGCACAACACGCCGCAACCCAACACAGTTCCTCCTTTCGATCGGACCATAACGGTGCTCATCGTCCCATCCTCCGGGAGATAGTCAAAGCTTGGGAAGGACAATCGTTTGGCCAAGGTGTCTTCATGGTCGTAGCCGGCACCGGGATATCAAAAGACGTTGTCGACCAAGCAATGGCCTCTGCGATCATGAAGGATTCCAAGTATCGATGGTGTTCAGATACCGGGGCGTTTGACCAGATGGAAGTACAGCGACAGTACATTCAGAAATATCTTCCGCGCAATTTCCTCGAGTCCACAGCAGGCGTTAGATTGCTCGAACGGGCGTGGTACTGGTTACATGGACGGTATGTCATATCCAGTGGTCACTTCAATAAGTAGTCTGACATTGAAACTTCACCAGATATCGATTCACTGCCGGATATGTGGCGGAGCTGCTCCTCAACGGTTTCAGACGACCTCATGGTCTCCTGAATGCATACGTTCATCATTTCACCAACTTCAACATAACCGACGCCCCTCATTTCGTTAAAAACGAAGATTCTCATCCCTTACCCGTGCTGTCCCAGTATCGTCTCGACTTCTCCAAACTAAAGAAGAGTGAGCATTTCACTTGCGAATTTTGCCTGTACGCAATTCAAATGTTTTGCGTTATAGACAGCGATATGTTATCGACTATTCACCATTTGACTACGCATTATTTGATGCGCTCCGTTCTACCAATCACCCTTGGGAAAGATGAAGCAATCTACGTCGAATATGGCTTTGCCCGTTTCGTCGATTCGGAAACGAAGACTGTCGCTGTAGATGAACCATTGGTGCTTCTCGCAGCAACGCACTGGATCAACTCGAACCATCGATCAAACTACAAATTCTTCGCCAAGCAGATCCACCTTCACGATCCCGATTCCAATGGCTTCGAGAACTACATCGCTTACTGCATCGACATGCTTTTCTCATCTCGACGACGCGTCAACGAGGTTTTTCTTTTCAATGGGACACCACCACCGTGGAGCGACCTTGAAGCGGAGCTCGTTGCTCTTCACCGAAATGACCTCAACGTTGTCGAAGAAAATCCAGTGCGGCATTGTCAGTTCAGGGGCCCATCCGTGACGCTGGGGACCAACGCAAAATCTCCGGAGAATATCTCGAAGTGGCTCGCTCACCGCTCACATACCCCGATCTGCTTTCCTCATATCTCTATGGGTCCAGATCTAATATTCGTCTTAAAACTCTCTGACAATTCTCTAATCTGGGTAGCATTGCAGGCCAAATACACCCTTGGCAGGAACTATCTGCTTTCCAGAATGGATCTACGACGCGCAATACGCAGTGTGACGCCTTCCGCGTTCTTCATAGATAAGGTAATCTGCCCTTTTCCGCATTGGCACGACGCAATGAACCATACTATCCCATGACAGGACGGCAAACAGTTCTCGCCCACCAGCTATCCCAGCCTCGTGGACGACACCAGTCGCCACCTGCTGGCCTTGCCCCATCGGCGCGTCGACGTTGGAAAATACAGCCTCCTTCGCGTTGTCGCGTCGTTCCCTGCCGAGACCAATCTCAAGAGATGCCTTAAGGAAGATCCAGACGCTGACGGACATCCTATAGCCAGCCTCAATATGTCCTTGGTCAAGCAAGTTACTCGGCGGCTTTCGCCTATTGATTTTCTCCAAGGGCTCGAAGATCCGCTACAACATTCAGGCAAGAGAAAACGTGGAGTAGAGCTAACGAAACGACGTCTCAAGATAAAACTCAACTAGATTATATATCACTAAAGTATATCATTGAAAGGTTATTCGAACTTGTACACATTTTATTTCATTGTATTTATGCCTTCCACAATTTCAGTTACATATACCACTATAATTGCGTCGAATTTCAAGACTTAAAGTATGTCAAAATGTGGTTCTGGATGATAAGTTTCTCCATCTCAGTCAGTCCTTCTCCATGCACATTCGGTGGAAGCCTGTCCAAAACCTCGTGGATCATTCCAGGCTGCCACATTGACATGCTAAAAAGATGTTCCGGGGTGGAACACCCAAACTCGAGAAAGCTTTGGAGGTGATGCGTCATAGATGGTACGCACGCGTCGAGGAATTCGTAGATAGACCGAACGGTTGCTCCATGCTGATGTGAGGGTACCCCTGGACCCGAATCGCCGGGACTGTGAGTGGAAGGCACTGGTGCGCTTGAGCTTTGAGAAAATGCGAGGGGTTGGGTTTGGCTAAGAAGAGACGAGCTTTCTTCAGAAAAGACTGGTTCCTTCGGAGGCGAAGCTTGGCTGGAAGTGGTAGGAATGCGGCTCGACTTAGATGCTTGCGGCGTTTGATCTGCGACATAGCGCGAAGGAGCTATATTTTCTTGATTTATTTTTGTGCTTTTGGATAAATTTGAGGTATCTTTGTTTCCAGACGGAGTTGGTTCAATCCGACTTGACCTTTCTACTGCAGATGACTATGAATATAAGCGGATATGAGCATGGACATATAAGATATAATGGCGACCGACTTACCCGAAGATTGAGAGATGTAGAAGGTCCCTTCGCCTTGGTGCTCTCCTTCATATTATTCTTTCTTTTTTCCCACTGTTTCTCTTTGTTCCTCTCTGCCCTATTTGACGCATGAACATAGAGGATATACTTGTGCAAATGATGCAAGTATTTTTCGCTCTCTTTGGCTGCTGAGCCGAAGATACCAGGATATTTCTGTATAATCTGGGATCAAATTTAGATGCTGCATAAGGTGGATATGGCATCAACTTACCTTTCTCTTGACTGAACCAGTTTGGTGTTCTTGGATACTTGCCACTCTCTCCAAATCCAGCTCCTGGCTAGTTATGCGCCTGATAGTTAACTGTGAGGGATTTCATGGTATCAGTAGTGCGTCTCGCAATGACGCCAGTTTGATCATGACTGACAAGTATCTCTTTTACTTTGTCTTCATTTTCCGTCTGTAAAACCTTCCTCAACTGAGATGGTGAACTCTGCGCAGGTATAACAGAAATGAGTATCAAGACCAAAATGACACAAGCACGAAAATCCGTTGCGCACCTTCCTACGGTCATATCCGAAGTTGTTTGAAACGGGTCGCCGGTTGGAAGCTATCTCGAGCATCTTGTTAGCTTCAAGTCATACGATAGATGACTCAGTCAATCTTGACGTACCCATTAGCAAGCCCCAGAAGTAATTCCCAATTTGTTGGCCTAGGCTTGGGATGGCGATGAGGAATGAAGTTGGGAGAAAGGAAGTTGGGGTTGGTGATCAAAGCGAGTCCGAGTCAGCAACTGGTTCTAGAGTTTTCTATTTCATGGAAGCGGCCTTTAAGCTTTAAGCTTTAGAACAAGGAACAAGAAGTTGGATTTCCGCCTCAATCCGAAGCACCATACATATTCGAAACATTGGAAGTAAATTCATACGCTGACCCTGATGGATAGGATAGGTGCCTGTAGTAGTTCGAACTGCGTTGATATTAATTGAAGAATCGGATCCAGCCAAGTGCGAATTACATCACGGAAAATGAACATAAGTATCCCATGGGCCATCAGTAGCCATGAACGGGAGAGAAATGGATCGATTGTGAGATTGGTACAGAGATACACAAACCAAGACACGACCATAGAAATTGGAAATTGGACTAAACAAAAAAATAAGAAGATTGTAGGATGATAAACCAAGAAGCAGCACACTAGATGTAGCGGACCACAGAAGGTTCACCTTATCTTTGTCATGCGCTGGATGATCGTACAACTGATACAGAAAGAGAGACGTGATAAGAAGGGAGGGAAGGATAGGATAGGACTGGATGTGTGAAGAGAAATGAAACAGTTCTTTCGAAGTAACGAAAGACGTAACCGTAACTGAATCAGTCCCGCTGGGAGAAAGTCGGCCGAGATAGATCATACCTACGTCTCGTCGCGCCACCGCGTCTTCCACATTGTCCATTATATTGCCCGGGTGCGATGCAAACCATTCGACGAGACTCGAAATCGGGCTCCATGTCTCCAACCTTCATCAGCGATGCTCTGTGCTAATAGTAGCCGGCCGAGAACGGCACATCAAATGCCCTGTCTCTCTTCTAGTATAATCACTTTGCTTGATGGGCTGATTGTCCTCTATTAATGGCTTCATTGTGAGTCACTGCACAAAAGAGCAAAGGTGAGGCGTACCTTTGATTGACTGACTGCATGATTATCACGGGTCCGGATCCAACTTCTCGCCGCGGGCGAGGACTCGGACGACCTTAGTGGGCTGGGAGACCATTTCCATCATCGCCATAACGGCCGCCGGGCGTTCGACAAGACCAGATTTCGGACCGTGCTCACTCGCAGAAGGCCTCCGCCCACGAGGGTTCGCATTGCGCTTTGGGCGCTCGTCCTCTGCATGCTCGCCACCGCGACCGGGAAGCGCGGGGTCGATTTCGAGGAGCTCGATCCCGGCTTTCGCCGCCCAGGACGAAACTAACGCGCCGGTGGATCGCTGCTCGTATCGGTTCCCATGAGCAGCAGAGGGCGCGGGCAACGGAACCGGCGTCAACGGCGTTTCGGCGGCAATGAATGTGTCTGGAACGGCCTGGGGCGAGGTGTTTGGGGCGACGGAGAGGATGGCGAGGACCGCTTTCAGAGGATGATCTTTCGTGATGGGCTTGAGCTCTTCCTCCGCGTTCTCGGTCTCCCATCGAGCGCAGCAGATGATGCGGCGGACCCATTCAGGGCACGTGGCTGCTTGCTTTGCGGTATCGTCGAAGGAGATCTTGTCCCAGAGGACGAAGGCGTCGTCCCGCTGAACACGGATGCGCGGGTTGGTGCCAACTTGAGCTTCGAGGATGCGAGATGCCGCTCGCGCTTTCTGGGCGAGAGCTGACGTTCCTTTCTTCAGGAGATCGAGTGTATTAAGTGCTGTAAAGACCGTATAAGCAAGAAAACATGATGCCACAGACGTTGCGTACCTTCAAGCGGAACTATGACAATTTCGTCCCGACCTTCCCTGCACCACTTCTTCACCTGATACAAGGCATGGATGAGGATGCTCGCATCGACGACAACGACGTCGGCGTCTCTGTCCTTCCGCTCTTCCGGAGCTCTGTGGTGGATGGTGGTGATGCCTCTGTCGAAATCCTTGTCTTTGCGATCTTTGGCCGGGGCCTTCTTCTGGGGCAGCTTGATACCAGAAGCGTTGGGGCCCCTCTTCTGGGCACCTTGAGGTGCATTAGGCGCCCTCCTGTCCCGCCAGTTACCTGAGGCCGGTCCGTTTACTGTCTTCTCCAACTGCTCGACTTGGTGGCTCAAGAAAGCGGCTCCGAGTGCGCGGGACATGGCCAGTTTGTTGTTATTGCCATTTGGGATCTAAAAAGAATGAATTAAACTTATATATCGAGTGCGCTGCCTCGCACTTACCTTTTTATCTGCCATTCTGTGTTGATTCGAAGCAAGTTCAGCAATTCGCGGGGCAAGAACCCGTTCATTATGATTAGTCATCCACGTGACTACTTAGTGCCACCAAATCTTAACTCGGAGTCATCAGTCAGAGAGTCAGAGTGACTACATCTCCTCGAATATTTTTGGATTTTTAGGAAGAATCTGGCATTGCACCGCCAAAATACATCTATCTACTACACCAAAGAAGTTTATTTTTCCCATAGTTTAAAACATGGGTAAATGCTGGATTTATTCTTGCTGCCCGTTTCGCACAGAATCATCTAAATTTCTAATTATCTCCCATCAATCTCCCATAGTTCCCATACGAAAAATACCCAGCCCTTGCCCAGCCCAGACGAGGAAGCAATATACAGATTTCTTGGATCACGCCCAGAGACCTTGGTAGCAATTCTACAAAATATGTAGGATAATATGCTTCTGTCCCATCCCCCATGCTTCTGTCCCATCCCCCATGCTTCTGTCCCATCTCCCATGCCCAGGTCCCACCCCGGCCAGTGCAACTCGATCATTGATCAATTGAGATCAATTGAGATCACTCAAGGAGTTGTCCATTTACACGCTCGATGTAATGTCTTCATGAGCAAAGATGATCATGTCGGCCTGGGCTCTCCGTCGCCGCCTCGTAGTTTTAGATTTCGCCACAGGCCCTCCGGATCCACCCATATAAGTACCTAACCTCTCACTATTACTGTGCCAAAAATTTAAGGCGCACCGACATTTTCCTTGATAACGAAATGCGAGGCTGCATTCTCTCTTGGGCGGAAGAATAGGATTTCATCCATCTTGTCAGACTGCCGTTAATTTTTGTCTGATCGATAACTCGACCATGTTTTCAGGACCTGTACTATCCGTTGCTTGGTCCTTTACGTTATTCTGCTTTGTGTCGTGGTTTCAACAAGTGTGCACTTCTCTCCTTCTGCAGTAAGTACTAATAACTAATGTTACACTCGAATAGAAACAAAACAAGTCTAAAGGTTCTTGTCACTACGACATTATAGCTATGCAAGTGGTCGAACTATCAATTACATACTGATCATCGTTTTAATAAATGTCTATGAAATTAAGACGCTACAAAGTTTCCATAAAGGAGTGTGTGGATATAAAAAGGAGCGAACGCTCGAATATTTTCGTGCGCAAGAAAAGAAGAACCCGCAGAGTCTAGGTTAAGAGAAAGCTTTACCAAATGTGTATCAATATCGTTGTGGCTGCTGCGACCCACATCACTCCGAAGGTCAGCATTTTGTCGGGTAGTGCAGCGCTTGTAGTTTTCGAGCCTGCAAGAACCCAATCTCTATGTGCCGCATGGAGCTGTATCACAAATGCCTGCCCCTCCGCGCTCTGATTTCCCTCCACGCCGTAGGAATGCGGGTTCACCACCGGCGTCAGCCATCCGTCAGTCGTTAGATGCTGATAGCCGGTGAAGGCTGTGGTATCGTTCGCGGAAGGGAGCGCCGCGGTCGTGCTGAACAGTGTCGTCCGAGAGCGTTCGGCGAAAGGTAGGTAGGTATGCTGGTTCAGAAGAACCGAGGCGCGGTATACTGTGCTGGCGAGGAGTGCCGTGGAAGCTGCATCGTAGAAGTTGCCTGTTGCCGAAGCAGGTTGGTCGGCATAATTTGTAAATACATTGCTGCTATCCTGGGATCGAATGAGATATAACTTAGATACATATGATCTGACATGACGAATGGCTCACGAGGTGGGGATATATTCCAGCGTGGATTTCTTGTACCCAATTCGTAAGATTGGTTTGTTCGTTTTTGAATGTATTTGCGTATTCTGAATTCCGTATAGTCATCAATACACGAAGCATGCCTGCGGCTGCCCATCCGTTCCCTTCAAAGGATATGAATGCAAGGAAAATTGAAGTGAGAGTAGTGACGCACCAGTAGACCAATATCCTGGGTCATTTTCAGAAGCCCCTAGCAGAACATGCTTCCACATTCCGACGGTATCGTCACGCAAATAATTTCTATACAACATGATTTGATTGTACGATTCTCCGAGTAACGTTCGATTCCGCGTCGTGACTGCATAGTATGCTAGGAACGGGGGAACCATATACACAAAATCGCTCCTGTAAGTCGGTTGAGTAAGCTCCATGATATAAAGGAGAGATTGAAATGTCGCACCAAAGCTGCACTTGTGACACTCGGTGGGAGATCGCACCATCCGACGTCTTAGGCACAACGTTCAACAAATAGTTCAACTGATCTGTCGCCGCACCCGCATAGTCTATCTGGCCTCCATCCTGTCTCGTCCAGTTGGCAATGAGCACGCTGACTCCTATCGACGCTGGATCCGCAGCACTCCCGTCTAGAATCAGTGGCTGTGCACCGACAGTATTGTTGTTGGAAACCGTCCGGTTAGACACAACCGCCTTGGCAATGGCGAAAAAAGGATCGAGGCTCCCACTCGAAGCCAAACTGGAGGGAATACTAGCTGGTGGAGGTACGGAACTGGATTTGTTCAGCACAGAATACGTCGTAGCATTGAGTTCTAGGATCGTCTGGGTGCGAGTACCAAGCTCCCAACTGTTGGTTTGTGAGATAAGAAGAAATTACGAAAGCTGTTGGGGGTTCCTTTACATACCTCTGTAGAGCTGCTTCTGCCAATCGAACGCTGACGACGTCTATTTGACCATCCGTGAGAGTTTGAGCTCCCGTGGGTGACGATAGAAGTACCAGGGAGGTGAACAAACTCCAGATCAGCCAATTCGAAGACGAGCTCATGGACGTCGGATGTGGGTTCGACCCGTTCAGGCTGGGCGCTTGGAGGAATTTAAAAAGCGCAGTTCTAGGATGGCAGCTGGCGTGCGGTGACCGTGGTGAGAAACTCTATCTAAAGTTAGCGCAGTCCTTCAGAAATTGGACGATGACTGGATGGAGCTGGATGGCCAAGAGTCGACATGGAAATAGGTGTTCAAGCCGCGTCCGACTGATGATACGCCGTGGTACGGCTCCACTCAAAGTATAGCCGAATTCCGTCTCCAGGCCGAGTCAACGGGGACTAAAAATAGAAGTAATCAGGCATGCCAGCATGGCATGCCTGGACATTCAGATGTTGTCCGGGATGTTTACAGGACAATGTAAAAAACGATATTCAGTCAAGATAAGGCGCCGTAATTGAATGTGTAAAAATGCTAGCTATAACTGTTGCGAAGTGTCTGCAAAATCTCACAAAAAAATCGAAAATTGAACTGACTGTACAGGAAGATTCATACGACATCGATCATCAATGAATAGAAGTATCTGTTATCATACAAGCATGACCTTTGCTGAGTCCATCACAGTTCCCGAATACTGGTGGCCAGATGAATTCTGCCTCCAGCCCCAGACTGGAAAGGAGATGGGATTCGACAGCCATTTCTTGAACGCCAGCTTCTGCTCCGGTGTCAAATTCTCTCTTGCTTCTAGCGCTTTCTGTATCCATTTGCGAAAGTTGTCCACGTCTTCCATCGCACCATAGCACATCGCTATGTGGTCGAGATGGCGGCCAATATCACGCTGAGGGCGTGCGGCGTCAGAACTCGATAGGGACCTGGTGTCGAGTACGTGGAGCCCTTCTCGAGTGATGAAGTGTATCGCGTCGTGATGAGCATTAATCAACATATCAGTTGGAATAGAATGATCCGTGCACCATTCCTCAAACTTGGGAATGGCGGACGTGGGCCTCCAGAAGTTGGTGAGCCACTCGCGAGCAGCGTCGCTCTTCTCGAGTTGTTCTGGAGCCTGGGAGCAGAAGCTACAGAGGCACGCGAACCCGTACATCTCGCGGAGGGTGGATTCTCTAACTTTGTGGGGAAGATGTGGAGGCACGTACGCAATGGTGATCTCTTCTCCGGGGTTGATCTGGCGCACTGCGGTAAGAACTAATGAAAAGGTTGACTGATCCCATTCCCATTTAGCGTTCGGGCCACAACTGCGACCAATGAAACATGAGTACGAATACTTAAATGATAAAATAAACACAAACCTATGATTACATCGACTTGTTTGCAGGAAGACGCCCCGATGCGTAGGAAGTTCCGCAAATTTCTCGTCCGGGACATTCAAAGCGATAGCCAATGCGTTCAGGCGTATGATCGCTTCGTAATTCAGTGGTTCATCGTCCTCCCTGGCGAAGGGCAAGAGGTCTACAAGGTTATCCAAGACATCCTTAGAGAGCCTGCGGAAGATATCAGTGTATAGCTGTGGCAATGGAACGGCTAGTCCAATGACATAAGGTGTGATGACCACAGGTCGTTCCGAGAGGATAACTTCTAGGTCCCGAATAGTACGCTGGGCAAAAAGGCCTTTCGCTTTCTTCTGGGCAGGAGAGATAACGAAGGGGTCAATGGAACATGATGGAAGGGGCGGATAAATCTGTGGGAGGAGAGACTCTACAGCTGCATCGAGCATTACGACACATTCTTCCGAAAGTGAGAATTGGAGGTTTCGAACAACATACGTCCGATGAAGAATGTGCTGAGAAAAGTCGAACGCGGGGCAGCTCAATGCATTTCTAATGCGGCGATTTGCTTCAGCGCAAAATTCTGGAGGAGGTGTGGAAGTAGGAACTTGGAGGATCGCACGAGTCTCGCCTTGAGGCAACGTCGAATATACTGTATCACCCCGCCATCCGTGAATTGAGGAGGAACTGATCTTCTCTGGCGCCACGTCGGAGAACGCGCGTTTGCGCGGGGGACTCAAAGGTGAATCGAACGAGCTCTGGGCATGAGGTGTGTTGTTGTTCGGAAGGGAAGGGGGGGTCATAACCGAAAACCGTCGCTTTTTAGCTAAAGTGGACACCGTATCATACGACGGAGGGAGATCAGGTCGGGATACGAACGGAGTTGAAGGCGCCACGGCATAAGCGGTGGGCGGGCCAGAATTTGTTAGCTGGTGCGGTGATGAAAGGAAGGCTTGTCCCTTGTCGTGGTACGGTATATTCGTGATTTTCGAGAGAGGCACTTTTTGGGAATGGTCTTGAATATTTACGTCGAGAAATTTGGTGTTTCCTTTCGAGTCTATGAGCACAGTCTGAGCTGTCAAGCTGAATGACACCGACTTTCGATGTGTACGTTTGAAGCTAGTCCGGCATGAAGCGGAGGGAATATCGGGATCGTCATTGGGAACCATGGCAGGACATGAATTCTTGGACATGTTGGAATGAGAAAAGGAGTTGCTAGAATCCATGATAAATGGAAGTGGAACGTGAACACAGAAAGCCAGAGTTCAGACTGTTTTTAAATGGCGTAGCTCGAGGCGTGATCAGAATGCCACCAGAACAAGCCACCAGAACGCTGCAACCAAAACAATCGATAGCAAGCCACACCATTGGTGCGAAAGCTCGTGTCACACCACGAGCCGATGAATGAGAAACGTTGCTTTGATGAGATGGCGGAAAACAGGGAGGGAGGTAGATAATGAAACTTCGTCGCGGCATGGCATGAATGAAGTATGGGTGGCCCGTTGCGTAGGCGGGCCACATCAACAACAAAGCAACATCGCCAGTGATTAACATTGTCTATCTTGGTAATCGTTCGACCAATTGTCCGACAAAGGGTTGGCCAATAGCCCTCGTTGATGCCTTCTTTAGTGGATCCACTTTCCTATAGTGCCATCATGAGTCGTCTATAGTCATTATCCGCTGCAATGGTCATGTATGAGTCGTCTTAACTGAATCCTTGATAACAGACTCGAGAGTCCAAATGCCTAACCTGCAGTACGTCTGATGCAAAAATTTGAATTCAAATAATGCGCACGGGGATCCACGCGATCTCGGAGAATAATTATGATTTGAATACAAAAACAATGGAAACCTGAAAAACGCCGTCGCCAAACCTGAGGCGTTTTGTGGCAGTGCACCGTAATTCTTCGGCCTGACGTTGGTACATACCTAGAGTCCGTACGGCGTATACTATACCGTATACTACCACTGCCAGTAGCCAAGGACGAGCACGTGGCGGAGACGCCGCCTTGCGATCCATATATCTGGCCATGGATCATGTAGAATTTGGAGAACTTTGGGAATTTGGAGAGCGCGGTGCTGAGAGTAGCAAGAGCTGTATCGAGCTGGCCTTCTTGTCGGTCGATTTCTTCCAAATCTGAAGCTGTTGTAAGGATCGAACGTCGCATAAAAATAGAACATCTCATTCAATGAAAAGAACGCACCCCCGGATCAACAGCTCCCTCGCAATGCCAAACTCGCCGTTCTCCGCCTCGAGCTTCACAGCCGCCAGCCAGATCTGCTCGCTCTCGGTTCGTCATAGTCGATCGATTCACTTATTCTTTAGTCTTCTGTGCTGCCATCGACTTATCATTTATTCGTTTCGTAACGCACCTCTAACTTGTCGTAAATTAGCGGAAGGGTCAAGTTTAAGGTGGCCGAAAATAGCAGAAAACCTACCCATCTGTGGTTGCGCTCGCAACGCAAACGGCATGAGGCTCTCGATGATAGCCCAGACGCTTTCTGCATATTTTTTCTGAAGTATGGCGAAATAGTCAAAAATGATAGGGGCCGTCGAGGTAGGCGTGATGATGAATATAGCGAACAGAGATTTTAGACCAAGGCGTTTGCAGCCTGCGTTCAACGTTCAACGTTCAACGTTCAGCAGTGGATGGATATCGAGAGGCAGGTTGTGGTCAATTCAGGAGGAAGAGTTGGCCAAGAAGAATTATCCGAATTGATGAGAATCTCAAGTCCGACGATTAAGTAAGATGTGACCAAATGTGACAAGCGCGTCGAGCCGTTCGAGCCGTCGCGTCTGGACCTTGTTCAAAGTTTCGCGCTAAAGTTCCAGTGCATAGTATTATGATTTTTATATACTTATAAAAAACTCGTTCTGAACCCAAGCAATTAAATACAAGATAAATATATCACGAAGTATATAATAAGTATTCAGCGAAACCTACATAAAGTTACAAATTGGCCAACATTAAACGTTAAACAATTCTCAGCTCAAATCATCACAATTCAAAATGTTATATCCTATGACAAAAGTGCTGTAATGTTAGAACGGGTTATGAAATAATAGCAAAGCCGAACACCCACCTGCCATAAATCGCTGTGAGTTGGTGACACCCTCAGCTGCACGCCACATCTTCTTTTCATATGATGAATGAGCGTGGCTGTACCGGAAAGGCTCCTTCTCCCAGGCGAAAACCAAACGTGAATCAAACCTAGGGTCTGGCTCAGGACTGTCAAGCACATTAAAATTTGCGAAGCCGGACTTATGGCTGTCGTTGATCCTCGCGGATAACAGGCGAGATATTTGCTTCGCGGTCCGCGTTGGGTTGCTTTCGAAGCGAAGGACCAGGACGAGGACATGGAGGAATGGTGTGTGCTCGAGTATATCGGAGAGACTGTGGGCGACCCGGCTAATCTTACGCGCCCACGCTGAGAGCGCTTCCTTCTCTTCGTCGCTTGGGCAACTTTCCTCCGTGCTCGACCATCCGTCTGTGACGGTGTTCAGCCATCGAGCGCGGCTCCGGGAAACGTCCTCGGGAGGCGCTTGCCCTACTGCCAAATCTAGTTTGACATGCGTGAGATGAGGCATCGAAAAGGATGAGATTGCTCCGCCTGCCCACGACGTCCATTCCTCCCATCTATTAGAGATGGTTAGATGAGTGACAGATGCAAAGAAGGGGGTTTGGAAAGAGGGGTGAAAAATGTGGATAGGGTGGGTGTCGCTCAGAAGCAGGGAGACTCTCCGCGGAGAAAGGTGCTCCATGTTGTGAAGAGCAACGGATGAAATGAACTTGTTGATCCTGAGTCGCGATTCTCGACGCTGTCCTAAGGTCTGATACAAAGGTGGGCTAGGAGTTCGCCGTTGCCAAGGATTGGGGCGGATTAGATTTATGGGTTGCCCAACAGCGCTGGTGGAGCTACCAGTATGGACCAAAGGCCAGTATGATAGACTCTCGATCCCGCGACAGGCTGAGAGAAGAGTGACTACGTCCATTGGGTCGAGGTCGGGGCAGATGAACAGCGATTTTACATGAACAGCGAAGAAGTCGTGAGGTTTTGATTTAGATGTTTGAATGGTGCGCAGGAAGGCGTGGGCAGTGCTTTCGCGGCTGAGGACAACCTCCTCGTAAAGAATTTCTTCAATCCTGGGAATATATGAACGTTGGGTACTTAGGATCACGGCGGCAACTACGATTAGCTTACCAGGGTTGTATACTTTTTGAGAGAAGCGCCAGACATAGGGCAGTACCTTTGTCGGCGAGAGCCGCAGCTTGCAGCAATTGTCGGAGGACGTCTTCGGGCAACACAGAGATATCCTTCAAGGCGTTTTGGAAAGGCATCTCTGACATAGGCAAACTTCTCTGCGAGTAGATTATTGGGGAGGCGGAGACGAGTAAATCGAGTCGCTGAGTCGAAGTGGCGGTGAAGAAAGGATATCGCCTGACCGCCAGGGAATCACACTTTTATACCCTTAAGAATGGCTGGACGGTGTGACAAATCTGACAAATGAAATCCCTCTAGTTTTCTATACAAGCCAGTTTGTTAGGGTGTTAGGGTGATGTCCGGAAAACACCACCCTAGTGTATCATGAGCCCGAATACATGGCTGATGGCATGGCCGACATAGCGCACGGTAGTCGATACTGTGTCCAATTTTAGACGTCCGGACGCCTTCAACGCCCGAGGAAAACGTGGGCGCCAAGGCAAGTGATTAGATTTGGGCGTACGACGTCAAATTCTGGAAAGTCAGAGGACATCTACCATGTCAGCTATTTGAAATTAATAGCGGAGGATTTACTTCGCGCTTCACTCAAAGACAAATGGTTCGCAGAAGACGAAACCGCGATTTTGAAGGACATATAGACATTACTATACCGCGGTTCTCCAGTGGCTTGATCTGTCAGATAAAGAACAGTCATACAGGATAGGGACAGTAGTTTCTGATTTCTGTGGCGCTGTGTGTCTCCAGAAAAATTCATTGGCAGGATCACTCCGCGGGTTGATACATATGGACAGCATGTTTCCCGCGGACTTAAAAGTTGGAATACCGGTGACACAGCGCCTACATATGTTTCTTCTCCGAGGGCTTACTGTACTCTCGTATAACATAACCTAGATCGATGGATAATATGGCCCGGGCATCCGAGTTTGCGCATTTGTCTCCTTTACTATCTAAAAGTGAAAGATGAGCACTTTTAAAATCATTTTGAATTCTAAGTTCTCTGCTTTGCCCCAGTTACAAACGGTGATGGGACAAAGAAGATTGATCCTTAGAATTAAGTCGAGTCTTCCCTCTTTCAGGCTTCTTCCTATCAATATACCGATTGTATTGCGGCATCCTTCACAATTTCGGTATATCTATTGCCCATGACCAGGTCCAAAAATAGAGCGTGGATGCTGGCGTCTCCCCGCTACTTCCTCCCTATCTTCCAGGGTCGAGTGCTTGCCGTGGGCCCGAGGTAAATCTCCAAATGTAATGCGACATTGACATCTTATAATTGGTCCCGGATGGTGTCCACTTCATTCGCAATCACACTCCCAAGAAGTTACACTGCGAGTAATATTGAGCTATGTAGAGCCGTAAACTACCTCGGAAATTGCAATTTTGTGATCCTGAACATGTATATGTTTAGTCCTCTATATCCTCGTATTCCAGTCTCGGTAAATCGTATTTCTATGTGCCTATCCTCGGAAAAAACCGAGGGATCGCCGTGTAAAAGTGCCATGTAGCTACATCGGCATTCAGAAGTAAAGATCTTGAAGTAAGCCCCGTAGTGATCGATAGAGAAGAGATTAGGCGGGCGGACAGTATCAAACTGGAGGAACATTGCTCAACTGGAGCGACCCTGCCTAGCATACACTTGCGACCCTGCACACACGGAACTGTCATAGTTAGAATGTGATGGACATGGCCGACACCGAAATGGCTGGCCTCACCACGGACACCACGGCGGGTTTTGATCTGCGTATATAAATTTTAGCAGTGGCGCTCTAGTCGGGAATGTATTCTGCGCCGTGTGCTACGTACGCTGCTGGTCTCTGAGTGAGATAGACGATTCAAATATGCCACACCAGTATGAGGCGGTCATCTCACCAACACATGGTCACACACCGGGCCAGTGACTGGGAAATTTGTGTCGAGTCCGACGTTGTAATTACATGCTCTTTGGCGATGTCGAGCGAGGAGATAGAATATCTCAACGCTATGTCGATCACTTCTGATCGCAGTTGCGACATTATGAGAGCATATACGACTGGAAGAATCCATAGAACCTCGAAATAGGACGCTTCGACTGTAAACTATTATTAGAGTCCGCGGCATTGACAGGTGGTAAATTTGGACATAGCTTTCTACCGCTCTCAGTGTGAGGAGCGCGCCTTGGAACTCATCAGATATTTTTCGCATAGCCGAGGGATAACGCTAAAGTGTGGATGTTAGTGAATACAACATAGGATAGAAGCAGAGAAGGGTTGTACCGTATGTCTTCCAAGTGTTGAGCATCTGATAACATGCCTTGCTCCAATATTCAAGGAAATTGGGGTCATTCTCCTGCTATCTAGCACGCGCGTCTTGGGCCTTGACGCGCGTTTGATGCTCCAACCTTATCCAGCCTCTCATAAATTTAGTGTTATGCATTAAATTTGTCTTTCTCCTGAATCTATCAGGTCTCTTGTGATCCCAAATCAAAATAAAAGGCACTTAGAATGAGAGATGGGAAGCTCGACGCTCAGTGCACAGCGCTCATCGATCATTGCTCGAAGTATCACGCGCACGATTCACCTGAAGCACTTCCTGAAAAGGAAATGGTCCTTCCATTCATAGCGGCCCCACTGATCATGACATCACCAATGTGTTAAATGGATGGTCATGCTAAGGTTGATTCGAACTTCGTCCAGAGCCTAGGCATTAATCAAGTACTTATAAGGGCACTATTATGAATGAATAAGTTTCTAGTTCCTTTCTTCCTTCCCTCATAATCTCATCGCGTATATCCCGTTCCGCAGGAGGCATACTTCCAATATAAACTAGGGTATGAGGCTCGTTTGCAATCATTTCCACTCCATATTCTTGGAAGCATATAACGGGGGTGAAGTACCAGTGACGTGGTCTCGCTGGTGCAGATATTTATACTTATCGACGATCATCGATGCTCACAGCCTCGTAACAAACCGAGGAACTTGAAGAATTCAAAGGCGCTCGATACCACATTGGCGAATAGGGAGCGAATATGTTTGTGTTGGTGGCACGTACAGCTGGTAATTAATTCGAACCGTATGTGGTTTTTAGTAGGAAAGGACAAAAATTATGCTGATAAAATTGATTTTTTAGAGCCTCAATGAATATGAAGCGCTTTACAGAAGGCTGGATTTGTTCGAAAGATGCATCATGCATGGCTGTGCGTCAGTCGCTCCAACTTCCAAGGACAATGCGACATACTTTACTCCAAATTACGTTCTGCATTGTGACGTGCGTATGGTAAAACGCTCAGTCATCTGAAGATCCTGCTCTCAAGCACGCCAGAATACATGCATCGTTGCTTGTTAAATTCCCGACTGCATTGGACCAAGCGTGGGCCAAGATATCGCGCTCTCCGTCCTTGTGTTTTTTTAGGTACGCCTATGGTATTATCTGCTTTAATTTTGAAGTTAAAACCCTAGCCATGCTATCGGTATCGGTGACGAAACCTTGAAGGTTTGCCGTTTCTTTCACCCGTCATCGCCAATGAATATTGATTGAATCGTCATTCGTCTTTACTTATAGGCACTTCTTTTTTTCGTTTTCATATTCTGCATGGCAGTGCATGTTGATGACCTTTTCAACATGGACATGTTGGTGGGGCACGTCAATGACGTATTATGTGACGTCAATACCATTTCTGAACCTCCCGAGGTCAAGTGAACATGCTTACATTTTTCTTCAGCATTGCGTGTATGCAATACGGCTAAAGGACGTCCAAATCATGGTTTAGGCGACTTTCGAACGCGGTTTACCAGCAGATAAATATGACCAACAAAAATAAAAGAGCAGAGACAGGTCAGTGTCGACCCACACTTTTTGAAGTATGTAACAGCTAAGGCGGAGTGAGAACCTGCAAAGAAGCGATAAATGACACTATAGAAGGTTCGATCCAAATTCTCCTGCCAAATGAAGTGATCGTCCCTAATGCACTTCACCTTAAGAAGCTTTCGCTGTCTATGTTTTCCTACATACATCAAAAATGGATCCCGCACAGTACCGTTCTCAATATCCTTACGACGCTTCTAGTCGACCCCAGTATCTAACTCCACCACCATCGTTTGCTAGCTTTCATGAATCAAACCTTCCAGATCCTAGCTATTGTACTTCATACGGACAGTCGCTATTCATGCCCAGTCCGGTTAATCCCAACTTCAGAACGTATACTCAAACACCTACGCCTAATGTCAGTGCTCTCTATGATACTTCAGAGTTTCGCTAAGTTAAGATATTCAGCAATCCGTTTCTCCACCTCTCCAAGGTCTCACGGCGGCAAGTGCGGCACTTTCTATCAACACTATTGACCCATCTTCTATCGAAGAGACCAACGACGTCGTATCGATCTCCACAGCATTCCACCCCGGAAGTCAACCAGAACCTGATACCATCCTTTGCTCTTCCGACGGTGTACTTTTCTATGTGCATTCCCCCACTCTCGTCAAAAAATTTCCCGACGTCTTTCAACCGCCTGGCTTTGGGTCCCTTTCTAACCCTGGGACCTTGGTCCAACTGGACGCACCATCCGATCAATTGAACATAATATTACACGCCTTGTATGGAACCTCACCTGTCGCACATTCTCCCGATTTCGAGACAATAGTTGCGGCCGTAGATCGCATGCCAGCTTACAATATCACGCCCCAACGCATAATACGTCCTTCTAAGCCTATATACGAACTCCTCCTCTCGTATGCCCCAATCAGGCCGCTCGAGTTGTACGCCCTCGCTGCTTATCACGGCTTGCATTCGCTGGCGGTCAGCTCATCGTCTCACCTCTTGGCTTACAACCTCGCTACCATCACGGATCAAATGGCCGAACGCATCGGCGCTGTTTACTTGAAGAAGCTGTTGCTCCTTCACAGCGAACGGTTCAACTCTCTCAAGAGCATTCTGTTGCGTCCTCCGCATCCACATCCGCCTACGAAAGAATGCACGTTCCAGGATCAACGCACGCTAACTAGAGCTTGGGCGCTCGTCAGCGCCAATTTGGCTTGGGACGCGCGGCCTGGTGAGTAAGAGCGGATGCCTCCGTATTTCGCATACTCAGCACCTTCCAGATCTATCAACGCGCACGATGAAGTCGGAACTGAGCCCACTCATGGAAAATCTAACCTGCGATATGTGTCACCAAGCGTTGCAGGATAGGATTAAGGATGTGATGGTGCAATGGTCGTCTGTCAAGGTGAGTGGCTATATTTCTCGCTTTGCGTTCGTTTCCTTACGGGTTAGTGAATGCCGCGACTTGGGTCGCGGGTTTGGGCCTCTCTGAAGCATGTAGACTAGTCCTAGACGCTGTCTTCGAGGCGGTATCGCTGCAGCCCAAGCCCTCTGAATCACCTCGTTCCTCTCTCGCTTGGGATTCACCGTCGGATCGGTTTGTGTTGTGGCTGACGGAGTTCGTTCTGGTTGTTTCAGCGCACCATTTGATTCTCGAAGAAAGAGCGTATACGTCGGATTGGTATGAGATCAGTATCGAATCATGTATTTGACGTTGAAGAGTGGCATCACCTATAGTTTCCCTACGCGCTAATCGAGGCTCTTTGGGGAGCATTCGCGTGCGCGGGCATTGACGCTTGCTTCTTTTATTTCTTCGCGTCTGTTTCTGCAATTCGCTATTCACGCGGTCGTGCTGCATTTCACGACAAGCTTTAAAATGCCCATACTCCATTACAATGCCTTCCGCTCACGAACATCCCCGAATCGAAATTCTTGTTATCGATATCTGCTATGTTACTGCTACGACCGCATCCTCCATTCCCTTGGTAGTTCCAGTTCCCTCCCCGGTTCGGTTCCTTTCCCCATTGCGGCTGCATTTGAACTGGACACGATTCCGTGCCTTCTTTCCCCTGATTCCTAAGAAAATTCTTGATTACTGACGTTGTAAAAAGTACATATATTGAACCATATTCGTACATTTCCCAACCTCTGTATCTATTGCATTCCCGATTTATTTTGCTTTATGTTATACTCCCATTCAATCCAGTAGACTTCGGCTGCTGCACTCCCGCCTTACATCAATAATGCTATGTCTCACACTTCCTGCGACATCATCCTGTCCATCGCGATCAGGTGCCGTCCCTCACGCCCGCCTTCGCTGCGCCAAAAGTGACGCATTCAGCCAGTAACATATATCGCGCTCCCGCGTCGTCCTATCTGGCGTGCTCCGGTATCATATATCACTGGGTCTTCACTACATGTCCGGCCGCCCGCGTCGTATGGAGGTATTCGACGTCGGCCATCCTCATGAGCTGCGGAAGTTTATGGCACGACACTGTTGCAACCGGACCGCGAATATATGGATTCTCATTACCAAATGCCAAGCGCCGAAAGCTGATATAGCTGTCGACTTTTTCTGAGCCTTTGAATGATTTGTATGGCTGCGCAGTACGAGCCATGTGCACGAGTATCAATTCAGAGCACAATGGTATTATTAGTCGATCATATCGGCAATCAATGTGAAGTTGTCCTTGAGAGATATTTATAAACATGTTCATGCCGCTCAAATTCTGTTCATTGAGCTGTATTTCATCGGCCCATATTCGGAAATGTTTAATCATGACAGATCATGAACGCCAAAGTTTGAACAATGTAGGCTATTGCGATGAAGTAAATCAAGTTATAGATAGACGCTATCTGTGCCAGTGGGAAGTTCAATTTACAAGATAGGAATTGGATTAGTGCGATGTCAAGAATTCTACATACACAGAATGATATATCATTTTACGAGTCAAATATAGCTCCATATGCCGCAATTCCTCGAGTCTGCATCCCATAGACTACTTTACGTGTTAATTTTGGGTTTGAAATAATGAAAACTGCTTCAGCATTGCTCTCCAAAACCATCTGATACGTGAGAGCAACCATGTCAGGACGTCCAAGTGTCTTCGTGTTCCAAACGATAGCATCAGGATCAGCCTTGAGGACGGCGTTCATGATCTTGGGACCATAAGTTAATTCGGGATTTGGGGTAGACCACAGAACGCGACGTGGTGTACAGTCGGCGTAAAGGAGGGAAAGACATGGCCCAATGCCGGATCCTGTCGCTACGACGACTATTCGTTTGAACAGACGAGAGGTATAAAGCAGGCCGTGAAGTGGATAGCCACGAACCCATAATTTGGTCGGTGGATTAGCGATCGCCCCCCTGGTCCAATCTCCGGCGTTCGACACCACGACGGAGAATCCGTTGATCTTGCCATTCTCGTCTACATCCGGAATCGTCGCAAATGCATGCCATTCGAGGAGAGGTTTGGAGGAAACTTTCAGCCCATAGAACGGTTGCATCGCTTTGTATTTGAAGTGAAGCCGGATGGCGTGGTCGGATAGGAATTCGGGATGGACGTCACGGCGACGAAGACGCGACCAGGATAAAAGCGTGCAACTGGTGGAGACACAGAAGAACCAGAAATTGGGCGCTTTGGCAAGATATAATCCTGTGTTAATGTTCGCCTCCCGCGCAGAGACTCTGGCGACGAGGCCATTGTGGATCCAAAATGTGATGAGAGCAACCCAACCTGAATAGCGATGGCTGGCTTCGAAATAGTCGTGATATAAAACGCGGAATCGAGGGTGAGCTGAAGCGATAATGAATATAAACATGGCAATAATAATATATGATAGGATAAGGTTGTTTCGAGTATCGGTAGTGGGGCTGTCGATATATTCCTTGGTCGCAAGGGCTACGTAGAGGATGAACCAGACAACAGCGGCGGTTCCGCTTCCGCTATGCGCGCCACCGTAATGGAAGACTTTGGCCAGCTTTCGACGAATTGACAAGGGCAGAGAATGTGGTACGGAAACGGCGATTTCATAGCAAAGGTTGACGAAGTTTTCCTGTCTGAAGAGGATAGCGATCATGAGATTGGCCGAAGAGGCAGTGGCGACGTCGATGATTAATGGTGCTCCCTTATTCTTCACCACAAATGCTACGAATGTCGCTAGATTGGCCGTAAATATAACCGTAAAGATCTTTCGATATGTCGAAAAGAAATTGACTGGTGGAAATGTTATTCAACAGATCTCGAGATGCAATTAAATGATGGGTCTTACACCAAAGATAACGAGAAAATCTGTTTCCAGTCTTCTTGGGAAGAACGTCACGGTTTGGCTTGACGTCAAATGGTTTAGGTTTGAGCACTATCGTCGCTGAAGATGACGTCAGCTGAGATGAAGTCACTGCTCAAGGTCGTGCGTTAGTTCGTGGTATGCGAAGGCCCAACGTTTTTAAATGCTCACTTGATTGCTCGTCGTCGATGGCTTTCTCGAGGTCCATGTCTGCGCTGGTAATAAGCAGAGGAGATGATCTGTACATCCGTGTCATTTTATGAGCTTTTATAAGACGAGGACGATGTAGATCTCTAGAATACCATATGATGCGCATGTCGCCAAATATACTTGAAACGATGATGTCTTGTTTAAAGAATACATCAACTCTCCCAAGCTTGGACCAACACGTTAAGCACTATCGGAAAGGTCGGTGGTCAAGAAGTTCCTGAGGCAATGATGAAGTTTGACATTAGAATGAGGGTATGAGCTTCGATGAAGTATTTTCACATTGTGGCATGATGTACTGGGATGCACCTCCGTGTCTGGCCGGTAAACATGTATCGAATTGGCGGTTCGAGGCTCTGTATTGAGAGAATCATAGCTATAACTGATATCGATCTCACTCAAGAAGCATTGACTTAGGATCACTCTGTTTACAAGCAATTTTTCCATCAGTGCTATTGTATCTCATGTTTTTCTATTCACCCAAGAAGCATTGACTTAGGATCACTCTGTTTACAAGCAATCCTTCCATCAGTGCTACTATATCTCATGTATTCCTCATTCCGTGTATACCCTATAGCGCAGGCAACCGCGAGTTCGATCATGAGAATGTCGGCTTAACCAAGAGCCAAGAAAGTCTCACCATATAAGTCCAGGAAGCCAAGACTGTTATTTTATTTGGGTGTGGTACAGGGTATTGTTCAGTATCCTGCGGAGCTACACGAAAATACATGGTGTGTCAAATACATAGCTCCATGCCCTGCGCGCCCGATAATTTTCCTATCGTTGATAACGAGCGTCAATAATTTTTACTACCAAATATGTAAAATCAAACACGACAAATGCGATACAAGCGGCAACATACTCTGATTGAAGTTCGAACAAATCGGAACACCAGGAGTTCGGAATTTGTACAAGATCAATAAAAGGTTTTTGCACACACACCTTTTCGAGCGAAAAGTGACTCGTGAATATATGAAGTGTTGAAAAGTCATATAACAACGCGTTTGAGAACTTAGGAATTTCTCAAAGCCCTATGTGAAAATATATCGTTGTTTTGTCAGAATCTGAAGCTTCTGAAGTCCTACCCATGTATTGCGTTTCCAATTACTCGTTCATCTCTGGCCAATGTTAAACCAGATGTGCGTAAGTTTTCAACTTGTGGATAAGCTATAGATTAGCTTGAGATTAGCTATGCTTGAGCTGTGCAGAGATATGCTTCATCAATCGAAATTAGAACCGGTTGATCGGCAATTGCCGGGATAGGAATACCCGGCTCCGTGCTGTCTCTTCCCAACTGCATGGCTGAAGTTACGACGTGAACGCACCACTGTCGTGGATATGATCTGTTTCGTGCAAGCACCCTACAAAATTTGGCATCTTCTTTGACAGCTGCGGCCTAGGCCTGTCACAGATGCACTCGAGTATGTCATGATCTTAAATTCTTCTTTCACCCACCCTAACTGAAAATCAGACAAATGGAACTACGGAAGCCATTGTCCACCGATGAGGATGCTTGTCATCTCAAAAGCAGTCATCCAGAGAACAAGTCTTGTTATCTAGTACGATATGTCTCACGTTTCGGGGTCCAGTGGAAAGCTAGGCATTTCGTATTTGTGTCTATGTTGGAGACGAAGGTCACAATTCCAGGTAAGCCTCACTATTCTCAACTTGAGTGAAGATCATGAAATTTTAGAGTATTGATCTAGATATGCCTTCTCCCATCTCGGTCCTCAAAGATCGCACGAATGATCTGCTATCTTAGTACTTACCACTGCGTTGTCATCGGCGCTATTTGGACAGTGACTCAATGTTTCAACGTCCGACCTTTTTTTGTTTAGGTGTCGACTTCTATTCCATGCCACAGATTGCTCCCAACGGAACGGTGAACAGCTAGCGTGGCTTCTGTGGTCCCATCCAAACATGCCCTGGGAAATTTCAGAGGATCGCGTGTCCAACATGATTCTTGGCACGGAAGAGAAGGGTTCTGTCTGTTGTAAACGATACGCTTGGCACCAGCGAGAACGTTGGCGCTTGGTCGCCATCGTGTGCGAAACAGTCGCCTTCGCGTCGGTTGAATACGGGTACTCCAACTCATCGAAGTATGCTTGGGAATGGTCCACGCTGTTCTCCCGACCTATCCCTCAAACCTTGTGCATCATCCTGAAGATCGCGTTCTTTCCGTACCTGCCCTTGATCTCGAAAAGAAAATCATTTCTGAAGGGCGCACGAGATGTTCCGAGCTTTGTACGTTAGAGCCAGGTCTGAGCTCGGGTTTATCACCCCTCCTTCATTCTCACCGATACCCCCTCTCTCCCGACGCATTCGCTCCGCATAGACCTCGACGAGCTTGGCTTTGTCAACCAATGGGGACTTAGTCCTAAGGTTTGACAAATTCCTTCGCCAAAAAGTTGCTGATCTCCTAAATCAATGTAGCATATCTTCGACAGCGTTAAAAAGAGCTTGGAGCGGCTCCAGCTCGATTACATCGATTTACTACAATGTAAGCTCAGATTTTTGGATGAGTTCCAGTATCCGGGAATGCTTATCCTTCTATGCCATACAGGCCACCGATTTGACTCGAACACAGGAGTCAGTATGGCGCAGGTGGCTTTGGCATGGGTCATGGCAAAACCAGGTCAGTTCATCCTTGGGATGCCATATCTAGAAATTGTGTTTCTAAATTATCTCCCACACAGGTGTCTCTGCCCCAATTGTTGGCACCACTTCGTTGAGCAATTTGAACGACATGCTAGGAAACCGTTGCGGCCCCCCCTCACTAACGGATATTTATCCGATATAGGCGCTGTGGATGTCAAACTCACAGACGAAGAGATAAAAGAGTTGGAAGCCCCGTATATTCCTCAAGCTCCATACGGGCACAATTGAGTTTGAGCGCAACCTGGTATGCATGGTATGTATCACACACAAAATCTACAGCATGTTGAATGTTCCGATTCTTCATCCAAACGCGAGCCCGTATTATTTCATGCTTAAATAACTCCATGATTTTATTGGGAGTCTAAGTGTTCCATGTTCAATGTCAACACAAATTAAGCATCAACAAAGCCCGCTCGCGGTCCTCTTCGGCAGTTGTCTCCCATGCATAGCGCCAATCACGCACAACCGCGTCCCCCAGACGCTCAACCCTTGACTGCGTCCAAGTCTCTCCGTTCCTGGTATCTTCATCTGCATCCGAGCCATTCTTGTCCTGCTCCGGTACGTTGAATTCATACAGAAGCCCGTGCATCCGCGAAAAGTGGTGTACAAGATTTGCAGCGGGGCGCCGGACTGCGTCGTACACGCGTGTTAGAGTAGGGATAGACGCTGAGGATCGGAGACCTTCTGCGATGAGGTGGGCTAGGATGTAGGCGTCCTATAGAGATGTAAGTGATAAGTAAGAAAGAAACGCAAGGAGACGTTCTACAGACCTCGATTGCTTGACCGGCACCGTTTCCCTGGTGAGGTGTCATGGCGTGCGCCTATATAGTAGTTTGGCAGGTCAATATCGAATCGCATTGGGTAAAAATAAGAGAGGAACGTACAGCATCACCAAGTAGGAGAACACGGCCAGAGGCAGAAATGTAGCTACTAAGCGGACGAATTGCATGAATGGCCCAACGAGAAGGTTTCTGCGTATTCTATGCAGGAAAATTGAGCGAAATCAGCACGCATGTTTAAGTCACAGGAATGTCTGTACACGTACATGGACGAGCTGCCGGACCTCCTCCCAGGCATCAAAAAAAGGAATCACTTCCTCCTTCGTAACGTCTTCGAAAGAGGGTCCAGTGTGCTTCGTTCCTTCCTTAGAGAGATCCGAGATATAGGCCGCTACGTTGACGACACGGCCCTGGAGGATTGGGTACGCGACGACATGCTAAAGTGTGGAGTAGCAGGGTGTTTAGATGAGAAAATGTTCGAGAATACTTCATGGGGGGATAACTCACCTGGTTCTTACCACAATACTGGTATAACATGCGTGAGCGGAGAGACGATTCGAAATAAAAAAAATTGCTCACCACAACATGGGTCGTCAACGCCCTATGCTCCGGCATTTTCGCTCTGAGGACACTGCTATCGACCGCACACCGATACGCAAACGTCCCGCTCCACACAGGATCAGCGCCAGCGTGTTCCGCATCCGCCGCCTCGGGATTTTCGGACACGAGCTGCTTGCGAATAACAGATTTGATGCCGTCTGCGCCTATGAGGAGATCACAGGTTGCCGTTTTTCCATCGGCGAAAGTGAGCTGGATTGGAGACGCCGCGTCAGCCGTAACCTCGGTGTAAGAGACGAGACGGCTGGATAGGTGACATGTGATGAACGGCGAGAGATGCTTCAGCAGGACCTCTTGTATGATGGCACGATGAAAAGAGAGTGGTGCGCCTGTATTGATATATGTAAGTAAGAGTTTTAGGACACTTTCTTCTTCTGCTTCACGATTTGAGAGAAGGAAGACATACCGGCGAACACTAGATCACGAATAGGCATGCCTTCTCTCTGATCCGATTTCCTAAACTGAAATCCAAGGCCTGCAAGCACATCTTCATCAACAAACACGACATATCCACCTCACTCGTATTGATAGACTGCACTCACGAGGCGGGCCAGTACCGTCTGGGACATGCTGCCCAGGAGCCAAGGAAGCTGCAAGCGCCGCCGTCACCCCTAATTTCTCTAGGATCTTCCAAGCGCGCGGCCAGAACGTGATGCCTGCCCCAATCTGCGTCAATTCTGGCGCGGCTTCATATATATCTAGGTCGATGGCGCTAGGGTCGAGGTTCAGGCTGCTGAGTGCCACAGCTAATGACAAGCCCCCGATGCCGCCACCTCTGTGCGTAGTGTTGAAAGATGGCACAATATATTTGGCTAATGAAAGACATACATAATTCCGATTCGCAAAGGCATAAGATAAGAGTCGCAGGTTAAAGAGGGAAAGGTGTATGTTGAACATCATGGGAACTGAAGATTCTCTCATGCGCATTTCGACGTTGGGCCAATTATAGAATCAACATACCAGCGCGACACAATCCAAATTTGTTGAAATGATTCGCCTCTTCAAGATTCCATCGTTCAAGACATCGAGGATGTGCGGGGCATAGCGTTCGAAGAAGGTCGCCCCAACTTGCAAGACTTGGATTACGGAGTCCTCCTCGACGCGTCTACCAACGGCCAAGTGGCGCCGACGACTGTCTTTCCAATTGTCACCGTACCGTCCCTCCGTCGTAGTTGCGGCCCTTTCAGTGTAAAATAATCGTCAGATGTGCAAATTCCAAAAAACTGGCTTGCCACAGGATGCTAAAATTTAAATTGGAACTGCAGTGAGGTGCCTCAAGGCTGCGCTGCCAATGTGATTCCCGAGCGACACATAGTATCAAGTTATGAGAAGAGTCGACGCAGGAAGCATAATCCACAAGGTATCTGTCAGATGGAAACGAGTCAAACGACAGGCATTCCTTCAAGTCGCTTGCATTATTCTTCACTTGTCGGACTTGGTCGGATATTGAATTTTTACCGCAAGCGGCCGCCGGCAACACAACCCTGCATGCTCGAGTCTTCGACCTTGCTTCGACCAAGTTTCAAAATTTCCAGCGCTCAGCGCGCGCACAGCTTCCAACTTTCAAAATGGTTAATTTCGCGCTATGAACTCGATTTTCTTCTTCTTCGAAGCCTCTCCATCATTCCCCAATGCTGCTAGAAAGCTTCATCCGCATCACCAATGGCAATATTTCAGCGCACTTTCCCCTCAAGATCGGGCTCGGCCTTCGGGGCCCAGCATGATTTGAGTCAGGCTACGCTCGCACTTCCCGAAATAACCCATGGCCGACCTGCAATTGGGCTCGTTTAGTCAATCCCCGTCGCCGGTCGCCCGAACTTGTCCACCTCATCCAACTAGCACGTACTGGTCTTTGCGCTTCCATCCAGATTCCAATTCCATTGTTGGCCTATAAAACCAGGGAGTCTGTTGGAGATGGATCACCAACAACAGCTACTCCAGCTTCAGCATTCGCTACTCATCGCACTCTCAACCAACTCACCTTCAATCAACTCGAGATAACATGCCTGCCTGGTTGATCACTGGCGCCAACAGAGGCATCGGCTATAGTACTGTCGAGCACCTGGTGAGTTCTCTTAGACGCGCGGTGTAAACATATTGTCCTGACAGAATGCCACGCCACAGCTCAAGGACGAAGCCAACTTCGTCATCGCCACGGCACGCGACGTATCCGGCTCCGAATTGCAAGCTTTGGCAAAGACACACCCGAACACCCTCAAGGTGGTCGAACTTGACATAACCAGTCAAGAGAGCGTAGATAGGGCCGTTGAAGCCGTTACGCCGCTCCTTCCCAACGGGCTTGATTACCTTGTGAATAATGCTGGCAAGAACCCGCAACCGACGACGGCTTTCGAAGACTTGTAAGTTGCTGTTCAATACTTATCATCTGAAGCCTCGAGTTTCTTATGCTCTTCGTCAGGAACCTCGACGAATTCGCAGATGAGATAACCTTCAGCACCGTCGCACCCCTGCGCGTCTCCCGCGCGTTCCTCCCGCTCATCAAAAAATCCGAACTCAAACGCATCATCTTCATCTCCTCCGTCCTCGCCTCCTCCCACATCACCTCCCTCATGGCCGGCCAGTTCAACGCCTACTCCGTGGCCAAGGCCGCGCTGAACATGCTCGCGCACAAATGGGCCGCGACGCTCAAATCCGACGGCGTCACCACCGCCGCGATTCACCCCGGCTGGTCGCAGACGTCGCTCGGCGAGGGCATCAACGAGTGGATGGCCAGGTACGCGCCTCAGGTGCCCCATTTCCCGCCTGCGGCCGCGGCCGAGAACGCGGTCAAGATCTCGGAGGCGCTGACGCTGGAGAAGACGGGGGCGTTCTGGCATTTCGATGGTACGAATTTGCCCTGGTAGAACGCGCCATTCTTGTATTTTAGATACTCCCCACGAGGGAAATTTATATATTTCTTCGCATATTATTGACTCCTTCTATTGTTGGCACAAATCTCGCTTGTACTGTATGGAGGGACCAGGAGCACTGGAGACTAAGAACATCACATAGGAAATACGTGAATGGACGACATCTTGTCTATGTTCGCTTGGGTCTGGAAGCCTCTTCGACGCTATGGCTCTGTTGCGAGGTCCGAATTTTCTTGGACTGGGCGGTTTCGACTCACTTGGGCCTCAGCATGGTCATGGTTGGCATTATCAATGCTCTGTGGTCACAACGAACACAGACGAGATCGTTGACCGCTTCCCTTGCAGTCTGTCGGTCTTGGATTCATGACTGTCAGTACGTTTTATTTGGCAGCCATGATCTGGGGACTTGCTTGACATCGCGTCGCAATACAGCCGTCTAGCGAAAACAGATTATGTGTGGCGGTGTGATGATTCCCTATTGTACTCCCATTGACAATCTGCGCATTCTACTTATAAGCTTTGGCTGTATACATTTGCATGTGGTCCTCAAAGCCGGTGTCGTAGGAAAGAATACATGCAAGGCCAATGTGGCCTATTAATATACGTTGAGGCTATAATCAAGGAAGACAAAAGGAAGGTGTGCATGACACTGCATGTCGAACGTTAACACAACAATACATATTATTGCTGGTAGTGGTTATTGTTCCATGTGAAAACAGCCGAAAAAAGTTCATTTTTAACCCGTTCACAATAGATTGTTTCCCAAAGAAACAGCCATTGCCTCCAGCAGTGTATAACATCGTGCTTTATTTTTCGTGTACAAGGTCACCCCCTTCTTTGCCGCCACCATGGACGCCAACAAAAACCCTAATGTTCCTGCTACAGTCAATCGAAACTCATCTAGCGCTGTCGATACCAGCATAGAGTTCGTCAATACTGTAATCGCCATCGTAAAAGAGGTCAGTGAGATGCTGAAAAGCGTCCCATATGTGAAATCTTTGTCGGGTGTGATACTTCAGATCATCAGAGTTAGAGACGTAAGTTGCCACCGTTTGCGATCATGTATGCCTTTTGACATCGCGATGTGCTGTATCTAGGAAATCAAAGCAAATAAGCAACGATGCCGCGAAATTATCGATAAGATACTCCGCATGTCGAAATCGATCTATCAGAAGCTGGCCGAGGTTGCGCAGTCGAGCCAAAGGGAGAAATTGAGCAGGTTAGAGAGCCAACTGAACGAGCACACTCGGTAAGGCTCATTGGTAACAATATGTATTGTTATCAAGCGCTGAACCGGTCTTCAAGTGCCCTTATCGCCGTTTACAAGGCATTAGAGAGACATAGATCATCTCGATCTGGATTTTCCCGCCTAATAAATCGTGGGTTGGATGAGTTAAATGAGCACGATCGCCGTCTCGACGAGCTAAATACTCAACTTATTTTGGTGCGCATGGTGTTATTTTTAAATAACTTTCGTGTATTGATAACTACGGTTCAAACTATAGGATATTATTTTTCGCATTACGATGGAACAAGCGGGATCTGGTCCCATATTAAATCAACAGACATTTCCTGAGTATGTGGAACTCTCATTAATTATTATGCATTAACACGACTCAAACAATGTTCTTGGTCCTCTTAGTATTCCAGAACATATCCTCCCGCCGAAGCCCAACCTGATGGTCGAGCGCGAAACCCAATATGATACGGCACTGGAAGTTCTCCGTCGCACAGAACCATCTCGTGTCGCCATTCTGGGGGGCGGCGGATTCGGGAAGACGACATTGGCGCGATCAATTCTTCATGATCCAAAGATCTTCGAGCGCTACGAATATCGATACTTCTTATCCTGCGAGGCGATGGCTGACATCAATGCTTTGCTTTTGGGTATCTGCAATATGCTGGACATCACGGCTACACCCTCCGCCATGCTAGCATCTATAAGACGCAGGCTAGAGACGTCTACTACCCTCCTCTGCCTCGATAACTTCGAAACTCCCTGGGAGCTGTCTTCCACTCGGACGAGGACGGAGGATGCACTAGCGTCCATCGCCGACATTCCCAGTCTTTCTCTCATTATCACGATACGTGGTACTCAACGGCCCTCCAAAGTCGCATGGTCGCACCCTCAGATACCACCCTTACCCACCCTATCCTCCGAAAGCGCCCACGAGATCCTGCAGAATATCTGCCCAAACCACATAGTTGATGATTTTACTCAGCAACTTCTCGATGGCGTCGATGGAATACCCTTGGCGATCACGTTGATATCAACACTTCTTCGTGACGGGGAGTCTTCGCGAGAGTTGTGGACTCGATGGACGAAAGAGCAGACTGCCGTCGTTGAGAATGGTGGTGAGGGTCGCGAGTCCAATCTGAATGCGTCGATAGCCCTGTCGATGAATAGTCCTCGAATGACAAAGGATCCTGATTCTCTGACTCTCCTGGCTGCTCTATCATTGCTACCTGACGGCTTTCCGTCGGCTTCGATTGAAGAACTCGAAGAATATCTCGGCATCACAGAAATACGAAAACTCTTACGGACTTTGCGAGCTGTTGCATTGATCAAGCCAGAGGATAGCTCCCCATCTCCTCGCATACAAATGCTGTCCCCAATCCTTCTTTTCTGTCATCAATCCCTCTCTTCCGAAATTTCTTTGGTGCTTGGGCCGCTTACAGAATATTACATTGGCATGCTGAAACTTTCAGATGGCGAAACATCTAATCCCCACATCTACCAGCAATTCACTCCGGAAATTCAGAATATCCATTCGATCTTCCAGAAAGTATACATAGCTGGGTACCAGCAAGATATGGGGGTGCTTATACAGTGTACTGCCATTCTCCTTAACTGGTCCCGGGAGATTGGCTACATCAATCAGGATACCATTCAGATGGCGCTCACTCGATCTGCGAGTCATCCGATCCCGCGTGCCCACTGCCTCACGTCATTGGGCGGGTTGCTATGTAATTCGGAGGCCCACTTCACAGAGGCCGAAAAGTGCTATCGTGAGGCCGCAGAGCTCTTCAAAGAGGGGAATTCTACCGTGTCCGAAGCAAAGGCATTGCACTATCTTGGCAATACACTTGCCAACATGAGCCAGCTGCACGAAGCCGAACTTGTATACAACACGAGTCTCACGCTCTACACCCAAGCAAATGATCAAAAGGGACAAGCACATATTCGCCATAGCCTTGGGCATTTGCACCTTGATAAGGGACAATATGCGGAGGCGGAGGCGAACTTGAAAAATGCACTAGATGCCTTCAAACAAATGGGGGATCTTGTAGGCATTACCATGACTGCTCTGAACCTAGCCAACCTGCATGAGATCCTTGGTGATCTAGCCATATCCGAAAAACTTGCCGCCAAAGCCTTAGCTGCCGCAAAAGAAGCCAATTATAAATACGGGGAAGGACGAGCACTTGTGGTTCTGGGTTGTATTCACGCTCGAACAAATAGGATTGCAGATGCCAGACAGGCTCTTGAGCAGGCCTTTTCTATCTTCAAGCAGCGGAACAATGCCACCGATCATCTCATAGTTATCGGTCACCTAGGGAAGGTATACATCCAATCAGATCAGCTGTCTGCGGCCCAGGCGCTGTTCACAGCGTCCGTCGATGTGGACCTGGACATTATTCCGATAGCCGACATTCTTACCACCCTCGGGTGGGTTTATATCTGTGCAGATCACCTTGAAAAGGCCGAACATGTGTTAGACCAAGCCCTTCTGCTCTACCAAAAAATCGGAGTCGAAAACGGTCAGGCTGATGCTCTCGCGCATCTAGGAACTGTGTACTTCAGGTCCAACCGACTCGATAAAGCAGAGCGGACGCTCAATCTCATCCCGAAGTTGGGGCAATGGTGCGATATCGAGATGCGCCATTTATGGGTCCTTGGGGACATCTACATCATCAAAGGACAGCTCGAAGACGCGGAAGGTTTTTTGGATGAAGCTATGGTACAAGCAGAAGATTATGAATCCTCGTATCAGCAAGGCAATATCCTTCGAAGCATCGGAACCCTCAATATCAAGCGAGGCCATGTCGACCTGGCCATTGACAAATTCGAAGAAGCGCTTGAGCTCCATCGCCAGGCGCAGTGGATCTTCGAGCAGGTCACGGACCTCAAGCGACTCGGTGAGGCGTACGGAATGTCAGGGCGGTCCCAGGATGCAGCAGCGGCATTCAAGACGGCGGATGAACTTATGGAGAGCGTTCGCGAAGCTCGAACGCTGGCGTTCAAGTTATAATGGTTTTTCTTTTTTTCGTGACATGGACATTTTTCGAACGTACATACACCAGCGCATACTTTTCTCTTTTCTCGTGTTGGATATTGTCATGATGAGCCGGCTGATGTAGCCATAGTAAATATTCAGGTGTCGTACATGAAACTACTTTTCAAACTTGGATCTTTGTTTGCCACTTGAGAGCGCGAAGTGAAATTATCAGAGTACCCCCCTCCGCCCTGGTAATAAAGTGTGTCTCATGGCAAACTCGCAAATACGCCGCCGACGTACATGAAAGATTGAGGACAATGTAATAGATTAGCAATTTGTGATACCTGACACCAATGCAAACATATCAAGGCCCTCCTAGTCTAAGAGACAGAGTGTTTTCCAAGATCGAGTCGATTACCGTTCGTTACAGTTCGCAGAGGTATGGTTCGAATGACGAGATGAAGTGCTGGTCGGATTGGCAGCGGAAGACCGGGAGGAGGGGGTAGAGGACGCCACCAGTCCATAGCGGGGGTGCCAGTGGACGAGGAGTTGAGATTGAGAAAGATGCTGGCGGTAATGCACATCCGACAGTTGCATGTAGTTATGATCTCGTTCCTTGCAGCTAACGATGGGGCTACTCACGGCCAACGCGCCTTCATGGGCAGAGGCCGGACGAACAATAGCCTGCTGTCGACGCCTGTTTTGAGTGGCGGAAAAAAAGGGGATGAAGAGCGTGGAGGCGGCGAGCGATGGGGAGGAAGCTACTTATGTTCGACGACAATTTTCCATGGTTCCTGCCGACATCTGAAATGAGGGAAATTTCGCATGGGAGGGCGCTGGTCTCCAATATCGGTGCTTGTGGGGCGCGTACATCATTCAGACCGAGCCATTGGATGTGCAAGCCTAATTACAAGGAAGCGTGCCCGCTCGGAAAATGCCCAGATTCAGGCCCAGGGAGCACCCCTGATATTCGGGGAAGGCTGGCTCGGATTCGGGTGCGCAAGCGACGCCATGGGCGGCCACCGCGATGCTCTGCGATAGAAGCGCGTCCAGTGCCAGAGAGATGCACCCAGCGCTCCTAAAAAAAGCTTGAGTATCTGCCATCCATCCGTGCATCCATCCATCCCGACGCCCATGTCCCACCACCAATGCCCAACCATGCCCGTGACCCATCGCGACTCAAGAGCCCTGCCCAACTGATCAAACACCAGTTTACCTCGCAACGAAAGCCCCCGCTCGACACGCCAAGCCCAGCGCGTCGCTGGAGCGTTTGCGCGCAGAGACGGAGCTTGGCTTGGATTGACGGGTGGACTCGGAAGATGACGGCGAGAGGACTGCGAAGGTTTTAACGTGGAACGGCAACGTTTCGACGTCAACTCCGGATGCCAAGTGGCAAGTTCAAATCCACGTTCCATGAAATTGTAAACGAGGATCAACGTTCAACGTTCAACATCCAACCCGTATGCCCTTGTTTGAGAACCAACTGCGGCGCGCGTGGTGATGTATGACTTGAGCATGGGAGTGGATTTGCGATACGAGACGAGGCTGACAGAGTCTCATCGATCTCATCGCGGAAGAGGAGGGAGAAAGTAGGAGAAAGGTAAAGAACTGAGTGAAACTTCTTGAAGTACAGACCGCGTCGTGCACGTGTGGAGGCGCGGGAACGGTCCGCCAGAATTTCCGCTTCCATCCTGCCCGAATTTTGCCACTGTTCTTCTACCCACATCCTCCCTCGCCTACAATCTCGGCGTCGCTCCTCACCCGGCGCGCTCAACTGACGTGATTATCGCTGAACGAACTGCTAGGGAGAGCACTAGAGCGTGCAGAAGAGGAAGTGATATGGGATGCGCTTGCGCGTTTTCATGACACGACGTGTCTGCGTGGCCACCGCCCATTCATCCTTCCCTCCGTGCAGTCTCCTCGTTCATGAAGCCGCTCTTTTGCGAGTCGCGGTAGACATAGGGGGCCGGTATATAGTTCGAGTACTCTCTGTTCCTACCCATCATTCTGCGTAATAAATGAAATTTCTTTTTGACACGGAAGACGTTGGCCAGCGTTGGCCTGCAAGTATTTCAAGGAGTCTTTTGGAAGTACCGAGAACAAATGCCGACAAAAAGCCTGTGTACTTATTTATGACTACGAGATAACATAACACAAGTAAAGCGCCAGTGTGTGAACGTTACTGGGAAAGACAGTCTTTCAATTTTCAAATCATCAGATGCGAGTAAGTACTACAGAGTTCATTGTTTTCCAGTTGAAGGCAACAAGGGTTGCAAACGTGGCCTATAAGTGTTGGCAGCCGCCGCCAAAAGGAATGGAGGAGAGGACCCGTCGCCCTAATCAAACGATTGTAATTAATACAGACATCAACCTCATCGAGCGAAGATGCAACGTACGATCATCGAAGCTGGGAAACCAGGATCAAACTCGACGACGCCCTCCAGCTCTTTCATTTGTGCATCCGTCAGCTCGATTTCGAGCGCTTCGAGGTTAGCGAGCAGGTGCTCGACCTTCCTGCCCCCGATTATAGGGAACACGTAGGGCGTCTTCTGCATGAGGTATGCAATAGCCACTATCACCACCCACCCCGTCCCTCGTTAGCAGACCGACAGGTCAAGTAAGGGGGAGTAAAATGCGCACCGGAGGTGATATGCTTCGCGCCGATCTCAGCTGCGACTTTCTCGAGCGCCTTGCACACTTTCTTCTCCTTCTCATTCCGCTCCCACGGACCGTGTATCTGGCGCCCGTTCTCGCCTGTCTCCCGGCGCCTTTCCTCCTCTGCGTCGGTCCTGATCTTACCCGCGGCGAGGACGCGCCACGGGGCGAGTGCCATGCCTAATGACCCAGAGAACGAGCGTTAAAAGGCGATTTTTCTCCTGGTGGGCTGGTGACGGGGCAGAGGAATAGGGAGTATACCTTCAGATTTGGCCATGGGAATGATATCGCGCTCGAAGGAGCGTTCCATGACGTTCCACATGCCTTGGTATACGACGAAGGGCGTCAATGCGTGATCGCGAGCGTACTGATTGGCTTTGGACACGATCCACGCAGGGGTATCCGAGACTCCCTAAGTACCAAACACATTAACAGCCTTCAATATGCGAGAATTTTGAACATAACGGGAAGAGTTGACGACGACTTACGAGATATATGACCTTGCCTTGCGAGACGAGCGTGTGGAGCGATTTCATGACCTCCTCGACGCTCGTGTCCCAGTCCCACCAGTGGAGGTACAAGAGATCGATGTAGGTTGTGCGAAGCTTTTTGAGGGAAGCCTCGACGGACATGTGGAGCGATTTGGCGTTGTTGCCGGTAAAGAGAACTTGTTGCGCGACGTTGTTGTTTCGGGTTTTGTAATTCGTCGAGTACTAGTGAGTGTAATAGATGATGCATGATGATTCAGTTTCTGCGATCCAGAGGAATGGACAGTGAACACATGTACCTTGGTTGCAATGAATAGCTGGTCCCTAATGCCCCTCTGCTCCGCCCACTCGCCAACGAACATCTCGGAAGTCTCATCTTGGCTTGAAGAATACAGCACAGTTGAGTATCCTCATTGCAATCCCGATTGCGAGCAAAAGAAAAATAGTACTCACTAGTTATTAGCGGTATCGATGAAGTTGCCTCCGTTATCGAAATACGCATCCAAGAGCTTGAAAGAATTTTCCTTGTTCATCTTTCCCATCCCGATGTCGTCCCATTTCTCTCCAATACTCATCGCGCCGAGCTGGATCGGAGAGACGTGGACGCCAGCATTTGGGGAGAGGACGCGGTAGCGACCAAGACCAGTTTTGGGGGGAGGTGCAGGGGTCCATAAAGACATTTTGTAGTTGCGTAGACCAGGTAGTAGAGATAGGAGGAGGGGTGCTCAAAGGTGGGTTGAGCGGATACCTTTCAAGTGGGTTATAGCAGCCTTTATATACATTTTGAGGACGGAAAATGAGTAATCAAAAAAAATCAATGATGCTGCTGAATATGCGATAAGCAATGTAATTGGAATAATTACCACAAGAGAAGAAGACCGTAGCTGTTATCGATACCATGATCTCACAGTGATGGAGAGCGGGTGCCAGAAATCATGGTTCTTCTTCAATGCCTAGGTCATAATGCGATTGGATGCAAATGCAAGTAGATAACTCGTTCGTTCCAGCTGCTAGCTACGCTGAATATTGTACATAGTTTTAGCCTTTGAGCATTAAACTCTCGGATGAAAATGATCATACCCATTGACCGACAAGTCACAACTCCGTCGCTGGACCTTCTGACCAGAAATACCTCTCCACCGCTAATCCCAAATCAACGAGCCTTTGCAAAGAATTAATCAGCATATTGCGGCAGCACGGCAAGAGCGACGCGTCATTGCACGGCAAGTACGCGTACGCTGCGATGTGCACGAAAACCCTTCCACTGAGTCATGACTGGTCATGGGTAAGGAAGAATTGTCCAATCCGGATTCCTGATCGGTACCGTACACTCGATTGAATGATTCAGAGGTTTATTCTTCCTATTATTAGCTCAGCGTATTCTGTTACGAATGGGTATAAAGTATACCCTGCTTGAAATATTGTACATCTCAGTGCTGCCGGCGAGGCGCTAAGGAGGCATATCTGTGTGGAGCGCATGGTGAGCGTGGTGATATTTGGAAAAGGGGGATTGTATATCACCTCAGTATATTCAGATTAAGCCTGCCATGTGCCGTCGTAAACCCCGGTTCAATATTCGATATTGGTAACTCACCAGATATTACTGACTTGGCCCAGATTCGCCACCCATTACCCCACTTCTATTGCCTTCCATGCCAATTGAGTGCAAACAGATCTACTCCTACCCTCAACTACGGGTTATCTTCCTGGTTTAAGAGACGGGGTGTTGATTTTGTTCGAGTCGATCGCTGTTGGCCAAAGTTTGCAAAGTTATGATGAGATTAACGAAACGAGACGAAACGAGACCAGTGTTGACGTTGAATTACCACTTCAGGAATAGGAATAACAGGTGCGAGGATGCCGTGGGCTGGCAGCAGGGGCTTCAGGACGATATCCAACGCATCTGCGTCCAATATCAAGGGCACTCCTTGCTTGGAAGGTAGACTACCACATGCAAGCAATGAGACCACTGAATGCCGCGCTTGTCGTAGCATTTGCGGGACAAGTTAAGTGTGATATGATAGCCAGAGAGTCGAAGACGGCACATACAGAGTGAGGATGATGGAATTGTGATGGAACGAGGACGCGTTGCGTCGACGCGAACAGACGCGAACCATGGGGCTGTTTGGCAAAGTTATCTGATCCAAATAATTCAACGCAGGGTCTTGGACTTGTAACAGTTGTGAAGATTTCTTGAAGATTTCTTGAAGATTTCTCAAGCGCTTACTCTGGAGAAGACGGGCGCTTTTTGGCATTTCGATGGCACGAACTTGCCACGGTATACAAGCTATGATGGAATAATGTAACGTGCTAACTAATTAGATTTCTGTATATTTCACCCTTGATGCGCGATGCTGCAATACCTAATGAATAAATCCAAAATAAATTCCGTTGACTATTACACTTCGCGCTTTCCATTAACGGAAACCATATATACCTTTACATGCATCCTTCGGCTTTGAGGTTACAGGCAATGTAGGTAGAATGAATTTAGGCGCAGCCATTTAGGTATATAAATATATGACATGATCTTGGACATGATTATGATTGATGTCGATGTCGATGAAGCTGTGCATGTCATTGATCCAAGGGAATACTACATGAGACAAGACTTTCTTCCCCGATTATACCCATCTTTTCCACCGTTATGGACGCTGCTCCTCCTATAGTCAACAAAAATGGATCTAGTGCCATCGATACGAGCTTAGATCTCGCCAATACCGTAGTCGCCATTGTGAAAGATGTCGGTGAGATGCTGAACGGTGTCCCATATGTCAAATCGTTATCTGGGGTGATACTTCAGATAATCAAAATTAGAGATGTACGTCGCCAGCGTTTGCGATCATGGATGCCCGTTCAAATTATTGGGATGCGTTGTATCCAGGAAATCAAAGCAAACAAGCAACGATGCAGCGAGATTATCGACAAGGTACTCCGCATGTCGAAATCAATCTATGAGAAGCTAGCCGAGGTCGCGCAGTCGAACCAAAGGGATAAATTGAGCAGACTGGAGAGCCAACTAAACGAGCACATTCGGTAAGTTTCATGGGTAACATTACATATTAGAAAGTACTGACTCGGTTTTCAAGCGCCCTTACCGCCGTTTACGATGCATTAGAGAGACATAGGTCATCTCGATCTGGATTTTCCCGCCTGATAAATCGTGGGTTGGAGGAGTTAAATGAGCACGATCGCCGTCTCGACGAGCTAAACACTCAACTTATTTTGGTGCGTATGGCATTATTTCGAAATAATATGGTGTATTGATAAATACGGGGCGCACCACAGGATATCATTTTTCGCATTACGATGGAGCAAGCCGGTTCTGTTCCTGAATTAAATCAACAGACATTTCCTGAGTATGTGGAACTCTCATTAATTATTATACATTATACTAAACCAATTTTTGCGGTCCTTCTAGTATCCCAGGCCATATCCTTCCGCCGAAGCCCAACCTGATGGTCGAGCGCGAAACCCAATATCATACTGCACTCGAGGTTCTCCTTTGCACAGAACCATCTCGTGTCGCCATTCTGGGGGGCGGCGGATTCGGGAAGACCACATTGGCGCGATCAATTCTCCATGATCCAAAGATCTTCGAACACTACGAAAATCGATACTTCTTATCCTGCGAGGCGATGGCTGACGTCGATGCTTTGCTTTTGGGTATCTGCAATATGCTGGACATTAAGGCTACACCCTCCGCCATGCTAGCATCTATAAGACGCAGGCTAGAGACGTCTACTACCCTCCTCTGCCTCGATAACTTCGAAACACTCTGGGAGCCGTCTTCCACTCGGACGAGGACGGAGGATGTATTAGCGTCCATCGCCGATATTCCCTGCTTGTCTCTCATTATCACAATACGCGGTACCCAACGGCCCTCTAAAATCGCATGGTCGCAACCTCAAATACCACCCTTACCAACCCTATCCTCTGAGAGCGCGCACGAGATCCTGCAGAATATCTGCCCGGACCACGACGTCAATGATTTCACTCAGCAACTTCTCGATGGCGTCGATGGAATACCCTTGGCGATCACGCTGATATCGACACTTCTTCGCGACGGGGAGTCTTCACGAGAGTTGTGGACTCGATGGACGAAAGAGCAGACTGCCGTCGTTGAGAATGGTGGTGAAGGTCGCGAGTCCAACCTGAATACGTCGATAGCCCTGTCGATAAATAGTCCTCGAATGACGAAGGATCATGATTCTCTGACTCTCCTGGCTGCTCTATCGTTGCTACCTGACGGCTTTCCATCGGCTTCGATTGAAGAACTCGAAGAATATCTCGGCCTTACTGAAATACGAAAAGTCTTACGGACTTTGCGAGCTGTTGCGTTGATCAAGCCTAAGGATAGCACCCCATCTCCTCGCATACAAATGCTGTCACCAATCCGACTGTTCTGTCATCAATTCCTCTCTTCCCAAATATCTCGGGTGCTTGGTCCGCTTACCGAATATTACATTGGCATGATGCACTTTGCATATGGCGAAGAATCTAATCCCCACATCTACCAGCAAGTTGTTCCGGAAATTCGGAATATTCATTTGATCTTCCAGAAAGTATACATAGCTGGCTACCAGCACGACATGGGGGTACTCATACATTGTACTGCCGTTCTCGGTGACTGGTCCCGGTACATTGGATACCAAAATCAAGATACCATTCAGATGGCGCTCACTCGATCTGCGAGTCATCCGATCCCGCGTGCCCACTGCCTCACGTCATTGGGCGGCTTCTATATCTCGGAGGCCCACTACACAGAGGCCGAAGAATGCTATCGAGAGGCCTCAGAACTCTACAAAAAGGAGAATTCTACCGTGTTCGAAGCAATGGCATTGCATCATCTCGGCACTGCACTTGCCAACATGAGACAGCTGGACAAAGCCGAAGTCGTATACAACACAAGTCTTACGCTCTACACCCAAAAAAACGATCAGAAGGGACAAGCACATGTCCGCGAAAGTCTTGGCCATTTGCACATCGATAAGCGACAACATTCGGAGGCAGAGGCGAACTTGAGAAATGCGCTAGATACCTTCAAAAAAATGGGGGACCTTGTAGGTATTGCATCAACTGCTCTGAGCCTAGCCAACCTGCATCAGATCCTTGGTGATCTGATTATATCCGAAAAATTTGCCGCCGAAGCGTTAGCTGCGGCAAAAGAAACCAATGATAAACACGGGGAAGGACAAGCACTTCAGTATCTGGGTCGTATCTATCTTCGGACAAATAGGCTTACAGATGCCAGACAGGTTCTCGAGCAGGCCGTTTCTATCTTCAAGCAGCTGAACGATGTCGCCAATCATCTCGGAGTTATCGCTGACCTAGCGAAGGTATACATCCAATCAGATCAGCTGTCTGCGGCACAGGCGCTGCTCACGGCGTCCGCCAAAGTGGACCTGGACATTATTCAGATACCCTACATTCTTACCAATCTCGGGTGGGTTTATATCTGTGCAGATCGCCTTGACAAGGCCGAACCTCTGTTAGACAAAGCCCTTCTGCTCTTCCGAAAATTGGGAGCCAAAGGAGGACAGGCTGATGCTCTCGCGTATCTAGGAATTGTGTACTTCAGGTCCAACCGACTCGATGAAGCAGAGCGGGCACTCAATCTTATCTCAAATTTGGGGCGATGGTGGAATATCGAGATGCACCGTTTGTGGGTCCTTGGGGACCTCTCCATCGTCAAGGGACATCTCGAAGATGCGGAGGGGTTTTTGGACGAAGCTATGGTGCAAGCAAAAGGTGATAAATCCTTGTATCAGACATGCAATATCCTTCGAAGCATCGGAACCCTTCATATCAAGCGAGGCCATGTCGATCTGGCAATCGCCAAGTTCCAGGAAGCGCTCGATTTCCATCGCAAGACGCAGTGGGTCTCCGAACAGGCCACGGACCTCAAGCGACTCGGCGAGGCATACGAAATGTTAGGGAGGTCCGAGGATGCAGCAGCGGCATTCAAGAAAGCGGATGAACTGATTGAGAGCGTTCACGAAGCTCGAACGCTGGCGTTATAATTGTGGATGGATGGGGCGAGGAATTGTATAATGAGTTGTACTCAGGTTGTACTCATAGTGATTTGAGACGGGACTAGTTTTTGAAATTTTCAAATTGGCCTCTTCATTTGCCGCTTGACTGCGCAAAGTGCAACCAGTAGAGTGCCTATGTGGAGGCACATTAGCATCCCTGGTAATAGACTGCGTCTCATGGCAGATATCGCAACTACGCCGTCCAGTACAAGAAGGACTGAAGTCAACAGAATAGATTGGCGATATTGAAAGACTTGAAACCTATGCAGACGTATCCTACTCCTTTTGTAGATACCTTGCCAGTCTAAGCTCTTCAATATCGACACTTCGAATGATGCGAAGGGACAGCGCGCAAGGAGTAAACAGTCAGGAGAGCCCGAAGACTTCAAAGAAGGTAGCCCGCACTGCAGTCGTCAGATCATAGTTGTGTCGCATAGGCAGCATCGGCGCCGGATTACATGGGAAGAGTTGCCTGATAGACTCCGGGGGTGCCGGGTTTGGTTGACGCTCATACATAACAAGGATATCCGTGCGAGGTCAAGCGTGGCAAGCGTGGCGAGTAGGTGGGAAAGAAGGACTGTGCACTGAACACGTAGAAGCGTTTACATAGAACTAGTAGCAAGTACTGCCTACCATTCGGGATTTTCATCGGCTCGAAAGCCATTTTTGTCGTAAGCCAGGTGGAACGAACTGAGTATTCGGGGGCTGGAGAGTCGAAGACGAGATTACTGCGCTTGTCGTAAGATTTGCGGGACAAGTTAGTTGTGAAACGTGAAATATTGACCAGAGAGTCGAAGACAGAGGGCGTTTGGGGCAACGTCGACGCGAACATTGGGGGTGTTTGGCAAAGGTATTAGATCCAAATAAACGAACACGCCACTCGTGGCACGTGGCAGCTGAGCGCTCAGCAGCGCCGCTGAGCGGCGAGCGCGTCGCCGTCAACTCGAACAACTTGGCGTCAACAGTGTTGGCCTAAATCCTCATAGGTGGCAATTCGACGCCTACTCTGTCGCCATTCAACATGCCCGCGCATAAATAAACCGCGGCGCTGAAATATGACGGCATTTCTACCGCCGTTCTCATTACTCAAGCCAAGCTCAAGCCGTTCTCTCCCGACTGGTCGCAGAGGCACTTACTCCAGCGAAAATGGTCGAATTTGGTATTTCGATGGCAGAAGTTTGTCATTGTAGAGAAGCTACCATCGACACAATGTAAGATGTTAAATAGGATATCAAATAAATAATTCTCATGAGCGAGGTGAAGGATGGATGCGTAAACGAGAGAAAAGGTCAGACACTCCAATGACACTCTAGACATTATAAGAGGGTGCCGATTGCAATTTTGGGAGTCTTTGCTGAATCTCTTCACGTCGTGGAACGAGGCCTGGGGTGGCCGATAAGATAACAACCAAAATCTCTGGGACGGCAACCAAGGGATACCAAAAATGCTCCTCGTTCTGCTTTGCGGTGTTTGTGATGGTCGCAGTATAGAATACTTCACGAACGAGGAGCAGAAGAGCACCGAGGGAAAGAATGGCCATGGAGTGTCTGGATCCGAAAGATTCATTATCCCGCCTCGCTCCCCTTGCTGTGTAGTCGTGTGCGTTAGTAACATGTATAACAAGATCAACAAAAGGGATGTACATACTTGAGAGCTCCATCCGTGCCAATAAGAATGTCTGGAAGGCTTGAAGGATGGTGAGCACCAGGAAAATGACGGTGCTAATTATCCGTTCGAGCTTTCCAGTGTGCGATATAGTTCCGCTGCTGGAAATCTCGGTCGAGGCTACAATTCCTAGGATAACGGCAATCAGGAGTACTAGTCGAAAGAGTCGACGATTCTTAGTCAATCGGATCAGCGGGTTGGAGGATTCGGGTCGGTCTTGCATGAGTTCACTGAGGAAGATATGAGAACACGGGGGTATAGATGATAGCAATTACTCACAGATCGAGGACCAGGGTATACGATGAATACAGCAGACCGAAGAATCCAACGCCGAACAGAATTTCGTCTGTGATCAAATTCGAAAGCTTCTTGCCCACAGAGTCCATGGAAATAAGGATGGCTCGCAAAATAAATGCTGCTATACGAACTGAGATGCAGCGCTGTCAGATAAATGGATCGTAGTTCTGTCGAGCTACTCACTTGCGCAAAAGACAACAAGCACGAAGTGCACGTAAGTGGGTCGAGCAAAGGACTGCCGAATGTACCATCCAAGAAGAGGGATGTAAAGGATGGCAAACACAACTGCTGCGCCTACAGATTCGAATCCAAATGCCTTTGCTAGATTGATGTTATCCATGCGGGGAGAAAAATATGCACGAGGAAGGAAGATGATGAAGTGGCGGAAGCCTGTGAGAGTCGACCTTGAAGGAAGCATTGGCGTAGTACTTATATGTGGCGGTCATTCAAGAACAGGGCCTTGCTCAAACAGAAGAATGGATTCCCACAAAGATCGGGCGCGAATAAACATTACGAAATACTGCGTAAAGCTAAGTAGAGCTCGGTGCTTGCCTCTAAAAATAGTCAAACGTTGTACGTTTTTAGCTGCGCATTTATATGCCGTGGTGTAAGGAAACATTGACGGAAAAGTCAACTCCCGACGCCCGTCGCGGAGGTCGAGGCAGAGGGGAAGATAGTCGACAAAAATTGCCTACTCGGTTATCCTCTGTCGGCTATCATCTATGTACGACCAATTTTCAGGAGCTTTCAGGGGCCTCAGCGCTCAGCAGGTCTTGAGGCAATTCTTCTATTGATAGAATTCAGTCCAGTGTTCAGCAATAGGCTTGTACCGAGGGGCAAGAGAATGTAATAAGGATTAGCTTAGATATAAATATCAAGGCTAGAACAACTAGGAGATGAATGCATGGTTGAGCTGGCTATGTACATTACGTGAACGCAGACAAGAGTCACTGTGCCGCAGCACAACAGGCGCGAAACTGAGGGTTCGAACAAAGCAGCCACGAGGAAATATCATTCCCGCAGTACGCGGGTCCCCAGTTCGCAGCTGGGCGATGTAACATAGGCGACGTTCCAGCGAGGACGGATAAAAGAGATGGTAAAGATGCAACAGTGGGGCTTAAAACATTCCAGTAGTAACCAAACCGGGAACTGTCCCGGTCAGATAGTACAAGGTATGAGTCTGGATGCCACACGTCTGCGATGGCGTTCTCAGATGCATTCCTGAGGTACTGGCAGGCTTGCATAATGGCGGGCACCGACTCGCTCCAGGGCATCGTGATCGCAGAACACTAACAGCCCATATCGATGGCGTCGATGGCGGTAGAAATAGATAAGAGGAGGGCTCGACACTTGACGAATTAGGTAGCGCGCCGAGAACAGCGCAACAAAATAGGAAAGGAAGCAAATGAAGACTCCATAATGATAGCTATCATCCGTGGCTTGACAGCTGCGATCCCACTCGTCCCTCTAGATCTCCTGTGCGTTTTGCATGGCAGTGGCGATACCCGCGCGTCCGAGCCGGGCGCTGGGGTTACTTTAATAATAGGTGGAGGATTCGGGGTTGTAGTTATTTTTGGGATATTAGTGGAGAACTTGTCGAGGATGACTCGGGGATGAACTCATCCTTGTCTGCCGGCGCGCGCACGTTGCAGAACTCAACGAGGATCCTTTAGATCGTATCTCAGTCCGCCGAGTTTCTCTTCCGAACCTGCACCAGAGAAGTCCTCTCCACCAGATTGCAGTCCACATAAATGCCCAATAATCTCGTAGGATTCACAAACGAGATGGGGGAGAAAGTCCAGGCAAGAATAGGTGAGCACACCTTCGCTCGATCAGTGATGATTAACCTAAAGTTGAACCTACGATCCTACTCTTTGGGCCTCAACTGCCCCGGAGCTTGATCATCCAGCGTTTCGTAACGCCCTTGCGCTACGATGTGTTGATAAAGATCCGTCTCGTCCATGAACTTCTCCAAGGCCCTAAACTCTGTACAATTGTCAATGATTATGCATCGATATGACGGTACAGGAATGCGCTACTTCGCACGTATTTGCGCGAGCGTCCGACGTCAGGACCAGTCAGGTTGCATCTGGTTGCATCAGAACCTATCAATGTTCATCGGAAATATTATTGTCAGGCTTGGGGAAAGGTGCGCTGTTGGCTTGGCATTATTGTTGCTGCTGGTGATCATCAGGGTGCCGGCGGCAAACATTCCATCGCCAGGTTTGTATACCCCAAGTATACCCGGAAACCGGGACGGTTAGACGCCCATAGGAATTAATTGACCGGCTGTTGGCTTTCGCTGAGCGCTGAGGTTGCACCTCTATACATGCTATAATTTCTCTCATGGGAAGTGCTGAAGTGGATGCAACCGCATTTCAATTTCTGACCCAGTTTCGTTCTGTTTGATTACAGGTAATTGTGTCTAATCATTCTTTAATTTTGAGTTCTTTGAGCTCTCGTTTAAGTTGGTTTTGCGACGATTTTCCGAGAGTATACAGCATAACTCTAACTCTAAAGGTCAGCTTCAGAACCTTTTTAAAATGATGAAGATAAATTATGAGACGCACCAGTTTCGCGTTGGCCACTGTAACATACACTGAGTTGCACAGCCTGATGCCTCGTGGCGACCTACATTCTGCTGAGCCGTGGCTCTACACATCGGAATGTCCATTTGCATGGCCCTCACATTGAGTGCGTTTCATGGCTCCGTGCTATTACTTTAGAGAGATGAATATGATTTACTGTAAGTGTGTACTTCCGTGATGTGTGTGCTTGGGGACATTCGGCGCCTGTGAGTCCACCGCGTTCCGTCATGCAGGGATGACATTGATCCGGCGCAAAGACAGGCACACCGAGTCCTTACACGTTTTTCATATTTCCCGCATCGGATTTAAGATTACTTGGGATCAAAAGAGAAAATTAGCAATGTTAACGAAGTTGGCCTTTTTTAGAATAAGGAACACTCGAACGAAAGTGCGAAGACAGTGTATTCCGTCGTCAATGTTGTCCAATGAGAGCGGCTCAGGCCTCTGGTACGCGGGAGACTGTGCTCGTTGTTACGTGCCTGTGAGCGGTGGCGAACTCACGGCCGTTCTTCCCAAGAGGTGAACCGTGCGCTGGGACTGTAGCTGACCCGCCGGGGTCAGTAAATTTGCTGAGGGTCACATACTAGTATCCCTTACTCTCTTCTCTCCTCGTCAGTCTTAGCACCAGAGGGAATATTTTTTTCGCTACCCACCAACCGCCGCACCCCTATTTCTTTGTTACGGTAACACACATGGGTTTTCTATTGTGTGTTGTTTCTTTATCGTTTAGAGCGCTGTAGTCTACCTCGACTCCATTCAGAATCACAATAGCAATCATCAAATATGGGCGCCCGGTACCCAAGTTTCATTGCCCAAATTCGGCTGGTGAGTGTGCAAAGGTATCGCACTTAAGCTTCAACTTGAATTATGTCGTCGACAATTCAGCAGTGTGCTAAGTTTGCACGAGTATAAAATCGATGGAGTTTATGACAGTCTATCCAACATCAAATCCACCCAGCAATCCTTCGTCAAGTACACCATTCTCTATCATGTTTACCAGCAACCCATACGCACAGGGAGGATGGTACAACCCTCAGAATCCACTCTCAATTAACAACGCGCCTTTTCGTCCTAACGCGACACACCCTCCAACGTTTGGCGCACTTCCGCCCTTGGACTATAAACCACCGTCCGTCCTAACTTTCACCTTTGCGGCCTTCAATCCCGATCTGTTCAACTGCACCGTAACGGGTCCTCAGAACAAGAAATTCTTTGAAATTCGAACAAGCGCTGGTACCACGGGGATCATGAAACCTAGCGACCAATTCGCGTCTATTCAGTGGGGTCAACATCCCACCGTCGAGGCGCGAGGTGTTCTGTCGCGTCAACTCACAAGGGACTTCTTGAAATTGTCTAGCGATCAGACGTAAGTACTCTTGCGTCGTTTACAAAATTGGATTTATTGAGCTTTGGCCTCTAGATATCGCACTATGCTCATTGGTAACAAGGTCTACGCCTGGATTCCTAGAGGATCACATGGAATATATGTATGATCTGCTTCCTTCTCGTTTTATATCCTGGCTAATATTTTCTATTTAGTTATATAGCCATGGTCCAAATCCCCCAGAACAATATGCCAGAATATCCTTAGCTTCTGATAATAGCAGAGTGATACTCGAGATAACGAGTGAAGCTTTTCAAGCCGGCTTATTCGAGCCTTCTGTTATTTCCACCATCCTTCTCTTCAGCGCCCGCAATATAGATTGAAATTTGAGGCGCTTGTATTTATCGACTTTCCTCTTAGATATTCTATAAATGTACTTGTTAATATTAGTCTATAGCAGGTCTATAGTTTCAGCATATTCCTATTTTACTCTTTACACTCTCAGCTAATGCGATTTCATTTCAAAATATGCCGCCCATAAACGACGTGACATATCATTAGCTCGTAGCTATCAGATACGAATAGTAGGCTTTGAGAGTATCAGTTTTGGAGTCATCCACACTCGGTGCTCATGAACTTGCAAAAGATTGACAGAATGGAATGGACTCTCACCGTTCATACTCGTTGTGTGCGTGGAGTGTCCGACATAACAGGAAATACCGCATTAGTGATGTATTGACGGCCGACTGCAAAATCAAATTTTATGTACGCCCACAACGTGGCTATGCATATTGTGAACTCAGCGGCGTTCTCCAATGAGAGAGATAACTGTCAGATATGCTTTTTTGTAATGGAGCCCATATTCATACTGCAGATTCCCTTGATACTGCGAAGGTCGTTGAAAGGAAGGTATTGGGGTACTCCCGGGTCCTAGAGCGTCACATATGTGAATGGTACATACACAAATCGCATGCCAGCGCTCATCCACACCTACCCATGGTGATATCTCACATCATATTGAACGCATTGCCTTAAAACGCGCTGATATTTAGGATGTTCCACCAGGCAGAGTGCGACACGCGACCGTTATGGTATCTAGACGAAAGACGTGAGCGCAGTTTGTGTCTCTCGAGAAACGATGTGATAAACAATATCAATCCACGACCTCGGACCAAACAACGACATATGTTCTGAAAGGTGCTCTTCGGGATTCCAAAAATCCCGGGCACCAAGCAAAACCAAGAGCGGAAGAGGCGCGCTAAAGCACCCGCCTGCTGATTTACCCGTGGAAGCCGGTGACGAGGATATGGGGAGGAAAACCCAGAAACGTAAGCGCCGATGAGACGACTCGACGTTCGCGCCGAAATTCATCGCCAACGGTGTAGTAGTGGCCTCTGGCCCGACTCGCCCGAGCTGACCGTGACTGGTTGCGCCCGGTCGCGCTAACGCCCTTCCGACGATGCACAATTGACGCCACATTCCCACTGGTCTTGGATTGTTGTACGCAGAGGTCATTCGCTCACCTCCCCTACTAGCGCAACTGACGTCCTATCTCAAAGAACAAAGGCTTGCCTGCATGGAGGCACCGTGCTTACGTCTCCTAGTAGACATAACTAATCGCGCATAAAAAGCAGAATAGGCACTGATGAGAGCACGCTAAGGATCAGAGCCACGCCCTCTATCGTCGATAGAGACAGTTGTAACTTGTCCCGTCAAGGTTCTGGATGATGGATGGTTCAAAAATAAGTCGAAACAGTGGGGTACGCAGGGCTCAAACATAGCATTAGACACGGAGAAAGAGACGCGGAGAACCAGCCAGTGAGGCACTGAGAGGGAGGCCGGGAGAAGTCGGAATCAGGGACGTGCGCAGGCCGCCCAAGGCAAAAGACACAGTGGATTCGCCAATGCATATCCATTCAGATGGCGGCTTCGAGCTCGGGTTCCAGTATACATGAAAGGAGCGGATGTCAGCCTGAGGGTCGCCAGAGGGCTGTCGTCTGCTGTCGTCGTGTCAGTAAAAGTGCAGACAGGGGCGGCGTTGACGAAATTCCAGCCGTGCCGCCGAACCAAAACATATACAAATTTTAATTTCTATCGAACTCAAATCGAACTTGTCTCGAACTCTGAGCGATCTGAGCTCTAGCAGCCAGCGGTACAACTACCAACTCTCGAATGCATACTCGTGGCCTAAACGGCCTGGCTTTTTTCTCTACGTGTCATACCCTTTAAAATAACCTTCACGGCACTGAAATATCCAACTCGGGTCCAGACTCTGGTCGCAGTGATTCAAGTTTATCACTAAGTACCTGGACAGGAGGTCCGGCTGGTCATTTGATACAATCGATTTTTTCCCCCACAACAATTTTTCCAGACGCGGGTTGTCGGTTTTGGCAGCGGACACCAAAAGGAATGGAGTGCGGAGCCATCACCCTCCAGCCCCTCCCCATACGTAATTTATTATGAGTACACCTTCCTGACGTATTGATTAAAAGTTAAAAGTTGGACATACAATCGTAAACGATGGAAAACCGGGCTTGGACTTGACGACGCTCTCCAGCTCTTTGATATGTGCGTCGGTCAGCTCGATTTCGAGCGCTTCGAGGTCAGCGAGCAGGTGCTCGACGTTCCTGCCTCCGACTATTGGGAGAACGTAGATACTCTTCGGCTATAGCCATATGGCTCTGAAGCTGCTAAACGATTACTCGAAATTTACGAGCTGTCCAAGGAAACGGATTTTGCGCAGCAGTGCGCTAAAGAAGCCCGCATCACCTCACTGCGGCAAGATCAGACAAAGCGCTACCGCTACGCGTCAAGCAAGCGTATGGCGCGGTGAGAATGCGCGGCAGATAAGAAGCCACGTAATTAATGCAAATGGGTGAGTGGGTACAAATTCTCATTGAAACCTCCTTATATGGCATCCTCAAAAGCTGGTCCAAAGTCGGTCATCCCTTTGTCGTCACTGAGCCGGGACCAGCGCTTCAGTTGAATCTATTATTAGCCGTGCCTCGCTCTTCACATGCTTCACATCTGTCGCGTCACGCATTTCAAGTTGGTTGCTCACACCAGGTTCACATCGTCCACTTCTGCTTTTGCGATGATCAGCCCAATAGCTTAATTTTCCAAACATTTGACGCTGCGTATATCTATTAAACCTTTATCTTCCTGTTCAGGATCCCAAACTTAGGCTTCAATCCTCAAAACCTCAGTGCTCGGCTCTCCGTCATTCCTCGATACAACTGTTTGAAGTTTCACTGGCAGTGTTCTTGACCATGCATACTTAGAGGCCATCACATACTCACATCAAGCTATTGAGATAACGGCGTAATGGCGAATGTTACGGCAGATTCCAGAAAAAAAGTTACTTCATCACTTGCAAAGTAGGACGCTTCAAGCACCAAGATCCCAGGGTATTCGTCTGGCAACGTGCTTGATGCGAGTCGGAACCGAACCCCCGAGTCGATGGAGTGGTGAGCTTAACCGCCGGCAACCCACCTCCATAATATCGGTCTCTTTCGTCCTCTTCATCTTCATATGATGACTGGTTTCGCCTTGCACCGCATTATCTGCTGTCGCGATTTGTGTCTCGTGCACTGGCTTCCTCCATCCCCTTTTGCAGTTTCTTAGCCGGGATGTTCTCACTTCTTCCGCCATGTCCGCCGGAACGTCTCGTCCGGCGCCTTGTGCTATTGCCGAATGTTCCGTCTTTTTCGCGTTTTTTTCCCATCGTCCTATGACGCGGATCGCAAAAGCTCTGTCGATATATTTACTCCTTTGCATTCGATAGCTCCGTAAACTGTGAAGCCCATTCCGGCTAATCACGATGAAATTCCTGCAAAGGAGACGAAGAGTGGATGGCTTTCTGCTTCGGTGCGGAAACGCGGCGAATGTACATGGCGAAATTTTTATTACAAAGAAGAAGACGGGCTGTCAAAAAGTGATCGTGCTAGGGAGTTGTATGCTCAAGATTAGCTGGATTTTTCTCTTCTTTCGTTCAATGGTTCCTATCATATACATCCTTGGTTTTCTAATCAGATTCTGGGGCTGCTCAGGGCTGTTGAGGTTTAGTAAAATAAATGGGGGGCGAATTGCCGAATGATGTAAGGAGTGAGCATTTTTTGGCTACATATATGTAGCTTATTGCTGTATGATTTTGTCAGAATTTTGTGCAAATGTATATCACGTAGTCGCATCGCAAAGATCCGAATTATCTTCAATCGGCGACAAATAATTCTCACAGATCAAAGGCGAGAGGACTTTCATCGGCTAGCTCATTGCACGCAAGCACTGCACGCACCCACAACGACTCGGCCTATAATAACAGTCAGCGATGTACCAACCAAAAAACGAGCAAAATGCCCTTCCTCGCTTTGTCGCCCGAACTGATCGAGAACATCCTCTACGAGCTACCTTCCCGCGATCTGGTCGTATGCATGCTTCTAAGCAAATTCATCTGCACCACCATCTGCGGTTCCATTCGTCTCCGGTACAAGCTTGTGCTGATGCGTTTCGGCGCTGAAGACAATATATTCTCGACACTACCTACCAACACAAGGCTGAAATCGTTATTGGATAGCCAACAAGCATGGATTGGTTTGAATCCTGCTCGCAAGTACAGCTTCGAATCTGTTTATCCTGTTGGCAGAGACGTATCCCTCGCTGAAGGCATGCTTTTTGGATCTAGAATGCATGGCGAGGACCATGACATAGCGACCCTAGTTCAACTCGTAACCTGTGAATCGGAAGCTACCTCGCCGCCAGTTTTTCCCTCCCGGAGTTGGAAGCGACATGGGTCTGGATCTCGACGCTCTTCCGAGTGGATTGATTATACAGCCTCTCTGTATGAGCATGGTCTGGTCGCTGAAGTTCTTAGGTTTGTCACATTCTTCTAACGTTGCAAATACTCTGATACATGTTGGGGACTTCACTCAGCGAGTGGGAAGGCGAAAAGGTAGATGCGACTGTGTTCAAGATCTCCGTCTACTTGCGTCATTTTTCCGGTCCAGAAACTCAGCCCCATGTACATCGTCGCTGTGATCGTTTCTGTCTGGTACCAGAGAGTGCCTGGAAGCATATCTATATCATGGACTGTCCAGATGCAGACCCATACATTTCTCTTCAAATTGTAGGACGGCATCTTGTCGTTATTGTAGCTGCGGCCTGGGAACACATTGGAGAATTTGGGCAAGACAACATTTTCGTATACGACTTCATTTCAGACGTACTCCTGATGGTGAGTTCATTTTGTCGACTCATCCATGTCATTACTGATCAGATTTACACGATAATACTGGATTCAGGCCTTTAGAGCAATAGGAGGAACATATCGGAGTGTCGTTTTCCTAGACGAAAACTACTTCCTTCTTCCGAATATTCAAATGGGCAGACTCGATATCTTCCGTATCGCATCGCAACCGACATTCGAGCCTGTGGCGCCGCTTATTTCATTGGGCCTACCAACCTTGCAAGAGGATCAATTTGCGTATAGCGAAATAACTTGCACTGCGAATCCCAACCCCATGAGCCAGAGCTCATACGCAGAGATGTGCCGCCGGTTTTCCCAAGACCCTAGGGGCTCTCTTAGATTCACCTTCAATCCGGAAAGAGGGCGGTTCAAGCGCGCCGAGGACTCCGTTTGCGTCTTTACCGTGGACGTAGGGAAAGTCCCGGAGGCTCGAAACGTTGTGCGCGAGCTCGTTGAAAATTTTACCTTTGTCGTCCATCGCAGCGCACTGCTGGAAATAGTAGCCAGATGCGAATCACGGCCCTCTCCTGCCGCCCATCCGCATCCTGACCCTTCGCTGTTACCGCATCCATGGCCCGAATTTAATGGCTTCCCGATGGACGAGCCACTCACGAGCAGGATTCAGGTATATCCAGAGACGGTACATACTCGACGGCATGGCGCGGCAGGCGACCCTTTTTGGCAGATGCCCAGCGCTCGCACTCGTATCTCCTGGCAGACCTGGGGCCCCCGCATCACGCGCTGGTTCAACGATTCCAACCTGGCCGACGGCGACGTGACACGAGGATGGGGGGAGAGATGCGTGCGGTTAGCACCTCACGCGCACTCCGGATCTGGACCCCACCCCGACGGCGTTCCATATCATGTTATCGATTTCCGTCGGGCGAATTGCAAAATTGCGCGGCAGACGACGCAAGCGCTGATAGCCAGATGCAGCCCTGCTGTCGACAGGAATCCGCATGAAACACTGGTTGACCGTGAATACGGCGCGGTAGTCAATTTTTATAGGGAGACGATAGATTATGTGCCTCCCAATTTCTCGTTCGGGATCGAAGCGCCCACATATTTACTCAGTAAGGTCTTTATACACCCAGTAATCAGCGCCTTGCCATACTATTGTCGAGGGTCCGCGGAGCGAGTCAAGTGGGATCGCGTCTTGATTGACGATCAGATGGTTGTTGGTTGTCGAGTAAGCACCATTGTCTATGTTACAGTGGTACTTGGTACATTGATTGATTGTTTTCTTTGTCTAGATGAGAACCTCGGTATATAGTTTTATTGACGTTCGGTTTTTTGGCTGAACTACATAGAAAAATAAACAAAAAACTTCAACCGCCGTCGCATGATAAATGAAAGCTTCCTAACACGCAGGCTCCTAACTCAGCCGCTCACATCGCGAGGGGGGTACACCCGAATACAGGGACTTTATCCAAATGGATAAAAAATGGATCCTGCGCTCAAGTCCGTACAGTCCAATCGCGATCAGAATTTGAGAAACAAAATTGTAAATTTCAATCATAATACGCCCCACCCCTCCAGGCCTCTACCACAGCAAATTCGTGCCATCAAAATTCCAAAACGCGCCTGTCTTTTCCAAAGTAAGCGCTTCAGAAACCTTCACGACATTCTCCGCCGCGCCCTCAGTCGAGAACCGGGGCATCTCCGGCGCGTACGTGGCCATCCACTCGGAGATCCCATCTCCCAGTTCCGTCTGTGCCCACCCGGGATGGATCGCTGCGGTAGCGACGCCGTCGTACTTGAGCGTTGCGGCCCATTTGTGCGCGAGCATATTCAATGCGGCCTTGGCGACGGAGTACGCGTTGCATTGGTTTTCCATGAGGAAGGTGATGTGCGAGGAGGCGAGGATGGAGGAGATGAAAACGATGCGCTTCAGTTCGGATTTCTTGATGAGCGGGAGGAAGGCGCGGGAGATGCGGAGGGGCGCGACGGTGCTAAAGGTCATTTCATCCGCGAATTCATCGAGGTCTCTACATAATAGAAGAGGGTCAACAATTGGAGGACAGACAAAAGGACTAGATCTTGTACTCACAATTCCTCGAAAGACGTGGTTGGGTGTGGATTCTTTCCTGCGTTGTTCACAAGGTAATCAAGTCCGTTTGGGAGGAGCGGGGTGACAGTATCGACGGCCTTGTCGACGCTCTGCTGGCTGGTAATATCGAGCTCGACAAGCTTCAGGCCGTTCGGGTGTTTCCCGACCAGGGCCTGCAACTGGGGGCTAGAAATACTGCGCGCAGTTGCAATGACAAAGTTCCTCTCGTCCTTGAGCTGTGAACAGGATTGAAGACCGTCAGCACCAAGATACTTATGTTGAGTGCCTCAGAGAAACTCACCAAGTGCTCGACTGTGCTGTAGCCGATGCCTCTGTTGGCGCCAGTAATCAACCAGGAAGGCATATTGTCTTGAGTTGGCGAAGTTGCGACGATTAACCAAGAGGGACAAAAAAAAACCGAGGAGGTTCTATGTTGAAAATGCATCATAAAGAGGCATCATTTATACGGTAAGAAAGGGATGAGATGGGTAAGCAAATCCAGGATGCATGTATGTGGTCTTTTGTTGACTAAACAGCTTACAGCGGTATGCCACCAGAGAAGTTTCTCTGGCCGAAGGCCGAACTGGCTCGGACATTTCGTTACCTATTCTGTCTTTGGTGGTGTCCGCTTTCGAGCAATTTCCTGGTTTTCTGACACGATTCGGCAACAATTTGGGAACGATGCTCCAAAGAGTGGCAACCAAGAAGCGAAACGACAGGACGCAAAGAACATATCGTAAACCCAGGAGACTATCAGTAATAATGGGGACATTGAAGCGCTGATGGGAAGAGAGAAAGGGCATGGGAGGCACTGAAGTAGCCAGCGTGCAGCAGTGGGTTGGCAGTGGGTGGATCTGGGGAGGGTGAGCGCGGCGGCGCGACATTATGTAAGCATCACTTGACACATGGCTCTTCCGCTTCGAACTTGACACCGTGACGATCATGTTCTTCTGGAGACTGGCCCGCACATCTGAACTCATTCCCTAGCTTTCACCCAATATAAATTATCCCCGCATCCCACAGTTGTCGCACATTGCTGGAAAACCACCCTTCGATGATAGCCAGACCGCATCTCCATGGCTTAGCTTCTCGTCTGAAAGCACCTATTTACTTGGTCTATCTTTCGACCCCCATCTGCGCAGCATCCAGTTTACAATAAGAATGTGAAGTTTTAAGCGTATGTAAGTAGTAGCTATCCCCTTGTTTCTGCTATTTCTACTGTCCAGTGCTAATCATACTTGCAAGCCCAGAAGATTACAAAGGATTACAACGACTACATCGCAGAAGGCATTTGCACCAAATTTGCACTCTCATGAGCATTACTCAACCGGCTATTCAGCAATATTTGGCGGGAACGGCATGCGTGCGGTAGGAACATTGGACCGATGCGCTGAGTAACAGTGAGTCCCTATGATTTTGGCCTAAACATCCACATTCATCCTTTCTGATTAGAACCATAGCCGTTAAACATAGCAAATCTGAATGGGTTCCTCAGGCATTTGGGCATTCACATGTCCACAACTGAAGCCATCACCGACGCTGTACGCCCTGATTCCACCCTACCCAAATGGGATGACGCTGTTCGAGTGGCTCACTTATGTATATCAATAGGGAAACCCTATCGAAGATGTTGTTGTCGAACGCATCACCTCGGAGGTATACCATATCGAAAGAAGACCGTCCGAAGAAGGGCGCTGCGTGCTCGTCCACACCTCGTTGAGCCGCACCGCGACGTCGTCGGGTTAGGCTGGAATGTGCGAACAGTTGTGCTCGAGTACGGCGGAGCCGCGGCGATTGCGCACGATTCCATGGCGCATTTCTCTCATGCTGTAGATGGCCGTGTCTATAGCGTACGTGTTGGGGAAGACTGTGCTCACAGACGCTATAACTCCAGGTACGCTATCAAATTGAATGGAGACACCTGATTAACGGCGACTATAATTGCAAGAGCTAAACCATACCGCTACGCGTGTCTAGAGCCGCATCCGTCACATCCTGACCTCCTTATCTCGGTCCTCGACGATCATACCATCGGCATGCCTTCTGAGCTTGTTACCACCCTCGTCGTGATTGATATTGTCATGAAAGAGCTGCGGCCTCTTCTATCTGGGCAGATTTTTATGCCTCAGCAAAAGTATCGCCTGACGGAAAAAAGCTGGCATGGATTCCGTGGTCACATCCAGATATGCATTGGGAAGGCGGCGAGGTTCACGTTGACGATATCAATCTTGACAAGGACCACATACTCTCAGTTATCTGTCGCCAACATTACTCAAGGCGCATTCCTCATGATTGGCGAGTGCATTCTTTCTTCCTACATACACCATAATCAACCGAAGAACCGAACGTGGACAGCAGTGTGAAAATTCCACGTCGCCTGGTGGAAGCAATTATCAGTCTTTGTGCCCTAAGCTTAAGACGGTGAAGATCGAGCATTGCTTACATGAAGACCAACGATCATCTGGTCGTCAATCAAGACTCGACCCCACTTCACTCGCTCGACGGACGCCCGATAATAATATGGCAAGGTGCTGATCACTGGATGTAGAAAGACCCTGTTGATTAGATACGTGGGTGCTTCCATCGCATCCATGCAACCGGGAGGTGTGAAATCTACGACCTCTATAAGGAATTTGAGCGCGTAGCCATATTCAAAATTGGGAAATTTTTGGCAGAAGGGCGGAGCATCATCACGAAAGCGGAATCTTACAGGTACCTTCCGGAATCGCGCAATGTTGCGATTTGACCGAAAAAAATCGATGACAAGATAGGGAATGCCTTCGGGCTGAGGGCCAACATTCGGCCGCGCGCGGGGTGCTAATCGCACACATCTTTCGCCCCATCCTCTGGTTACGTCGCCTGGGGCCAAATTAGAGTCGTTAAACCAGCGCGTAATGCGGGGCCCCCAATTTTCCCAAGAGAGAGGGTGGTGAGCGCGGGGCACGCTCCAAAAGGCATATCCCGAATCCTCCTCCCTTCTAATATGTCCGGTTTCAAAATCCATATGCGTCCTGCTTGTCAGTGGCTCGTGCATCGGCAGGCCGAGATAGTCTGGCCATGTATGTGGCGGCGGACGAGGTCGGCTCGTTGGCGAGGGTCGTTCTTCGTATTCCGCCACGATCTCCAAGAGTGCACTGCGATGGACAACAAATGTAAATTCCTCAACGATTTGACTTGGGGTGTTCCGAGAATCTTGGGCTGTTTCCACGCGCACAGTGAAGACGCAAAGGGAGTCCTCGGCGCGCTTGAAATACCCACGTTCTGGATGAAGAGTGTATCTGAGAGAATCTCTGGGTCCTTGACGAAACCTGCGGTCCATCTCCGCGAATGAGTGCTCACTTAAGGGCTTGGGATTTGCGACACCGAGGATTGAATGATAAGAGAATCTGGTCTGCAGGATTGGTAGATCCAGCGAAATAAACGGTGCTATGGGCTCAAATGTCGACTGCAATGGAATACGGAAGATATCGAGGCTCCCCTCTTGAATATTTGGGAAAAGAATATAGTTCTCATCTAGAAAGACGATACTACGGTATGTTTGCTTCGGTGTTCTGAAGGCCTGGATTTGATTTGTTAGTTATATCAATATCAATTTAGATCATGACGTTAATTATTTAGTGAGCGTACCATTAGGAGCACATCAGAAATAAAGTCATAAACAAAAATGTTGTCTTGTCCATTGTCTTCGTTGTCTTCAGGAATGCCTACGATAATGACGATGTGCCTTCCGACCATCTGCATTGAGATGAAGGGCAGCTGTACTGGACAGTCCATGACATAAATATGTTGGGCTCCCCGAGCCACTGAGTGAACTCTCGAATTTTCGTACTGACGCAAGTAGATGGAGATCTTGAACGTTGTCGCATCGGCCTCTTCTCCTTCCCATTCACTGCGTAAAATCTTCACCATCTATCAGAGTGCTTGATATTTAGCAGAATAAAACACACCTATGGACTTCAGCGAGTAGACCGTACTCATGCAACGAAGTAGTATATGTGAGCCACCTGCGAGACCCAGACCCATATCGCTTCCAACTTTGGCGATAGATTGAACGATTGATCGGAGAATTAGGTCCCGAATCTTTCGCAGTAAAGAGTTGTATCATGTTCATTATCTCGTCGTCCCCGAACCGCCATCCAGATCCATAGAGCGTCCCCCCGCTGAGGGAGAGACCAGCGCCAAAAGCCAACGGAAACGGAATCAGGTACGTCAGCGCAGGATCCAAAGTAATCCATGCCCGCTGACTATCCTCCAGTGATTGTAGTTTCGCATGGGTAGCCAGCGTCGAAAAGACGTTGTCTTCAGCTCCGAAATACATCAGTCTGAGCTTGTACGCGAGGCGAATCGAGCCGCGGATGATGCTGTGGATGAATTTGTTGAGATGCATGCACCCGACTAAATCGCGGGAAGGTAGCTCGTAGAGAATATTCTCAATCAGTTCGGGGGATAAGGCAAGGAGGAGCATCGTGCTTAATGTACATCTCATTTGATACGACGTTGACTTTTATATGGGGAGGCGGTTGGTGCGCTTGGGCAATACTAAGCGAGCACGTACACCTTTATTATCGTACTGAATCTAACCGGATTAATTCCAACCACTGCCATTTTCGTCTGTGGGATATCTGATTGGGATTTGAAGAGGAATTGACCTTTATCAGAATTGGTCCGAATTTATATGGCTTTTAATAGGTCTATGCACTACGACCGAATGCCGAGAGCAGGCAGTACTTGATAGCCGGAGTATGATCTTCCAGATTGCAGGCAGTAAAGCAAGAGAAAATAACAGAGGCTATGATGGTAACACCATGAATTGAAGCGCACCTGTCCAGAGGGAGTGTATCAAGAATTTTCACTACATTATCCGTCGTCAGCTCTTTCGACGCTGCATTCCATAATAATATCACAGCGATACTTGAGTATGCCGCATCCGCTATTAATTAATTTCCTCGCTAAGCACCTTTTGACCGGAGCCGGAAGGACGTGGTCAAGGAGGGTCTAGGAGGGTCAAGGGCTGCTGGGTACAGGGGTCTGGCAGACTCTCGCTATCCGATGTTCCGACGCATGGAGTTCAATGATATCGATATTATAGTTACTCACAAACGCATCGCACGTCTAGTGATATCATTTGCACCCTTCTCTCCTGGCCATCAGCCGCGGCCCGTTCCATACACCCAGCTTCTCATGAGTCGTTAAATTGTCCAGGTATCGACACTTTCAAACTAATAGCGATCACTGTAGTGAGAGAGACAATAGATTGCATTTGACGATAAAGTTCTTACTGACGCTAGCACTGTCAAAATGACACACTTCTGCTTGCCTTGATCATTGACATCATCATCACAAGCTAGTTAGGATAGATATTCGCAAGGACAGCGCACAACAATAAAAGATCTAATATATCTGACAAACACTGACTTTCTAGATCATTATAAGCATTACGCTGCTACCGTCTCTGATTCGGGCTTCTTCTCTCCCTCTTCATCAATCTTCTCTAGTGTGGGATCTTGATATCCCTCGACCTTGATATCGTTCAAACCCAGTTCTTCGTTCTGATCAAAGTCCCGGTCGTACATTTCGATGGTCATGTTGGGGTCAGGGTCGGGAGCGTACAAGTTTTGGATGTATGAATTGGCCAGAGGGTCGTCCAGGATGATCGTAAACGGAATTTCCGCATTTTTGACCTATGGAGGAGCCTCAGAGACGACACAAAGCAAGGGAGAAAAATAAAATCCACTTACAGCTTTCAAACCGCCCAGGAAACTTTCGTACTTGGCTCTTTCCTCCACCTCGGAGGAGTCACCGACGAAGGCTTTCTCCGCCAGTTCATCGTATATCTGATCGAGAATGCCTTCCACAGTTGTGAAGCGTCCTCCTAACGTACCGTGTGTGAGCACGAGATCGATTTCAGGAATCGTCATTCCTGCGGTTTCGCTCTTAAGGATGTCGCGGCTGAGATCATCGCGATCTTCGCACTTGAGGGTGATTCTCTTGCCTTGAGCGGATATCGCTGAACCCGATTTCACTTCGTTGTCTCTGTAGCCGCAGAATTCGCAATTTGTCGACATGATGAGGATATCCTAGTGGTCATAAGTAGGAGGGCAACCAGCGACGAAGAGCCATACTCACCTTAAAATATGGGATGTTGACCTTCTTCATGTTTGTATGGATCTGGTGTCCGCAGCTTGAGCAAACGCCGGGGAATGTGAAGACTTCGTCATCAGTGATAGGTTGGTCATTAGTCGGTTCTTGTTCTTGCGCTTCTTCATCGGGAGCTACCAGACCCAAGGCGACGTTCTGTGCCAATGTGCGATGGTACGTGCGCATGCTCCATTTAGGGTCTGACATGCTTCCAATGAACTCGATGAAGCTGTTCCCCGCCGGGTCGTCGAGCTTGAGGGTGAAAGGTGGCATTGGAAGTTCGAGGTACGCAGCTTGGCCAACTGTTTTCATCGGCTTCGATTCGTCGGCGTCGGCTTCCTCCTCGACGTCGCCTAGCACTGGTTTCAGCTTACTGATGAGTTCTTCGATCTTCTTGTACCCTTCCTCATCTTGTATCCGTCGCAGCGGCTGGTCCGCGCTGAGATCAGCAATAATGTCACGGATAAGACCTTCTACGGTCGTGAGTTGACCGCGACCCGTTGGAGGTAGGGTAAGATCGAATTCGGGGATGGTAATTTCACAAGAACCCGACCGAACAATCTGTCTGTTGAGATCCGAGCGGTCGAGTATTTTGGCCGTGTAGACGGTTCCCTCAGCTGGCAAAAACTAAGCACATGAAAACGAGAAACAGAATGACACATACGACGAATGGTCTCTGCTGATTGGATTTCGTTGTTCTGAAAGCCGCAATGCTCGCATCTAAACGACATCACTATAACTTCTCTGAAGAACGGAATGGAGGTCAACATGAGCCTGGTGACGCCCTACTGGTCTCAGCATTCAGCCACAACGCTTGCATCAGGAGGATCATTACTGACTTGTTCATGACATCTCATGCACAAGGACTCGATCTCCTGGATGATCTTCTCGTCGCCATCGGCCTCCTGGTTGTCGGATGGATCCGCGTCTACTTTCTCGTCGGTTGAGGATGCGATGTCGCCGATTTTGGGGAAAAGGGTGGAAGGGTTTGCCATTTCGTGGGATCTACAGTTGTAGATCGTATGGTTCAGTGAAGATTGTATAAGTTCGAAAGAGAAATGTAAAGAAACCAGTAGAATGCCCTGGACCGAGACCAAACAGCCTGGGTTCGATAAGATTGCAATCTTATCTTATCTTTGTTCCCATCACAAACAAGCCTTGGCAAGGCTCGAGTAGCTTCACCAAAGCTTCACTCAAACTTGACTACAGAAATATCCATTCGGTTTGTCGAGGTATTAATTAATAGTGGTTGCCAGACCGATATAACGACGTTGACGGCCCTAAACCAAGTGGACACATGCGGGTTTACACTGACAAAATTATGAGTATTTCTCATTTGATGCCCTCAGATGCACGAAGGGCCAGAGGTCCTTGCAATGCCAGCAGCTTATAAAGTGAAGGGCTATGGCACATATTAGCAACTTAAACTGAAAATAAATCCATGAGAGCTTGAGAAATTCGCAAGCCATATTTTTGTTGTTGATTTCTGCCCTGAATTTGTGGAAAGCTTTCAATTGGCCAGCGGATAGCAGGCACTGTAAAGACAACGACAAAGTTGCGACTCGACAGCGGGATGTAAAGATAATAGAAAGCAAAGAGTAACACTATTGCTCGGTTTTGGACCAACGCGAGACAACAACGGGATCCTCCACCTCTCGGGCAGTTTTGCCGTCGAACGTGGTCAAGATAGCAACCGATAAATCAGCGAAATAGACATCCTGGTCTTTAGGGGTGGCCCAATCTTCGGTGTGGCCTTTCAAAAAATGTTATTTAAAGACGATTGAAGAATGTTTGGAGTAATCGTACCACCGAAGAAGGATTGCATCTGCAATCCTCTGATCCTGCCAGAGTCGTCGTCGCGGAAAATCAAGCCATCGACATTGATGATGCTCTTGCCGTTGACAAAGAGCTCGAGCTCACCGTTTGCCTTGCCGGCGTCGTTCAGCTTTACTCGCTCGCTAACGATAGTCCACTGGCCAGGTTCGAACTTAAAGCTGCCGCGGGAGATGGACGCGCCGTAGGTGGGGTTGCAATCAGAGTTAGCGATGTCGCATTGCTTCCTGTTGGCGGCAAATTTTTCGATGGTATACGGTGGAAGGTAGGTATAGAGTTCGCCTGCACCTTCAGGACGCCACATCAAGCGGGCCGAAAAGCATGCAGAATCTCGACGTCCACCGGAGCAGGAAATCGAAATCTCGTCATTATCGCCACCATCTAATTTATTTGAGTATGGGATATAACTATCGTGGCGAAATAAACTCACAAAGTCCAGGAAGTTTGCCTCCTTTGACGAACTCAAAGCCATCGGGGAACATAACCGAGTACCCGAAGGTTGCTTCCTTTGCAGTGGTCAAGTCCACACCCTCCGGGCCGGGGGCATAGAATGAGATTCCACCCCGCGGGTCGGCGCCGGGCCTGTACGAGCCCTTAGGGTACTGGGCGCGAAGCGCCACACGACTGTCCGGTGCCTTGACATAGGTGTGCTTGGGACCTTCGGCGACATGATTTGGCCTGAGGGTGTCGTCGCTGAGGGGGAGCGCACCCTTAGCGCCCGGAAGCGTCGTCCAGCTGGAAACTCCACGAGAAAGTGGGAAGAGTGCCTGTTCAGATGGCGCTGCGCGCGGAAGGATCTGGAGCGGCGCTGCGGCTACCGAGATGCTGCACAACGCGACAATGCCAACCACAACGGCGAAAAAAAGGGAAGAAGTTGATCCGTGCAACATGATTATTGAATCTGACTTGTCTCGACCGTGCAAGAAAGTAATCGTTAGGCAGACGTTCAACGCGCCGAGGGGTACCGTGGGGGGGCTGGTGGTGGGAAGGCTCCGGGCAAAGAAACACTTATCCAACACCCCCACTTATATACATAGCAGAGGGCTTGGCGATATGATGGGGCACACAGCGCTCGGCTGCGATATGATGCGCAGATATCGGTTTGAGGCTCTTGATCATGGGTGCGTGTTCCATTTTATAAGTTTGAAATGCAGACCCATCATTAGGAGTATAGTTATGGGGAATTGGATAGGTCCTGGCAGGATATGGGTTAATTCATTGAGTACTTAGCTTGAGTCGGCGAAAGCATTCCCAGCCTCCAGAGAGCAATTCTGCCCCGAGACTGAGAGTGTCAAAGATCAGGGTCGTGAACAGATGTGTGGATGAAACGTGAGAATATTTATATTGTTCCGGAAGGCGCACAACTGTGGGTTCTGATAAATATCCGATGAAAAATGATCAATGAGCGCTACAACAGATACGGAACTATCTATCTACGAGGCGCTCTCCACTGTAGCCGCCAATTCAAATAAGTATTCATACATGATCATGACGTGGGCGGCGGAACTGTCTTGGAATGCGCTGTCCAGGTCATTGTTGACACCTTGTAGTAAGTAAACCAATGGCCGCGGATGAAAACAAAAGAATAGCACCTAGCGTCCAGTGACATTGGAAATCATTTAGAATCGGAAATGCAGATCTTGGAATTCTTTCGAGAGAACGTGCTGCATCAGTACCAGCTCTCTTTATGGTTTCTTCCAAGGACTGTTTTTAAAATATCGAGGAAGCCAATGCCCAAAGCGTTCTGCTCAGTAAGTACGAGTTAATGAAGATCTAAGAAGCTGAGGATTAATTTCCTGCATTCATGCGTGGTCGTGATCGTGGTCGCGTCTTCGTTTTTCAACTTCTTTCCAAGGGCGCGTCGCTTTATTCATGAAACCTTCGTCAAGGGTCGAGACTCGAGACCCAAAGATGGGAATTTTTGAAAATCTATAAATACATCGCTTAACAGCACTGACGCGAATCACTAGTGCACTTACTCATACAAGCTCATACACTACACTACAATACCCATCATGAACCCCCTGCACGAATATTTAATACAGTATAATTCTGGTCGTGCAAACTTGAAGAGAGTGTGACGCCCTCATAGTGCATGATCGGTCGGCGAATACCGAGAAGCCTCGATCGCACTGTACATCCTTCTGCTCGCCGTTTGCGTGGCTTCGAACCATTCCTACCTTTGAGGTAGAAGCCACTGTCAAACTCCATGATCGTTCCGCATAACCTGCAGGCTCTTATATTTACAATATAAGGCCAGCCTTGGCTCGAAATCGCCCTGGCTCGTCTTTCCGAGCAACGCAACCCTCGCGGTCTTTCTCCATACTCTTCTGTAACTCCTACCATGAACACTCTTCAGCATTGGCTGGCATTAATTTCTCTATTGTATCTCTCGACACATACCTTGGCCTTGAGTGGGAAATACTTCCTCAGTGACGAAATCGTTGGACCAGCATTTTACACTTACTTTGATTGGGAGGCAATTGATGATCCGACACATGGTCGAGTGTGAGCGATATCTATTCATATGCCTAAACTTTTTTTGAGCGTTGCTTATATCAGAAACTATGTCGATGAAGATACTTCTATCCAAGAAAACCTCACATTTTCCTCCTATGATACCTTCATTCTCAGAGCTGACCATAAATCGGCGTTGAGTCCATCGGGTCCAGGCAGGAACTCCGTTAGAATTATTTCTAAGAATACTTATACCACGCACGTCGCTCTGTGAGTCCTATTTCTTTTGTCTGGAGTGCCGCGGAATTAATATTATTTCACACTGGTAGTTTCGACGTCAGACACATGCCGCAGGGATGCGGGTAAGAAATACTCAGCTCAGAAGGGACGTTATCATAGTTAAAAATGATCACTCGAATTATTATAGGACATGGCCAGCGATTTGGGAGACTGAAGCTGATAACTGGCCAGACGGCGTAAGCTTCGATATCATTTTCTCTATCGGTTTCATTCTTATCGTTAAACCCGGGCCCCTTTCCACCGATCTAGGGAGAAATCGATATTGTCGAAGGCATAAATGATCAGGGACCCAATGCTGCGACACTTCACACAACGGCTGGTAGGAATGTAACATGCTTTGTGATTATTTCGTAATTTACATTGGCTGTAGGATGCAGCATGCCTCAAAATCGGTGGGAAACAGGGTATGATTTTCAGTCAGCTTGCGAACCATCTTTTATATACCTTAACTATGTTCAGGACCCCCGGACAGCTAGACTGCAACTGGCTAGTTGACTCTAATACAGGTTGCGGTGTCAGATTTTCGGGGGGGCTGAGCTACGGTCCTGACTTCAATGATAATGGAGGTGGATGGTGAGTAGCACTGTAGCAGACGATCTGGACGTGATGCGATTTTGCTAATCCACTCGCAACCAGGTATGCTTTGGAGCGAACGAATGAGCATATAAGCGTTTGGTTCTGGCCACGTAATGCGAGAAATGTTCCGAGAGAGGTACGGAATAGATCTATCGTCTTGGACACTAGTAGATGGGTAACTATCTTGACGTGCAAAATGAGTTCCTTTTATCCTTTTTAATCCTGGCTTTTATTCTATTTAGGGGATCCCATCTGCTTATTTTCCGAATACCGATTGTGATATCAAGAAATATTTCGGAGAACACAGTATTATCATTAATTTGACATTCTGTGAGTTAGTTCGACCTCCATGATACGACCGATCTCTCATCATATTTTTATTAGGTGGCGATTGGGCGGGCAACGCTTATTCGCAGTCGGGATGTCCTTCGACTTGTAATGGTAAATCATCACGTCACTGGACTTGTCTCGAGTCTGATCCTATTTTTAATCATCTTGGTTAGATTTCGTCGACAACAACCCAGCCGCCTTCGCGGGTGCATATTTTAATTTTGCCTCCATCCGAGTCTATGAGCCGCGTTCATGAAGATTTCGTTATCGCACGAGTATTTAGGCATGATCCGAGAGTTTGACATGTACAGAAATCAACTTATCATCTTGCAGCTTCGGAGTATTTTATGGTGCATTGATCATTTACGCGGGGTTCATGAGTGCACATTGCAGAAAGATTAGAGTAGAGAAAATCCACACGTTTTCACTTCATCAGTACGGTTCTGGTACATCTCCAGACTCCCTCATTGTGATCCATGATGGATGAGATTTTGCAGAGGGTGCAGGCTAGAGTCAGCCGCTCGCTGGCAAAAACCAGCGGATCGAACTCTGGAGCTCGATCGCATGGATATCTCATACTCTGGTGTCAAGTGGTCTGTTACATATATCTCGATTCGTCAGTAGTTCATTTCTTATGGCCAGGAGCATTATCTGCATGTCGCAATTTGAGAGGATGCGCGGAGCATTCTCCTTCTGACCAGCGGACTTGCCACACCCATGTTACACTGATCAGCATTCCATGCGGTCGCCAGTATACTTATAGCTCAAGGCTGGAAATCCAACATGGCAACCAGTACCTTCGAAGGTCACGCAAAATGTATATATTGGATGCCGCGGTCAGAATAGGTAGATGTACTTCTTAGAAGCCGGACCTCAGGTCCGCGAATTCGGACTTAACTTGAGGTTGGATATACTTACACCGTCATCGATAGAAAACAGCACCAGGTACCATCGTGCTGTGACTTAAATTGTTTATAGCTCGTGTGAGAGCTTTAAGCTTCAAAATACTGCATCCAAACATGTTTAATTCTCGTCATTCATCGGAAGCGAGCTATAGTCAATAACCGGAATATTCTCGCAGACAAAGCCACGGAGGATGGGTTGACCATATGCTCCGATAACAGCAGCGCTATGGAGACCATCGAGAGTGCAATGGATAAAAGATTATTTGGACTCAAGCTAGTGGAACGAGATCTAATCTTATCTACATCGACAACACCTCCTTGCAATAGTCCCGAACCGACTGCGCAGTCGGAGTTCAATCCAACTTGTCCTTCACATTATCGTTGATTACCTCTCCAATACGGGAGTCGTGCACCACAAGATACCTGGTCCGCCGCTGATCGCTCTTGGCCCTTGGGATAGTTGGATGACCTTTACGCTCGGCCGCTCGATGGCAAAATTCTTCCGGCGATGATCATCTACCTACTTAGGACGAACTGGCTGCATCCGTGATTCACTCAATACCTAGAGGAAGCAAGAAGCCTAATTCGCTGGTTGCTATCCATTTCTCGGAGTAAATCGCTCTATTCTTTCTCCAGAATACCTCAGCAATCGATATCGGGTAGATCGCATGCAAATCACCTGAATCTTCCATGAGGTTTAAAGACGCTTCGAATGGGTCAGCGGCGCAGTCATGTTATAGGAACAGTATGTTTGCTCTTCCCAATCAAAGTATCCACTGGCAATCTCAGCTGAATGAGAGATAAATATAACGTGGAACAAGGATTTGAATTCCCTACAAATACCAGCTTGGTAGCAGGTGAAATTTCAAGAGTCTCTAATATTCCCTTCTTCTCAAAGAGTCGACATGCGAAGCCTCTCTTTTCTCATTGCAGCGTCACTTCTGGCTACCACTACTCCAGCGTTGGCAGCCACTTATTCGCTCACTGACAATGTCGTCGGATCCGCGTTCTACAGCTATTTTCAATGGGAGAATATTGGGGATCCTACCAACGGTCGAGTGTAAGTATACTATACATATTTCTTTGCCGATTATTTACGCTAATCGCTATGGTTATGGTTAGGACTTACGTCGACCAAGCGACCTCAATAAGTCAAAATCTGACCTTTGCGTCCTCCGATTCCTTCATCCTTCGCACCGATTTCAAAACAGTCCTGAGTGCAAGTGGACCTGGACGCAATTCTGTCAGAATAAAGTCCTCGAAGACATACACCACCCATGCTGCTGTGTAAGTCGTCTTCGTCTTTTTTTTTTTGTGGCGGGACGTCGTTGCTCACGAAATTGCCAGCTTCGACGTGCGACACATGCCCCAAGGATGCGGGTAAGTACAACCGCGCTGTACAATTATCCAGACAGTAACCAGGCTCTAGCACTTGGCCTGCGATATGGGAGACAAAAGAGTCCAATTGGCCGGCCGGGGTCAGTTTATAGATTTTTTCTTTATTCCCATGTGACGACACCATTGGCTCACCGTGTGGTTGGTGGTCATAGGGCGAAGTGGATATCCTCGAAGGCGTTAACGACGTATCACCAAACCAAGCCACATTGCACACGTCCCCAGGTGGGCAACCTCTCCTCTTATCCTTCTTCGCGAACGGGTGTCCTCATCGGTGCTTCAGGGTGTACGATGCCTGCATCGCGGTCGGAGACTGGGTACGTCGTTATTTTTAGGTTCCTCTTTTACAGTCCGCGCTAAAAATAGCGCAATCTTTCGTAGCAATCCGGTGCTGCTGGATTGCAACACCGCAGTGAATGGGAACGCAGGATGCGGCGTCCAGTTCCCTACTACGACGAGCTACGGGCCTTCGTTCAATAGCAATGGAGGTGGCTGGTGCGTGAATCCTCCGATTCATTGATCATTCATTGCTCGTCCTCAATAAGGGAAATTATTCTGATTGTGTCACTATTATTGAAACTAGGTTCGCGATTGAACGCACCCCCAGCTTCATCTACGTCTGGTTCTGGCCACGCAATTCTGGGTCTGTACCGTCAGACGTCCGAAACGGTGCCTCACAGGCCGTCACGGATAACTGGGTACTCCAAACAATCTCAGAAAAAGATTTCGCGTTGACCATCGTCATTCACAGGGTACTCCTACTGCAGCATTCCCGAACACGGATTGCAACATCCCGCAGTTCTTCCAGGAGAACAACATTATTATTAACCTCACCTTGTGTACGTCTTTCTCCCATGATCTTGTAAACACTGGAAGGCTTGCTGAGGGGCGTTTGTAGGCGGCGACTGGGCCGGCACTGTCTACGCTCAGGACGGCTGCCCAGGAGCCTGTGTCGGTGAGTAGCGAGCTTTCCTCAGTACCACACACCATTTCTGACTGTACCTCAAGACTATGTGAACAACAACCCTTCCGCGTTTACGAACGCGTACTTCGATTTTGCGGCGGTTCGGGTCTATCAGTGATGATGCGTGATGAATCAATTTTACTTGTATTTGTATCGAGTAGTGGTTATTTAGGCTATACACGTAGAGAGAACAGCCACGAGCAGCGGAAAGACAACTTGACAGAAATGTTATAACTTACAGATGATGCCCGAACGGCTGACAATCGACCAGTGAATCGGAATCAAGCGGCTGGTGGCTGAGAGGATCACGTCCCTTCTACTAAGTATCTTCATCCGCTTCCCGATGGTCATGGCCAATCGCAGAGACGTTCCATGGCCGCCGCATGAATCGACGATGCGCGACAGACAGCAGGCCGAGCTCCCCGTGGCAGAGCAAGTGCGAATTTAATAGAATAGACTCCGTGGGCGATTGCGGGACAAATTGGGATTGAAGCCCAAGGACTCCGCTCCTAGTCGGATTAGTCATATATGTTCTTGGCAGATGGGTACCGTCGAACGAGTCAACAAGGACATGTAGATTAGTAGAATCGAGTGGACGAGACCAGACACGAGGCGTTGTCGCCATCTACGAGGTCCCAAAGTGTCGCGTGGTAATGCAGGGCATCTCAGCAGATGGTACCGAAGCTAGTGTGGAGCATGCGAAGTAGAAGGTCTGATGGTTGCCTGGTTCATGGTTAGAGATTTGAATATAGGCAGAGCATCCCTGTGAGGTAGAGTCGTAAGTGGGTCGTCAGTTAAATTTAGCACGAAATAATACGATAAATAAGACGCACCTCTATACAGGTAAGACCAGAAAGAGTGCCACAGGTGACAGGGATAAGGAGCAAAAGAAATAACCAACCTGAACCTCTAACCCGAGTCATACTCACTTCATTCCTCAGCTCTTGCACGCGATTCCGCAGCCAAAATATCATCATACATCAGATTAGTAGTTGAGATAGCTGATTCCAAAGTGTAAAAGTGTAAATAGTAGAAAAGGCACGTATATCCCTTTACTCGACAACACCAGAAGAGGTGATAGTGACCGTCTTCGTCGTGCGTCCGCTATCCGTCCCCGTCTTCTCGATCTCCTTCACCAGATCCATGCCCTCCACGACCTTCCCAAACACGACATGTTTGCCGTCCAACTGCACCCGAACACGCAAAAAGAAAGAAAAGGTAATCAGCAAGTCGCGTCCGCTGCGCTGAGAAGGATGGAGATAAGAGGGCGTACCCATGGCGTCTGGACGGTGGTGATGAAGAACTGGGAGCCGTTGGTGTTGCGCCCGGCGTTGGCCATGGAGAGGAGGCCGGGGGTGGTGTGCTTGTGCACGAAGTTCTCATCTATATCAGAGTCGTTTAGAGGTCATACCCACAGCAGTTTAGAGTCTCGCCATGGAGAGGAGGTTAATGTATAGATAAACGAACAAACGCACCTGCGAATTTAGCGCCGTAGATGGATTTTCCGCCCGTGCCGTTGTGGTTGGTGAAGTCACCACCTTGGAGCATGAACTACAAAGGGGGGAATAAGAAATGGATGGCGCATTTGATGATGTGAAAGGGAACACACGTTTGGGATGATACGGTGGAACTTGCTGCCAGCGTACCCGAATCCGTGTTGGCCAGTGGCCAGCTCACGGAAGTTGCGCGCGGTTCTGGGGACTGTGTCGTCGAAGAGTTCGAATACGATACGCCCTGAAGGCTTTGCGTTGATGGCAACGTCGAACTGTAGCATTGTAATTCATCGGAGGGACCAGGTGGGCGGACAAAGGGGCGAGAGTCGATACAAATAGTCAAAACGGAGGAATGGAAAGACGTGGTATTTTCTTCGGTTAATATTCAGAAAGAGAAGCAAAAACAGTTATAGACGTACAAATACATTCGCCCTAGAAGTAGGAGCGGCGGGAGGAGAATTCTCGTTCAGTACGGCATAGACTGGAAGTGCAGAGGCAGCAGCGAGAGTGAAGTACATTGTTTTACCCGCGGACGCGGAGGTAGTGAATCGCCTAAGGAATGAAGCCATTATTTTCCGAGAATATATAGAGAAATTAGATAGGAATTCGATGAAGACGAGTGGTGTAAGTGGTAAAAGTGTTGTACAGGAGCGAAACGGAGTCGAATTCGAAAAAACAAATGACACGTGATTGTGTACGTAATTATTTGCTTTCGATCGGGACCGCTCATCCGAGTCGGCAGTGCAACGGCAGTGGTTTCAAATAAAATGCCAAGTTCCAAGTTCCAACCTTGCGGAATGCTAGTTGAGCAACTCTAGCGTCAAGCCATATCTTGCGAGCTATCAGCAGAATTTGCGTGCCCGCCAGGCACAAATTATATCTTGAAGGCTTGGGAAGTTACGAGGCTAGGCATGTTGCCGGCAGAACTCCGACGCAGCGCCGAACTAAACTTAAAACAGCGCCATGAGCTGCCATCAACTACCACTCTTTCGCTCACAATCAACTCACTATCGTCGACTGGCCCTCTTATTTTCTGTGGAATCATTCATAGATTTCCTGTTCGTCTGAATGTTCTCTAATATACACTTGATATGCACCCGTCGGCATTTAGACTCAGGCTTTTTTGGCCGGCTTTCCTGTTTTTCATCCCTGTGAATGCTTTCAAGTTCACCCATTCATGAAATCGTGCAAGCATCTGTAGATGTGAACTCTCCCCGGCGTCGGCCAAGCTCTTATATAACTCGTATTACTCCTACGGGCCTCCCGGGCTATTATCGACTTCCTACGCTCTACCAACGCTGACATTCCGGTGCCAAGTTAGGCAGAGAAGCACGCGAAGCACCCACCATCGCTCCATATATAACTCCTGTGATCTCTTTTGACATCCTATATAGACTCACGATGTACGCTATGTGAACAAGAATGCAACCCACCCTCTCCTCTCCCAAGGACATGCGCAGCATGCTCTTCGAGCATCCACACACCATGCCCTTCGTGGCGCTGGGTCTGGCCGCGTATCTGTTTGCGCGGTACAGATACTTGCGCTCTTCTGCTTATCAGGTAAGAAAATAGTGCTTCATTCTTGGGTTTGCTAAAGAAAATATCGACGACATATAGTTGCGCCATATACCTACCATAGGGTCTTCCGGAATCATTTCGTCTTACTTCGACTCGTACCGGTATTTCCGGGAAGGACGGGAAATGATACAGGAGGGATACGAGAAGGTATACACCTTATATCAATCTCCCAGCTGAACCATTTGACCGATCTCAGATGTTGCAAAGTACTACGGAACTGCTTTCAAAATCCCCACAATAGGGCGCTACACCGTCGTCGTCAGCGGGCCGCAAATGATAGAGGACATCCGTCGAGCCGGCGATGACGAGCTCTCGTTCCGGGACGCTGCTGCGGAGGTAGGTAGCGCCGTTCATCTGACATCCATGCACGACCTGGGGCTGACTGCTGCGCGCTGTGCAGATCATCCAGACGGACTACATGCTCGGGACGGGGATTCGCCTGGAGTCTTTCCATATCGCGGTCGTTCGGACGCCTTTGACCAGGAACCTTGGACATCGGTTCCCGGACATTAAAGACGAGATTATAACTGCCTTTACAGCGTTGATACCGCCTACAACAGGTACTGAGCCATTTGTTATAGAGTCAGCATTGTACTGATTCCTGGCGTAGAATGGAGTACTGTGCCCGCTTTGAAAACCGTGATGAATATAGTTTGCAGAACGAGCAACCGTCTGTTCGTCGGGCTTCCTCTATGTGAGTTTCCCAAATCATAGCCTAGGCATCTTGCAACAAAGTCTATATGGTTCTAGGCAGAGATCCGGATTACAGACAGCTTCAGGAGCAATTTGCACTTGATGTTATCCGCGGCGCACGCACTATCAACAGGTTTCCGCAGATTTTTAGACCGTGGGTGGATGGTGCCCTTATCCATTTGGGCCCCTGGACATTGATGTCAATCCAACTAGTATCGTCGGGAGATTCCTTACCAAAGTACCCGGAAACATCAAACGAGTCATCAGGCACGTCGGGCCTATCATCGACGAACGTCTCGCAAAAAGGAACCCGGCCGGTGCACCAGCAGATGTGGACTCGGACGACGAAGCAGTGAGTGCCAGTATTTTTCGGGCTTCAGATAATATGTTGTTCACGCAGTCGGATCGCCCTTCGGCAGAACGACCTGATCTCCTGGCTTATCAGCGAAGCCCCGGAATCGCAACAGACCGTCAGAGCCCTCGCGCTCCGCATTCTTGCCGTCAACTTCGCCGCTATCCACACCACCTCGATGGTACGTCCGAGCGCAGATATCCGCTGAAAAATCGAGCGCTGAATTTAAATTAAATGAACACTCTTCATGACAGGCGCTAACGAACGCGTTGTACGACCTGGCCGCCCACCCGGAATACGTCCAGCCGATGCGCGAGGAGGTCGAAGCGGTGATCGCCGCCGAGGGGTGGACCAAGGCCGCCATGGGGAAGATGCGCAGGGTGGACAGCTTCGTCAAGAAGTCCCAGCGGCTCGCTGTCGGCGCCTGTAAGTCGTCACCACACACCCATCATTATTCAAGGACGCGGAGCTGCCGATTGATTGATTTCTGACCGTGGTTGTGTATGTACGCTAGTGAGCACGAATCGCAAGGCGCTGAAAGACTTCACGTTCTCCAATGGGGTGACTGTGCCGGCGGGCACTCTGTTAGCGGTGGCCAGTCACTCGACGCACGTTGACGGGGTAAGAAATGGCTTTTATATATCGACATTCAATGCCTGCCATCTTGACCACAAGCTGGTAGAATCTATACTCGGATCCAGATAGATTCGAAGGCTTCAGATTCGCAGACAAACGCGAAGAAGAGGGCGAAGGCCTCAAGCACCAAATGGTCGCGCTGAGCCACGAATACGTCCTTTTCGGCACCGGTCGACATGCATGGTAACGCGCATCTCTAAACAAATACCACCTTACATACACCTTGCTAATATATACTTTGTTTGGGGGGAGTTCAGTCCGGGACGATTCTTCGCCGTCAACGAGCTCAAGGCGATGCTCGCGCATATATTGTTGACTTACGATGTTAAGATCCCGGATGACGGCCCCCGGCCCCCGAACATCTGGTACCAGGCCGCTTGTTCTCCGAGCCCCACCGCGAAGGTGATGTTCAGAAAGCGTGTATAACCTACTGCGTACATAACATTTTGAATGGATTTTTTTTTTGTGTTTCTCGCCGACTTGATGTATATGACATGCCAGTGCCTTGCTTATACAGGCGTTTTATAGCTATGGTTTCATTATATATAAATTGTTGAAATTCATGCGCTCATGCATGACCGGAGTGCGTCGCAGAATTCTCTGGAAATCGGAAATAAGAATATTTTGTATAATGAAGCGTAAAGACTATAAAGCACGGAAACATAAGAGGATTCACGTATCAATAAAAACACACAGCAACGATAAGCAATCCAACATCTACAAAGCACTATCTCGGAGGCCGCCTCCCAGACGGGGAGCGCGGTCGTGGATCAGGGTATCCACCGCTCTCTCGACGACTGCGGTCGCGCTCGTCGTAATGTCGCGGATATCGCTCGCGGTCTTTGTCCCTGCTCCGCTCTCGCTGCCTGTCTCTGCTGTCTCTGTCACCTCTCGGCCTGTCTCTGTCTCTGCCCCTATCCCTATCCCAGTCGCGGTCCCTTTCTCTGTCCTTGGTCCGGTCCCAATCCGCACCCCGATGCACCGTATCAGTACTGCTACTCGCGCTCGGCGGGGGGCCCGGCCTCATCGCCGCCGACGACCCCGCCCGCACGGAATTCGGATCCATGGCAGGCGAGTGCTGCTGCGGCGCTCTGCCGCCGGACACGTACGCGTTGCCATTCGCCATCGCCACCGCCGCGGCGAGGTTGTCCGAGAACTGGCTGTACGGCTGCGTCGGCGAGGGCAGCATCTGCGGGTTGGGCATACCATCATGGGCGCGCAGCGCACGCGGGCCGGTCGGGGTCTGCAGCGCCCGCGCGGCCTGGTTTTGCGCGACGGCGGCTTTGGCCTGCTGTAAGGCGGCCATGCGGTTTATAGGCGCGGGTCGCGGGGCAGGAAGCTGGGTCGGCGAGGCGATGGGTTCTGCTTTGACGCGAGGGACGGGGGTGGAAGGCTTGGGTTTTGGTTTTGCGATGGTCGCCTTCTTGGGCTTGGGCTGGTAGGTGTGGTCTGCGCCCCCTTCGTCGTCGACGTCCATTGCGCTGTCTTCGACCGTTTCTCTTGCTGGCCGCTTTCGTTTCAGCCCTAGCTTGCTTTTCGCACTGGTCGCGGGTCCGCCTTTATCCCCTGCGATCTTCTTCGGCACCCAGCCGCTGATGAAATCCAGGATCGTCTTCGTGACGCGCGTGTTCAAGCGCACATCGATGTGCTCAGAGCGCACCGCCGCCCGCATCTCCGCAATGCCAGCCGAGATCTGCGCCAAGCTGCTCGTGTCCTTGTTGCGGGAGATGATGAGCACGATGCCGATGAATTCGACGGGCGAGATCTTCGGCGGGCTCGCGAACACCTTCTTCAGTTTGTCGTCCTGCACCATCTCGGCGAACACGCGAAACGTGTCCTGTATCGCCCTTTCCGTTTCGGGATTCAGAGGCTCTTCGATGTTGAGCCATTTCTCGAGCTTGGACATGGTGACCAGGGACCATTTGAGTTCCGAGTAGGTGTCGATGCAGTAGAGTGACAAGGCGATTCCACGGAAGTCGCTCCCGCGGGATCGGTCCCACAGAAGATGTGTCGGGCCCAGCCAACCATCGCCATTTAGGTATTCGTTTTGCAGATCGCGAATGAGATCCGTACGAGGCGTTTTGATCACTTGGAGCTTTTCTGCAAATCGGACATGAGGCGGGCGTGCGTCAAGTACAGTCGAAGCATCATGTACGTACCTGCAGGGGTCAATGCCATGCCCAATTGCACCCTCTTTTGAACAGTTCCAGCGGTGTTGCATTACTAACGGAGCAGATAGCTCACCTGGAAGATCTCTCGCTCGTCAGAATCTGTGATATCTTGATATTCGACGCATACGATCTGCTTATTCGCAAATATTTTCCGGTACTTTTCGGGCATGAGCTTTCGCTTTCTTGTTGATGTATCGAGGTCTGTATAATACAGCTTTTCACCAGAGATGCTGTTGCCCAACAGTGAGTTTATCAGTCCGAAGCAAGAAAGTAAATCTGGGACATACGGATCCTTGTCTAAAAAATGAACACCTTGTAAGTCAAATCTAGCAGTGGGTGTTTCGAAGGTAGTGCTTACGCGGAATCTGAAACGATGAGATGAGGGCAGTTCAATAAGAAGAGTAACCAACTCACCTCGCCTCCCATGAACCTTTCCAAATTCTAATCAGTAGCCAGCGAAAAGGAGGGTTTTGTTTGAACTCACCTCCGGATGGACGTCAATCTTTGTTTACCATCGATGCAAGTCCTGGTTTCAGAACCATCTTCCATCACATTTACGGCGAAGATAACAGGTGGGATATAGAAGTTTCTGAAGACAGAGTCAATAAGCCCTATCTGCTTAGCTTCCGACCAGACGACGTCTAAGCAGCGGCCCATCAGACATTATGCAGCGTAGAACTGGTCGAGAAGACTGACCTCGTTGGTAATCCGCTTCCAAGTATATGTCGCAGCTATGTATCTGGTCTATAGCGGATACTCAGGCTAAAAACACGTTCAGACGCGAGAAGACGTACCATAGAGCGCCTGAGCGGTGTAAGTAGTGGCTCGGGGGACTTTCAGTGCATTCCTGACTCGCCACCCCGTTCTGACGTTGGAAGCCGTCTTTTTCCCTCGTTTTGCCGTCGAGTCTGCGTATTCCTCCTCGCTTTCGAGGTCTGTGAGATCCGAGAATTCATCATCGGAAGCCATGTCATGTAACGGAGTAAAGAGGTGTGCACAAACCCAACACAAATCCCTACAAACCTTGGCACAAACAGTCGTGAGCAATGTCTAACCCTAACCATGGCATCTAGGTTGCACCTATTCGCAACCACAATCTTAGGGCAATAGGATCCCTTCTGACGACGACAAATGAATGGTGACCAATTCAAAACCCCGTTGAACAAATTCCGAGCGGAGGGTTCATCACTGCGCTCAACAGCGATCAAGCGCGACTCCCTAGCAGCAGAGTTGGAGCGAGGCAAGTTTCGTGCCACCACGCAAGTGCTAGACTCATTATTACATATAGACCCACAGCTATCCTCTGCGAAACGCCAACAACGCACCCAAGTCTTCACTTCCTCTGTCTCGCATGCCAGTCTCGAACGGCAGCTTCTGGCTGCGCAAACAGCGAAATTAGAGCTTGAGACAAAGCTGAGAGAGAAGGAGCTGCTTGTTGAAAGACTGGAAAGGGACAGACGTTGGTTTGCAGACCGGGAGAAGGAGGAACGCGAAGAAAAGGAACGCGAACGCGAGACTCATGACGAAGCAAAGGTGTGTGGGTTAATTTCGTTCATATTTTGTGTTAAACATGTCTATAGCGCAAGTCCGACTCTGACAATCGCTCCTTACGAGCCTCTAACTCCGCTCTCCAAGAAGAGCTTGCTGACTTGAAGGATGAACATGAATCTCTGTCCCGTAGCGCGAACCAGACAATCGCTTCGCAAAAGGCTCAAATCACATCATTGTCCCACCAAAACTCACTTCTGCAAGACGAACTCGAACAATACAAGCAAATAGCGCAGAAAAGAGACACTGCCTTCGAGGAACTCCAGTCACGGTATGACGAGCTCAGCCTAGGGAAGGAGGCGAACGAGCGGCGTGCAACCGAAGAAGAAAGCATGAATATCGTGCGAGAAGAACTACACCGCCAAGCTAATTACCTTCGCACCCTCGAAACTACAAATGCCAAGTTGACTTCTGAGCTAAACCACCTACGCGAACGCCAGACAAGCGTTGAAGTCTTGCGGGAAGAAAAACGAGGTCTGGAACAGAGGGTGAAGATGCTTGAAGAATTGCGAACAAAGGTAGTCCAATTGGAGGCAGAGGTGGCCGCAGGGAGAAAGGAGCGAGAAGAGTGGTATGCCGATGATTTCTCTTATCGAGGAGCACTCATAATTTTTATTTTTCGTATAGGGCGAATAAATCAGCGGAAACGAAGCCGTCTAATACACCAATATCCGTCACTCAAACCCTATCTGAGCTCCGGCTGTCGCATGCAAAACTACTAGAAGATCACGGCGCCACCATAGCTCTTCTCAAGCAACGCGAAGCGCAGCTCGCCGACCTCGAAGATCAAGAAGTTCAAGCACAAAAACGAATAGTCTCATTGGAACAAGAACTCAAAGTTGCGAAGGAGAAAATAGGACGACAGGAAACCCGGGCACTACTGGCGGAGCATGAAGTTACGTTCTTGCAAGCTCTTGTTGTCAGTATATGTCACTCCCCATTCTCTTATATCCGTCCTGATTTTTTCAGGCGAGTTACAACGCTGAGGAAGTCCAATTAGACGATGCCCATATCGATGCTACGAAGACGGAGCGGATCTACCAGCTCGAAACTATCCTACAGGAATACAAGAGCACAAACGAGCAACTCATGGCCGAAATCGACGCTCTAGGCGGAAGTGCTTCTACACTAGGTCAAGGACGTACTCTTTCTGCCGAGGTCGAGAAAGAGCGGCTCGAGAAGCTGGCTGCGCAGCAAGGTAACGTCGGCCCTACATCTCTGACCTACTAGTTGCCTTAAACCCATATCTGCTTCCAGAACTCCAGAACGCAGAAATCGAGATGAAGCAGAACGTCGATAAAATCGAAGAACTGGAGCAAACCCTCTTCGAATTGCGGGGCGAGATCGCTGGTGGGCGCCACGTACCTCCCGGTGTGCGCGTCCTATCGATGCAGGACAATCCCGAGCAACAGTGGTTTGATCTCCGTCAAGCTGCCTTGGACCGGTTGAAGGGCGAAAACGAGGCCCTGATGAAACGCTTGAAGGAGCTGGAGGAGAGCGGGGTGCGGGGTGGCGGCGAGCAGGAGCATGGGGAGGAATTGGTCCCGCGGGAGAGCTGGGAACTGGTGAACAAGGAAAAGTTGGAGCTGCAGGAAACCGTGAAGCAAAAGGAGAAACGGCTCTTGAGACTACAACAGGTAAGTTCCTGCCAATCAAAGAATTTGCGACTCGGTGCCAATGCGTTCTATTGTTTACGTCTCTGGTCTATAGATATTCACTTCGAAAAGCGCTGAGTTCCGTGAGGCCATCGCATCGATCCTGGGGCTGAAGCTCGCATTCTACCCTAATGGCCAGATCCGCGTCACTTCGATGTTCGACCTTGATGCGTCGTTCATCTTCCAACCTACATCGCGAACTGAGGGGGCGCGTATGCAGCTTGTCGCGCAGGGCGAGGGGGGTCCACAGGATCTACCGAGCCTTATGGAGTATTGGATTGAGAAGGAACAGTGCACGGCCGGATTCCTGGCCAGCGTCACGCTGGAGTGCTATGACAAGTCGAAGCGGGAGATGGCAGCGCAGCAGCAACAAGAACATGGGAGGGATTCCTAATCATTCCAATCATTCACCCCGTCTTCCCTGTTCTCGCTCCGAGGCTCACTCCAGTTGGAACTAACTCGGGATATATGCGTCGTTTTTCTATTTATATTGTCGATGGTGGTGATTTTCGTGGTAACGTTGTACGCAAGTTCTACGTCTAGAAATAATATCGTGCTTACGCCGGTTAATAATGTGCTATCGGCTATGGGCATACTTACCTCGGGCCCCACTTCGGCGATGGATGCTACGAGGGATGCAATCATAATGTCAATGGTCAGGGCAGGGCCAGGGTAAAGATGTATAAAACCTGTTGCGCTCATGGTGAGGTATTATCAACTCAACGACCTCATTTCTTCAAACCTAGAACTTCACAATGTCAACAGGTGAATTTCCACAAGTGTTCAAATCAATTCATTATAGAACTTACGCTTCATTTCAAAATAGTCACTTGCGGAAGCCTCGTGCCCCTCGCCTCCCAAGAAGGAAAAGGAGACGCTGTGGCTGAATTCCTCCTCGGCGGCTATGACCTCGTCCAAGCAGAGCCCGAGACACTACAATGGTACGCGATTAAATTGGAAGGCACCTCCCCAGCGGTGTACGATATCTTCGACACCTTCCCCAGCCAAGAGGGCCGCAAAGCCCACTTCGACGGCCCCATTCCCAACGCCCTCATGCAACATGGCCCGAGCCTCCTGAGTGTGGGACCGGATATCAACAAGATCATGGTCGAAGTTGTAGCGAGCAAGGTCACCAAAGCGGGCGAGGGCCAGCGGGCAGGCCTCACCGTGGGCTCGCGGGTGCTGTTCACAGCCAAACCAGAGAAGAAGCAGGCTGTGAGAGAGTCCTTGATTGTGGGTGATGCTGCGCTTTTTATTGCTCTCCGTTACTGATTTGGAGGCATCAGAATACTCTTGCTCTGATCGAGGGCGAAGGGCGGGCTGTCGCGTGGTATGGCATCCACTTTTCTGGCACCGACAACTTTGGCGCCATTAGTTTCTTCGCCAGCGAGGAGGATCGCCAGGCGCATCTCGAGGGCGCCACTGTATCGGCTGCAGCGGCCTCTGCTGAGGAGTTTTTAATAGCTCCTCCGACTTCGGTCAAATTCGAGGTTTTAGCAGCTCACGTCACCACGGTATGATTATACGAAAAAACTTGAAAGACCTAGATTCCTCCCACCATATTTTTATTCCATCCTTTGTACACTGTCTGTAAATGAACGCTAGATCTAACCATGTGATGCCGAAGACCCTTACTTTTTAGTACACGCCACTGAAGCAAGGCATATCGATTCATTTAAATGGAAGACTCGTTTGATTAGGGGCTACCTCAAGGCTACCTTTAAAAGAAAGATCCCAAATTATTAACCTTAACATTACTCTTGCCTGCACAACATGACGTCCAGCAAAGCTCCCGAGAAGGAAACCCGTGTTTATCATCCCCAGTTCAGTTCACAAGAAGCCGATATTATTCTGATATCCTCGGATGACACTGCATATCGCGTTCCTCACTTCACCCTCCGAAATACATGTGGCTTCTTCCATGATCACCTTTCCAGCTACACACCACATCTCGACGGCACCGACAGATTTCCAGCAATCGAGGTCGTGGAACGTGATAAAGTGCTTACGAAAGTGCTCTGCATGATCTGTGGGCTGCATACCGAGAACTGGGGGACCATCGACGAGGTTGACGATGCGATCGCACTCGCACAGAAATGGGACGCACCGGGACCGCTCTGCATCATTCGGAGTGCTATCACGGCGCCTATGTATCTCTCGGAGCCACTACGACTATATGCAATCGCCACAAAATTCGGGTGGGACGAAGAAGCTCGAATTGCGGCTACACAGACCCTAAGTCTGAATCTATACGATGAGGAAAATCGGTCAGCTCTCGAACGAATACCCTCGCGTTTGTTGATGACCCTTTTTCGCCTACACCGCTCGCGCAGGGACGCCTTCAAACGACTGTTAGACGGGGATGGGGGCCTTTTTGAAGCCGGAAATTCCGCAAAATGCTTGTGCCCTGGGTGTGGAGAGTTGACGGATAATCATACTTGGCGCGAGCTAAAGGCAAGAATGTTCATGGAGATGGATAAAAGGCCGCTTGGAAATACGCTGTGCGGGCTGGAAATGGAGGAATGGCCAGAGGCAATTGCTTGTTGGGAGGCAAAGTGCAAGCATTGTGGAAGGTTGAATTATGACAAATTGGAAACGCTTCGAGATATCAAGCGATGCATAGATACACTTCCGCTGTTTTGATTTTATACTATCTACGTAAAGCGACGGTAAGTACTCTTTTATTGGTATACGTACGGGCTAGGATTGATTTTGATATATACAGGAAGTGACAAATCAAAGAAAAGACGTGAAGGACCACTTCCCTTACCGATATATTAGACTATGCTATCCGTACATCGCCTGGCGAATTGTGGCATGCAACAGTGCCGATGAGGTATTACCATAATAGGCTAATCCGAATCGCGTGAGCGTCACATCACATGAGGTGACTACACGCCCAACGGTGACTTCTGCCATAATCGGCGTCGCAACGAAGACAAAACGAAAAGCCACTACACTTCCTTTCATTCCATAACCTCTACCAATACCCTTGGATATGGACTCACCCATCACCTCCCTTGATTCATCTTCAAGTCCCCCTCCATCCCAACGACGAGATCCACCAGCATATCGCGCATGCGCGACATGTAAAAAGCTCGCTATCCCTCCCTATATCAGAATGGTGAACTGCGAGCGTTGTCGGGCAGTGAAGAGAAATCAGAAGAGGAGGAATCTGGAACAAAAACTGGAGAGACAGGCGCTATACACGAAAACATTCTCGCATGACATGGACGATTCGTCAAGCCCAGCACCCCATCCTCAGTCCCCAAAGTCAGGCCTCAAGGAGAACAAGCACACTGGAAACGCGCATGCGCACGCGCAGCCTGTTAAACGGACGACATCGAAGGCGTTACACGAGCTCGAGGGCGATGCGCAGAACGCGGCGATGAAGCAGATGAAGAAGCGCGTAAATATCCTTGCTCAAGCTAGCAAAGGGGTTGGCAATACGGCAGTGGCGCATATACTTGGGACTTCTCACTCTGTTCGTCGCCTTCTTCTATTTCCCTTCGACGAAACTCTTACCCATTTCCTGTAGGCGCCAGGCGGCAAGGAATATCAGACAGCCACTGCTCTATACGACTCTTTGAAGAAACGATTGGCGAACACCACAACCTCGCTGAATAAACTTAAATTCAACGGCTATCATGCTATTGTCTTTGTCTCTACCATTGACCACCTCAAACGCGTTGAGCTGGTGGCGAACGACCTGCGTAAAATCGTCCGACTTCCTTTCGAGTACGTCTTCCCTTCCCGACTCAGTCCGCTATAACAGACGCCGACGGTAACAAACGTCATTTCGACAGTCACGCAAAACCGAACCATACGTACGACTTCAAAACCATGGCTCGCACCGTAACCTTCCAATGCACCTGCCTTGGCCACAAGTCTGTCTCTGCGGATGCTCGGCTTATGGGTGCAGCCCCGCGAGTCAACATGCCCAAGCTCTGTGGTGGCATCGTCACTGTTACGGCGGTCGATGATCGCCGCCATCCTCTCAAAATTCTGGGACAGAGGATCACCGTTCGGGTTGAACATAACTAGCTCTGCTACTTCTTCGACGCTGGATTCTCTACACTATTTGTTCACGCTCTTTTTGTCCCGGTTACCCTAAAGATCTCTCTTCTCTGCAGTAATTCTTATTCTAAATTGTTATGTGCTATATTTACACTCTTGTCGCAAAGCCTTTCGCCCGATGATAATATTTTGAAAGTTCATACACGCTTATCATATACCTATACTTTCGCCCGATGATAATATTTTGAAAGTTCATACACGCTTATCATATACCTATATACACAGTAGAGGTCGTTTATGATACATTTGACCTCGAGCTGGTGAATATTTGCTCCATTCCGAAGTTCTACGTGAACAGCCCTCAGCAAACAGGTGTCTGATCTGATAACCAATCTTATTTGAATCAGCCTCGAGTACTTACTGGAAACTGACAAGCGGAACAAATCATTAGGATGTGTTGGCTGTGCAGCTCCAGACTTGGAAGCCAACAGCCACCTGAAGGACAGAGATAATCCTTGGACACTGCTCGAGTCCGTAGTCATCTTTCTTCGAGTCATAGTGATTCAGCGTATACTTAGTGGCATTGCAGCGCCAGCTGTCCGATCTGTGTTATGTTCTTTAGTCAGCCCAGAACTAGTAAATGACGAGCGTTGTATCACGCTGTGCGCGAAGCCACCTGGACGGACGAAAGCTGACGAATGTTCTCTTCGATAGAATGGGGTCTGGCTAGACCAGGAATTGGAACGTAATTGGAGCACCCTTTGACTCATCAATAGAAATAGAAATGACAGCTTTGCTTGACTCCAGAGTCCAAACGCCCGATTTCAGTGGAAGACGATTAGAAGACGTGTAGATGGGATGCAAAAGGGGATGCCTGAATCTCCATTATTGAATGGAAAGCCAAAAATTGGAACGTAATTGGAGCATCGTTTGACTCATCAATTGAAACAAAAATGACAGCTTTGCTTGACTCCAGAGCCCAGATGCCCGAGTGCAGTGGAAGACGATGGGAAGACGTGGAGATGGGATGCAAAAGGTGATGTGTAATCGAATCTCCATGTACACGTGACATGAGGCATTTTCTGAACCCCAGCACAGCCCCCGCATGCGTCAGCGGTGCCTTGGCTGACCGCATGCCGGATCTTGATTGGCGCCGCACATATGCCTCACTCCCCATCGAACCCCATCGATCATTCCAGGAGGGACGGAGCATTGGGGAATGGACAAACAGGTGCCAATATCTGTGAGGTATAAAGGTGCTCGAGATGTGGGTGGGTTGTCGTCCAGAACCCCCAACCACTTCACGCAAAGCTTACTCCGACTACCAGTTTTTATCTCAACTTTTATTCGCCGACATGCAGGTGCGTCGCTTTGGGTACGGCGGCTACTTCTATATGTACTGACGTGCTCTTGTTTTTTAGATGATTCAGAACGTCCTCGTGTCCCAGTCTTCCGGGTGCACTTGCACTACCTGCAACTGCGGCGCCAAGTACGCCCCCACTTTCCAGTCCTTGACGAGCGCCCGACTGACGCTTCTTTTAGCTGCACTTGTGGCAGTGGGGCGCCCGTATCTCAATCCTCCAGCGGATGCGGCAATTCTAGCTGCACCTGCGCCGCGTAAGCACCTGCCGACTCACTTTTCACGAACATCATCTAATGATTTCTTCTCCGCAGGTGCGATTGCAAGCCTGGAGAGTGCAAGTGTTAAATGCAGATCGCATTCGAAATTAACCAGCGCCTCGTCGAGACTCGAAAGATATGATGTGTACACTAGCCTTTTCCATGTAATATATGACTTTGTAATCGACTGATACTTGAACTGAGTTGTTTTTGCCTTCGAATGCATGACCTGAAGAGTCAACTCAGATACTGAACAAGGACGAAATAGAATATTGGCCCAAGTATTCTTTTATTTGTTTTGCCTGTCTGCCCTCTTTGGCTAGATAATCGAATTGGCCAATACAACGGGAAGGTACTCATTTATGATCATACTAGCCATTTGACCCGTGCTTCGCACGGAGGCCACATTTGGATTCCGTGCAAAAATGTTACATGTATGAATAGTTTTTTTGAGCCTTACATATCAGATTCGTAGGCGATAGCAACGTATGGCTTGAATTAATACTGAAAGGACTGTAATATTTAAAATATCTAAGCGTCAGCACAGGTATGTATTGTACTACTTACCCGAATCCCGATGCTGCATGGCTGCGGCGTCAGTGGTCACTTCCCATGGCTTTTTAGTTTTGAGAAACAATCGCTCCGAAGGTATTCAGCAATGCTTGTAAAGCCCGTCATTTATACCTTCCCGGCATCCTGACGTGGTAATGTGCTACACTATATGTCAAACAATGATCCAAGGGTAACATGGCAGTGTTGTCTGACAAAAGCCCGGCGAGAGGATCGCGAGAGGTGCAATCGATCACATCGTCCAATTCCTCCCGCGGCGCTGGGAGACTGCATGCCTGACATTGATGTGCTCTGCAGTGCACGCTATGCATTCGCGTCGTTTATTCCATGCCCGGCGCGCGTGGATTGTTCATGCGCCTGGTGAATGTACGCGGCCATCCAGGAGTCAGTATTCATAAAGTAGGCTATCATGGAATTGGCGCTCCGAAAGTCAGTGGTGTAGGCAATGAAAAGCACATATGCCAATAGTCATCATTGTCCGAAGACAACTTGAAGACGACACCCGTGCGTTATTCTACGGGTTGATTTAGTCGTTGTTGTTATTATGCAGAACATCCAGTTTTCGTGATTTCCATCCCAAATTTGTTGCAAGTTGAAACAAAGTCAGGAGAGATTGAGAACTTGAGATAGACGGCGCTGAAGGAAGAGACATGCGAGAGAATATGAAGGAAAGGGGAAGAAAGTGGACAGAGTCAAAATGGGAGAGAGAGCGAGAGCTTGGCGAGAGCAAGGAAATTAATTGAGCTAGGAGACTCTAGAGTTTGTCTAGAGCGTTGCGACTCGCGAGAGCAAGCCTCGAGAGGCCGTATGCACTGCCTCAAAGTTATGTGTCAAAGTTGTGTGTCAGCTTCCCGTGACGTTTGACCCTCTTCCTCGCATTATTATATAGATAAGGCCGTTGCTGCGAGCAAAGAGCAAGTGGGGAAGTTATGAACTAGATCTTAGTTAGAATAAAACTCTTGAAGGTAGAAGAAACACATCTGAGAGAGAATTAAGCCCGGATGAGACAATTTTCATGATATCGTATCAGCAGGAGAAGCAAAAAGCGGATCAGTCAGCTAAGCGCCCGGAAGAGACTACCTCACGCACCGAACGGATTTCGGACAGCCCGATGAAGAATGCGCCGCGAACTACACTGACCTTATTGCCTAGCGCGCAGCTGACTCCAGATAGTATGGTCGGGCGCTTGTTGAATGGTAAACTGGGAAGCAATCAAGAGGGAGCGGGGGTTGGTGACTAACGGCAAATGCCCAATTAAAGATAAGATAAGATGAGGCGATGGCGAACGACCGTTACATAAGCACAGTCACCGCTTGGCTTGGGCGTTGAACACGGCTTGCAGCAATGCAACTTGCTTGCAACCTTGTTGCAAGCTCTTGCAAGCTCTTGCAACCCTCGTCGAATGCCGTGTCGCCTCGCCTGAGATTATATATGGTTTCCCGCACTTATCCACCTTATGGAACGCGTCGCTTCGACTATAGAGCCTCAGGAGGCAGGTTATACTTAACGTTGTAGAAATCGGTGAGTTTTGAAATTTGAGGCACGGATCTTTTGATATTTTGCGAGACTCAAGTATGTGGCAAATTCTTATCTCAGATGCCAAAACCTGCCAAAACCTTATCAGCACAAATCATATTTGAATTTCCCAAGGGGCCAATTGGAGCAACCATCCTGTGACCACTTTAAGCTTATAGCAGCATACCGGTGATACCACTTCGTCAGACTTCGTCTGGACTCCTCAAACAAAAATGTTTTCTTCAACGCTGCCTCTCAAGGCCACTGTAAACTGTGATATGGGAGAGGTACGTTATTATGTCTTCGCGTCTTCCAGCTTACGCTCACCTCTTTTCAGGGATTCTCGTTATACACCATCGTAATAACATTTACTCTCTAATTAGCTTTGGCTAAGCAGTATCGGCGACAGGGAGACGACGAAGGCTTGATGAAGCACATCCACCTCGCGAATATTGCCTGCGGATTCCACGCATCGTAAGCCCGTCCAATTCAATTGGTGATGTGCTCATCAACCTTTGATGCAGTGACTTTTCAGTCATGAATAAGACGGTACTATTGGCCAAGCAACACGGAGTCGCGATTGGAGCACATCCCTCGCTTCCTGACCTCCAAGGTTTCGGGCGACGTGAGATGGCCATCGAACCTGTAAGTTGTTCAAAAACGATTCATGCAATTTATGCGCTAAAGCTTTTTAGGACGAGCTGAAATCGTGCTTCATCTATCAAGTCGGCGCTCTCTGCGGATTCTTGAAGCTTCACGGTCTCCCCCTCAATCACGTACGCCAACGTTTGCTATCATTTTCATACACTCATCCATGCTGTAGATCAAACCCCACGGAGCCATCTATGGCCAGAGCTCGCGTTCGCTCCCTCTCGCACGCGCCGTAGTCGAAGTGACGAAGGTCTTTCGGACGGAGGACAACAACGACATCGCCTTCGTCGGAATCGCGGGTTCGGCGCATCAGACCGCTGCAGAAGAAGCGGGGGTGCGATTCGTCCCTGGTATGTCTCATCCATATTGCGCAGCATTTGTACGTGTTCTCATCTTTGGACACTCAGAGTGGTTTGCGGATCTCGACTACAGCGCTGAAGGGAAGCTCCTGATTACGAAGTACGTGACCACCCCAAATTTCATTGCATTGAAGTGCTCATTCTCCTTAGAAAACATGACCCGGTGTCTTTGGAGACGGTTCGGGAGCGGGTCAGTATCTTTCCTCAATTTCTGCGCGGGTGAAAGTTATTCAGCCTTTGGAATGCAATAGGTCATGCGCCTGCTCAATGAGAAACAGGTGACGACTATCGCCGGGACGTATCTCCCACTGGGCGATAACACCACTGAAGTATCCATTTGTTGTCATTCTGACACACCTGTACGTTTGCATTTACTCTTGCGTTCCAAATGTCTTATCTTCTCGCCGCAGGGTGCCGTGGAGATCGCCCAAATGGTGAAGCAGCTCGTCGATGAGAGTAATAAAGCTGCTGGGTTTGTATGAATGATCTTATCCGAATTCAGCACGCCATATGAAATTATGACACTTTCGGGAAATGCAGCTATTTTTGAATAATCTTATCGAAGTTCCAAGCCTAAACCATGGAAAGAATCCGATTTTGAAATTCCTTCATAAACACCTAATATAGCCCCGTCATGCTGACAGCCAGTACTTGGTATCACTATCACCAGCACAATCGAAGCCACCGACGATGGGATCCTACGACGGCCACAAGCTCCTCGTCGCGAACCGCGGCGAAATCGCCGTGCGCATCATCAAGACCGCGAAGCGGATCGGCCTACGCACGGTGGCCATATACACGCCCTCGGACGCGCTCTCCCCGCACGTCGCCCTCGCCGATGAGGCCGCCCCGCTGCGCCTCGCACCCACCAACAACACCGCCGCTGCGCCCGCGCACACCGCCGCCGCGGAGGCGCAGGCGTACATGAACGGCGCGGGCATCCTCCGCATCTGCCAGGCGCACGACGTGACGCTGCTGCATCCGGGGTACGGCTTCCTCTCGGAGAACGCGGACTTCGCGGCGGAGGTCGTGGAGAGCGGGGTCGGGTGGGTGGGCCCGCGCCCGGAGATCATCCGGCTGATGGGCGTGAAGCATCTCGCGCGGGAGGTGGCGGCGGATGCGGGCGTGCCTGTCGTGCCCGGGTCGTTGCGGCTGCTGGTAGACGAGGACACGGCGGTGAAGTCGGCGCAGAAGTATGGGTTTCCTGTGTTGTTGAAGGCTACGTCGGGGGGAGGCGGGATGGCGATGGCGATCTGTGAGGACGAGGCTGCAGTGAGGAGTAACTTCGCGACCATTAAGAGTCGTGCTATGGTGCGTTGTATCCTTTATTAAAAATTCGCACTCGTCATTCATGCGGACTGTTGGTCAGGCCCTTTTCGGTAATGATGGTGTATTTATGGAGAGGTATATCCCTGCTGCTCGGCATATAGAGGTCCAGGTACGCAATTATGTGTTGTATTTACTTATCCTGCGGACTAGAATGTGCTACTATTTTCATAGGTGTTTGGAAATGGACTAGGAGATGTCGTTCATATGCGCGAACGCGAATGTAGTGTACAAAGGCGCCATCAAAAAGTCATCGAAGAGACTCCTAGTCCATTTTGCTATGCTCATCCTGGTACGACAATTGATTTCCTGTTTCGTATGCTGTCATTTATCATTCATTCTGACTTAGGCACCAGAGAGCGTATGTGCGAAATAGCCATGAGGTTAGCTCGAACCATTAACTATGATTCGGCCGGTGAGCTATCTCTTTAATTGTATGCTTTTGACATACCTACTTTCCCTTCAGGAACTGTCGAATTTATCCTCGATGAACGAAGTGAAAATTTTTACTTCCTGGAGATGAATACCAGAATACAGGTACATCCAAATGTGTCCTCTTGATTTCACTTGTCACACGGCGAAACTCACAACCCTATTTTTTTTCCAAGGTCGAGCATGCCATCACAGAGGTAACCCACGGCGGTCTCGATCTCATCGAGCTCATGATCAAACAAGCGATAGCCCAAGGTACCGCTGATAGGGGCCTACACCCTGATTCGCCAGAAATGCAGCAGAGCACATATCACGACCTCTTTATAAAGAGCGTCCGCGCGGGAATGTCATCTGCTATCGAAGGACGCATCTACAGCGAAAATCCATACGAAGGCTTCGTTCCTTCTACTGGGCTCCTTCAGTACGTCTCTTTTGGGAAGGAACAAAAGTGGCTGCGCGTGGACACATGGGTATGTTGTTGAACCTCAAAATCGGTTCCTTGGTTCGGTAGTTTCTGAGTCGTCGTAACGATCCTTAGGTTGACACGGGAATGTCAATAACGCCGTCTTTCGACCCTCTTCTCGCCAAAGTCGTCGTCACAGGAGGCTCGAGGAAGGAGGCGATATCGAGGTTCCTACTCGCTCTGGAAACATTGAAAATATCCGGCCCTCCGAATAACATTGAATACCTTCGTGATATCGGGAAGAACGCGACATTCAGCGCTGGTCTTGCCACCACTACCTTTTTAAGCACATTCGCTGTCAATGCACGGTACATATCGCTTTCCTCTAGTTATCGCTATTAAAATTCACAAAAATTACCCACAGAGCATTCAAAGTCTTATCTCCCGGAATCGATACCACGATCCAAGACTTGCCTGGTCGGACTATCAGATTCGGAATGCCGAGGAGTGGCCCAATGGACGACGTTGCTTTTTCGACAGGCAATATTCTCGTTGGAAATGACAAGAACACAGAGGGGCTTGAAATCCTAGTCGTCCCAGGTGTGGGATTCGCGCTTCAGTTCTTCGTCCAAGCAGTTGTGGCAGTCACTGGAAAAGACACTTTAGTGAAAGTTGATGGCGTCGAGGCGCCGCTTTGGTCTCGGATTATCGTGCCTGCAAATGGAAAACTCGAGATTCAGGCGAAACCGATGGCTGACGCAGTGACAGGGTTCAGGACGTACCTCTGCATTCGAGGCGGCTTTCCCAATATTCCACTATATTTGGGCTCCAAGTCCACGTCAATGGGCCTTGGAGGATATCAAGTACGTTTCTATCGTTCGCTTTTTTGATTCGTTCTTAAGATTTGGCCTTTTCAATCAGGGTCGTTCTTTAATTAAAGGAGATTTCATATTTCTGGGCGATTGCTCTGTGAAGGACAAAGAAAAGGAAACCGACATCGTTCTCCCCAAAAGCATTCTCCCTAAATACCCTACGCACTGGATTGTCCACGTCTTATCTGGACCACACGACGACGAAGAATTCGTCACCAGAGAAGGAATCGACAGATTCTACTCAACCAAATGGCGCATTAGCCCCTCTAGCAATCGACTCGGTATTCGCCTGGAGGCGCCGACCTCCGCTGATAAGATCCGCTGGGCAAGAGAGAGCGGAGGTGAGGGAGGCTCTCATCCGAGCAACATACTCGACAATGGGTACGCACCGGGAACGATCAACATTAACGGAGATACGCCAGTTATCCTTACGAATGAAGGCCCAGATATGGGAGGTTATCTGTGCATGTGTACGGTGTCCACGAGTGAGATGTAAGTTTCAACTCTTTCTTATAATATCTTCACCGTGTCATACCATTATTTACAATTGGTGCTGCCAGGTGGAAACTAGGCCAACTCGCCCCTGGGAGCACAGTCGAATTTTGCAGAATTGGATGGCAGGAGTCGCTCCAAAGGTCGGCCTCGTTTAAGGCATGGTTGGCTTCTGTCGCGGAATTTGTCGCTTCTTCGACTTCGCCATCTGAATCCACGTCGTCAGAACTCAGACTTTTTAACTCCTCGAGTTTGCAAGACACGCATTATTCTCCTATTCTCCACACGCGCTCGGCGCTGGATCCTGGCTCCGAGCTGGCTGTCACCTTTCGCCAGGTATGTGGACCATCTCGAATGGCTCCAAGGCTAGAATAACTTCATCTTATTTTAGGCAGGGGATTCCGCTATACTCGTTGAATTTGGACAGATGCATCTAGACATATTGATAAGGGCTCGCGTCCACGCGTTTCAAACCATAGTACGAGAAAGAAACGACCCTGGAACTGGGGAGTTGTGTCCTTGTATACGATCCATACTCGTGAGCAGATCATGGAAACTCTTTAGCGTCGCCCGAAGGATCTAAACTCTTTATCTAGTGCCACTACGATCCTCACCTTATTTCACAAGAAGCCTTTCTACGCATCTTAGTTGAATCGGAAGGCAGCATTCCTCAAGATATGACCACAATGCAATTCCCGGGACGCCGCATCACTTTCCCCATAGTTCTCGATGACCACTGGAACAAAGACGCGCTAGCGCGATACATGTCTACCACGCGCGATAAGGCAGTGTATTTGCCCAGCAACATCGACTATCTGGCGCGGAACAATGGCCTCGCCAATGCAGGAGAGGCGCTTCAGAAATTGATCGAGTCTGATTGGGTACGTCGGACTTGACTAGCTGTCAACTCAAAGGATGAGCGCTGAAAAAATTTCATATCCAAAAAGCTGGTACTGGGCGTTGGCTTTTACCTAGCCTGCCCATTTCTCGTGCCGGTAAGAGGAATAATCGAAGACCTGTGCCACTTTCCCTCATGATCCAACTTCTACTATTGTCAGATTGACCCTCGCTGTCGCTTGATTGGTCAAAAAATGAACCCATCGCGAACATTCACGCCTCGCGTAAGTGATCTTTAACCAAGTGCAATACGATAAGGCGCTTTCGTTACGGTATCTCAAAATTTCCACATTTAGGGCGCGATTGGCATAGCAGGTCCCGTAGCCGCGATCTACCCAATCGAATCGCCGGGTGGGTATCAGCTATTTGGGCGTACCCTTCCTGGGTGGCAGACCTGGGGTAAAGGGAAAGATTTTGAGCCATCGAAACCGTGGCTTCTGGAGGCATTTGATCAGGTGCGTAGTTTGTCTCTAGAATTACTTGCATCATGTTGAAGGTTATGTACAGGTGCACTTCACACCAGTGACCGAGAGCGAGTACGTTAAGGTAAGAAGGCTCCAAACTGGTTTTTTATATAACGCAAAAGATGCTGAGCGTATCCTGTTCCTAGTTGGAAAAACAGTTTGACGCTGGTCGATACTCCTTCGAGGTAATCCTTCACCGCTTTTCGAAAAGATTTATTCGTACCTCAACTCATTTTGCAAACGCAGATCGAATCCGTTACATTTTCCGTTGAGGAACACTCCCGTTTTCTCGACTCGATAGCGAATGAGATAGAGGTATTCCGCCAGAAACAAAAAATTTCGAGCACCAAGGAGACTGAAAGGTAATCAATGGTCTAACATGATTGCGTGATATTTCTTATATGTTGAACCACAGGGAGCGGATTCTACTTCAAGAATGGGAAAACGAACGCAGTGCATCCGCGTCCGTGACCGAGGCCACCGAGAGTCTTTCGTTGGATGATGAAGATGTAAAACCAGGCCTGACAGAGCTCACGTCTTCCCTCTTCGCCACGATCTGGAAGATCAACTTCAAGCCTGGTGACGTCATTCCTTCCGACGATGCTGTTGTGGTTGTCCTTGAAGCAATGAAAACAGAGATACCCATTCTGGCAGGGGAAGGAAATAGTGGGAAAAAAGTGGTGAGATTAGGGAGAGGCGCTAAGGAAGGTGCTTCCGTGGTTGCTGGCGAAGTTCTTGTTGTGCTTGCTTGATTGACAGCAACACTCCAGTAATCTTTTCCATCGCTGATGAGCCGCCTCTCAACAGATGTACATGTTCAATTACCATCGAGCACATAAATATTCACTCTTTAGTCATACGACAACCATGCGCAGCAGAACTAATTCAGATAGTCGCTTCCAATAATTCGTAATTCATCTTTGAGCTTGTTGCGAGCGTTAGCAGTGCGTTAAGCAACCAGAAGTGTTCCTAAAAAGTTTGCAGACGTATCGTATCGTAAAACTAATTCGAAATAAATCTACAGGAATAGAATGGTGTATATATCCTGAAACATCATGTATCGTCAATTCTACTTGTTGCAGTTCAGAGTTCCTTCTTCAAACCTAAGACTCGCTCGTAGAAACCAAGCTCACGCTCATACGCGTCGCGCATATTAGCCTCTTGGCGCCATCCATGGCCTTCCCCAGGGTAAAGCTTGTACTCCACCACGCCTCGGCGGTCTTGAATACTTTTGAAGATTGCCTCTGATTGGTCTTTAGGCACGACCTTATCCACTTCGCCTTGCAAGATCTAATTAAGAGAGCTTGAATCACAAAATATTATTGATAGCAGCGTACATATTACACTCACCAAAAGAGGAACTAAAATATTGTCGGCGTGGTGGATGGGCGATCTGGCATGATAAACCTCAGGCGCATTCTCCGGGGTGCCTCCCAGAAGGTGATACATATACTGAGACTCGAACTTGTGCGTGAATTCAGCTAGCTTGTTCAAATCTGAGATACCGTATAGGGAAGTCGCCGCTGCGAAGACCTTGACGTCCTTGGCAGTGGATAACGCAGCGAGGACCGTGAATCCACCTGATGAGTTTCCGCGAATGATGAGGCGGGTCGGGTCGACGAGATTGTAGGGAGCCGCGGCGAGCCTTTGCGGAGCTAGGATGCAGTCTTCGACGTCGACGAGGCCCCAGGTGCCGACGAGCCTTTCCACGTATTTGCGCCCGAATCCGGAAGAGCCGCCGTAGTTTACATCGAGCCTATCAAACATCCTTAGAGATAGTAAAGACGAATAAGGTACGTCTAGACGTACCACGCCCAGCCGCGCGAGGTGAAGTATTGCTTTCCCCAACTGAGGCCCTGCGTTGTACAGTTCGTCGGGCCGCCATGAACATGCACGATACACGGCGGCTTTTCGCCCTCGATGCTGCTCCCGGAATATTGAGGATTGTGTGGTGAAAAATAAATAGTGTGAAGAGGGTTGCCTGTGGGTAATATGTTTAGAGTAATGGGTTGCGGTTCGGATATGATATCGGAGGATAACGCAGCGCCGTCGACGGTGACCGCAGGAGCAGACTTGAGAACCGCGATGTCTAATTTGAGATTCTGAGATGGTAGCAGGCTGCCTTTTACGATGGCTCCCATGTCGTTCGTTTTCTGGCCAGAAAAAACGATTTCGTGTTTATCAAGAGAGGATACGCGGAGATTTTCGATGACGACGAATGGGGTGTCGATTAATCTAGGCTCAGAATCGACATCTAGATCGACGAAGTAAAGAACGTTTCGGCCGTCCTTTAGGGCACCAAACAGGGCCATTTTCCCAGCTTTGTCCAAGATCGCATACGGGAAGTAGTTAAATCTCCAGAAAGGAAGCCCAAAGTCCTGCGAAATAGGTTGAGAGAACAGCGGGATTGCCTTTCCCTGCGAATATTTCCATGGGTTTATGTATCCGGATTCGTCGGATGTGAAGATAAGGGTGTCGTTATTCGCCCACGAAGGATACACGGCGCTGACTTTCCCGGGGGCGCCGGCGAGATGAGTGTCGTCGGCGACAGAAAGCGTCTTGTCTGCACCGAGAATGATATCGCCCACATGAATCTCGCCGCCCTCCCAAGGCATGTCTGGATGCGACCACTGGACCCATGCTAGTTTTTTGCCATCAGGAGACACCTTCGGTGAAGCATAGAAATCAGCCCCAGATAGAAGAGGCCGGAGCTCTTTCTTGACAGTATCAACGACTACGAGGGTAGTGACGACTTCAGATGGAACATCGTTGGTGTGATCTTCGAGGACAGCAATGAGGAGGTCTGGATACGAAGGGTATGGCTCCAGGCAGGCGTAGCGGTATGGTTTGTCCTCTGCAATTGCGGTCGATCACAATGTCATCCAAAATAGCCTCTCATACAAGTACGAATATTGGGCGCACCTGGTGTGATAGGCTCTGGCTCAGCACTTTCTCCTTCAACACGTACGCGATAGATACGGCCGTCCACTACATGAGAGAAATACGCCAGGGAATCGTGCACGATAGCAGCTGCACCACCGTACTCTTGGACAGCTGTTCGCACATTCCACTCAATACCAACGATGTCGCGATCCGACTCGGTGTGAACTAGTACACAGCGCCCTTTATCCGAAGGCCGACTTTCGATATGATATACCTCAGAGGTAACGAGATCGACGATTACATCCACAATGGCATTTGCCTAAATAACCGAGGTTAGTGTTAACTAGAACTAGTTGTGGCAAGTATTAGAATCATGACATACCGCTTTCGTGATGGCTTCAGTTGTAATTGGAGAAGACCATGTGCCATAAGGCGCTCGTAAAGGTCTAGAGGAGCCCATCTAGAGATAAGGGTGTTGAATGCAGTATATTAGAGATCAAGTATGAGGTTTGGGGTCAAGGACCATGATCGATGCTATTGATAGCACGGCTGGCCACGGGTATTCTAGGCCGTGCGAGCCGCAGCAATCTAATCATACACATCGGTAATCCATTTAATTTTATAAAAAAGTACTTTCTCGTTTGCCCTTCAATTTGCGAGCTGATTCCTAAAAATTTAAAGCAAATTTTATTATCTGAAGGGTTGATTTCAGAATGCGCACGCGATTCGGACGGAGGCTTGAGGTCTATCCATCGGGTTTTTGTATCCGGTGAAGTCCATTTTTCTTCCTAGTTCCTAGTAGCTCGCCTGTTCAATTTTTTGCTCCACAATCTGAAGGTTCAAATATCATAGTTCCGGAAAACGGCAATGTTGGGAAGCTTCCATTCATCGAGTATCATTCATATGTAAACACGGTATAACACCATGTACATCCATGCCAAATGCACCCTGTACACGCAGCTCATGTGCACACGGCGCATCTCTGCCAAATGCACCCAGGACATTCACCGCCACCTCCGATATAGATATCACAAGGCTTGGTTCAGCTTTCCCTTCCCTTGCTTTACATTGTATATAACATTGTGTATGAATATCAATATTATTGGAATACATTTAATATCACTAGAAGACATTTAATAATATTTAAACTGGGTGAAGAAAGTACTGGATGAGCCGTGTGCGACTGGATGAATGAGCGACGTGCGTGGCAGTGGCTATGCGGCCGCGCCCGGGATCCAGTGAAAATCTCGCGCGGGACTGGCCAAAATGCGGCCGTGCAAAGAATCCAATGCAATTCTACCGGATGTATCCTGCGCGAGAATCCAGTAGAATTATACTGGATACGCAATGGACGAGGAATCCAGTGCAATTACACTGAATCATCACCACATGGCCAATCCAGTAGAAATCTACTGGATGAGCCACATGCGACCAATCCGGTGAAGATTTACTGGATTGCTTGCATGGCGTACATCCAGTGCAAATTCACTGGATTGCTAGGGTGGCACCAATCCAGTGAATATCCACTGGATGGCGCTCGCGTGGCACCATTGCAGTTATATATGCCACGCAAGTGCACGCGCACGTACATGCCGCGCTGCCGCACGCGCCACATTGGCCCATGCGCGCAGACGCTATTCCTGTAAATTTACACCATATTGTGCGGCAAGCGATGAATCCAGTGAATTTGCACTGGATGTGTGCAGAACACCAAATCCAGTGAAATTACACTGGAAGCATACCGCGCAGGCAATCCAGTGAAAGGTCACCAGATGTTGCTGTGTGAGCAATCCAGTAGATTTTTACTGGATTGCTGCCGCACGAGCAATCCAGTGGAAATCTACTGGAACAGTGCTGCGCGAGGAATTCCGGTGGATATTCACTGGAACTGCACCCACATGCGTGGGGCAATGCAGCGCATGCGCTCGCATGGGGCAGTGCAGCGTGTACGCGCACGTAGGGCGATACGGCGCCGGCGCGTACGCGCGCGTGCGACAATGGGGTGCGTGTGCCGTCGTGCGCATGTGTGTTGAATAACTTGCATGGCGCCGGCGCGCCGCGCGAGCGATCCGGTGGATATACACTGGAATGGCGCCATGCAAGCAATCCAGTGAATATCCACCAGAATGGAGCTGTGCGAGTAATCCAGTGGATATTCTCTGGATTGGCGCCGCACGAGCAATCCAGTGAATTTACACTGGATGTGGGCAGAACACCAAATCCAGTGAAATTTCACTGGATGCGTGCCACGCGAGCAATCCGGTGAATTTACACTGGATGTGCGCGGAACACCGAATCCAGTGTCATTTCACTGGATTGTCCGCCGACACCGGTGTTTCCACTCAACATCCTGCCGTGGGATATTGCCTAATAGGGTGCGCGCTCCACCGACTGATGCGCGCGTGCGCGTCTGTCCTCCTGCCTGTTGGCACAGAGAATGGGCTCCAGTTCAATCCATTTACCTTCATTCCTCTCAAATTTTAGCACATAGATAGGCATAATATATAGGAGTATTAATATATACATATTTAACGAATACACGCCAGGCTATCTATCAAAAAGAGAGGTTTCTTATGGCTGGGGAGGGGGAGCAGAGGGTGGTATATGCCTTAAACACTTGAGGGTTCTTATATAAAGGTATAAATAATATCTATACTATAACAAGCTAATTATCTGCTGAGCTATAGCTCCCCAGGAGCTGATAGAAGTGACCCATGGGGAGATCTAGAGGGAGGGTGTTATAGGGCATGAAAGCAGAACATTACAATGCCCTCAGTGTCAACTTAATAAGTGTACATTGTATATTATACCTATTTAGCTTGATATATGCAGCCAGAGGTGCCATAGATACAATTAGTCCCCTCCTATTGACTTATCTACCTGTGGATACATTGGCCTATATCTCAGCACCAGGGAGAGCTATCTTCTTAATCTCTTTGGATTAGGGCTCTCCCAAGCCTACCTATCTATTCATATCGGTAGAATATAGCTAGAAAAGTTGGAACACATAAATCAAGGCACTTGTTGAAGGCTAACATCCTAATGAATATATATAACCATATATACAATGTATAAATTTATTTGAGCAGATATAACAATATATAAGGATACTAAATAACACATACATCAATTTCACCGAGTAACAATGGTATTTTTCTCGTGGAAATGGGGCATGAGGAGCTGAAACATGCCAAAGACGTCTAAAAGACGTATTTGGCCTATAGAACTACAAATACGTACTTTAAGAACCTGTAAAGCTAGGATACGATAACCCTAATAAATCGCTACAAAACGAGGTACGCCGGGAAAGAATTGAGCCAGAGTTTAGAAAGATATGAGAGAAACAATGTTTAGAACATCAAAATATATCACGACCACTCAAGTCACAGTTATGGAACTATGTTTGGATCATGTTCAAATGGTGCTCATCAAAATATTTTCTTCATATCGTTTGCACCTCTGGCTCAATCTTCTTCCGGCATATCTTGTTTCGTAGATATTCATTAGACCTATCTAACCAAGAATTTCCGGAATTTCTGAACATATATTTGTAGCTTTATAATCATTTCAAGTATTTCAAGTATTGCACGGTCACATACGGTCGCATACGGTCGCATACTCTGGTCGCAAACGAGCAACTCAATATCTTCTATCTTTCCACCAAATCATTAGATCAGTTTTTGGCAGCGCTCATTCTGTAGGTATTTATGAGGGCTATTCTATCCTAGCTTTACAGAATTATAGAGCACTTATTTGTAATTCTATAGGCTGAATACGTCTTTTAGACGTATTTGGCATATTTCACCTCCTCATGACCCATTTCAACCCGAAAAATACTATTATTGCTCGGTGAAATTAATGTAGATGCTATATAGTATCATTCTACGTTGGTATATCCACAGAGATAAATATATACATTCTATATATCATTATATATATGTATCAGGATGATAGGCCTCATTAGGGGCCTTTATCTACATGTTCCAACCTTTTTAGCTATATTTTAGCGATACCAATAGCTAGCTAGAGCATGGGAGAGCCCTAATCCAAAGAGATTAGCAATATATTTCTGTCTGGTGCTGAGATACAGGCCAATATATCCACAGGTAGATAAGCCAATAGGAGTGGATTAATTGTATCTATGGCACTTCTGGCTGCATATATCAAGCTAAATAGGTATAATATACAATGTACACTTATTAAGTTGACACTGAGGGCATTGTAATGTTCTGCTTTCATGCCCTATAACACCCTCCCTCTAGATCTCCTCATGGGTCACTTCTATCAACTCCTGGGGAGCTATAGCTCAGCAGATAATTAGCTTGTTATAGTATAGATATTATTTATACCTTTATATAAGAGTCCTCAAGTGTTTAAGGCATATACCACCCTCTGCTCCCCCTCCCCAGCCATAAGAAACCTCTCTTTTTGATAGATAGCCTGGTGTGTATTCGTTAAATATGTATATATTAATACTCCTATATATTATGCCTATCTATGTGCTAAAATTCGAGAGGAATGAAGGTAAATGGATTGAACTGGAGCCCATTCTCTGTGCCAACAGGCAGGAGGATGGATGCGCACACGCGCATCAGTCGGTGGAACGCTCACCCTAATTAGGCAATATCCCGCGGCGGGATGTTGAGTGGAAACACCGGTGTCAGCGGACAATCCAGTGAACTAACACTGGATTCGGTATTCTGCGCACATCCAGTGAATTTTCACCAGATGTGTGCCCGCGCTGGATTCGGTATACTGCACACATCCAGTGCGAATTCACTGGATCGGTGCCGCGCGAGCAATCCAGTGGATATTCACTGGAATGTTGCCCGCGCTGGCATGGGATAATGCGGCGCGTGCGCTCGCGCGCGTCCGAGCGCCGCTGTAGCAGTTATTTTATTCATGATATCATATGCCACACGAGCGGACGCACTGCATTATCGAACGCCAGCGCACGCGCAGCATTGCCCATACGCGCGGGCGCAATTTCAGTAAATATTCACTGGATCGCTCGCGCGGCACCATTCCGGTGAATATTTACCGGATTGCTTCGCGCAACCGCGTGGCATCAATCCAGTATATATACACTGGATTGACGCCGCGCGCGATCCAGTATACATACACTGGATGGAGGCGGGCGCAAGCGATCCAGTGTATATGTACTGGATGGCTCACGCGACCTCCATGATCAGCCGCGCGGTATGTACACTGGATCGCGCAGCCGCGCGGCGTCAATCCAGTATATATAGACTGGATTGACGCCGCGCGTGATCCAGTATACATACGCTGGATGGAGGCGGCGCAGGCGATCCAGTGTATATATACTGGATGGCTCACGCGACCAGCTGCGCGGTGTCAATCTGGTGTATGTACGCTGGATAGCTCGCGCGGGCTCCATCCAGTGTATATATACTGGATCGCTCGCGCATCCTCCATCCAGTTTATATGCACCAGATCGCTTGCGTGGTCCCATCTATGCATATACATATACCATTATTCTATCTGCTGTATACTCTATCTTGATTATTTACTAGGTTTTATTTTCTTATTCTCTGGTTTGCGCGCCTAGTGCGCATGCACCATGCCGACGCGTCGCATTGTTCCTGTGGATCCTGCGCATACCAGGGCATTCATATGGCCTGTTTTTGTATTTTCTAATCTATAATCTATTTGCGTGCAGTGTAGTACTAGTATGACTAAGGTAGCTATGTCCCGGGTGCTCCATAGCTGCATGCACCGTGTGTGTTTGGCGGCATGTACCGTGTGTGTTTGGCTTGCATGCGCCGTCTCATATAAGTCCTTTTGCCCTGCACTATACCCCCCATTCATCGTGCGAGGGCGGTTGAACGGGGGTCATTTTTCTTTGAATGGGCATAATTAAAGGCTGACGTCAACGATGCAGAGGGCGGCTCCTCATGGACTCAAGCGTTGCGATGAACTCGGACATAGCGATGAACATTTCCTCGTTACCCTCGAATCTAAGATTGCTTGGTTCTTTTCTGCTTTCCGTTTATGACTCGGGACTTGGCACATTACTGAGCGCACGATTCGTCTTTCGGTTATTTGCCCAGGTGAAGATATTTCCTGATAGTATCGACGAGCCAACCCCTCTTTTCGAGTTTCTCCATCTTTTGTTGATAGCGATACGTGACATGATAGTGGAGAATTTCTTGGATGGACTGCTTCTCGTCCTCCGAGTTTGCGACTTCCAACTTCGTTAGTAACTTCTTCAAATGCGCTATATCCTTGGCAGTAGGTCTTGATTCGTAGCGAATATCGAAGACGGGCGCAAGTTCCGCCATCAAGCTATCCAGCTCGGGGCATTCAGTGAAAATTATGCCCTGATTTCGATATCTCCTCAGCACTATATTTTTTCTATCGCCTCCTAGATGCCTTCCGGCTGAGTCGATAAACAGTTCGTCGAATCCTCGTAGAACATTTTCCGGGGTATATGTCGAGCCCGGAGCGGCTTCGGTCTTCGTATACCGCAAGCCAATCCAAAGCAAGACATAGAAGGCTGATTCACGGTCGTCATGACAGCTGCGGCGTATAAAGGGATTGGTAAGTAACATCGCGGACATGAATTGCCACATTCCCTAGGCGTTGTCTGAGTAAGAAATCCAATTTTAGGACAAGAGGTTCAGGCTCACTGTGCAAGTAGGCCTGCGAGCAATGGGCAATTTGTTCTCATTATTGTCGTTCAATTTGGTACAAAGGTCCCAGTCAATCAACACGCCATGCTCATCCGTCAGAATGATACTCCCAATGCTGATATCGTGATGAAGAATTCCGCAATCGAAAATGGCGACGTCGTGCGCTTTAGGCAGAGTTTCAGAAGCTTGTCAAGATAGAAATTAGAACAATCAAAACTTGCCTTCCATAGCGTCAGCGATCGCGCTAATGAAATGATACGAAGACTGAAAATCGGTGAGGCTCCGACCGACGACATCCAATGTCATTTGATAGGCATTCTTTCCCTGCAAAAAATGGTATGTCTTGCCTTCCTCTATGCCATCGATGTGAACTCTGCAAGTTTTTAAGAAAAGAAAGTTCTCCTTTATTCAGATCTACAGCCAATATGACGCGCGTGGCTCGCGAAAAGGGACAACGAGTTTCGTAAGAAAGAATCTTCCGAGCTTTGTTTTCAGTTGGCTTCGGAAGCGGCTGATAAAAGCGACTAGGTGGAATAGCAGCAAGGAGACCAGATTCAGCCTGTATCTGGATCTCGGGAGCCTTGGGTTCAGAGGCCATCGTGATTGGAGGGGAGGCCGTGGTACGGGATGAGGCTGAACTTGCATGAGGAGTGTTGAGCCACGTTGGACCGGAAAATGACGGAGTCTGATGTGACCACTTGTGACCGCCCCTCCAAGCAACCTCTGGATCCAACTTGAACTCAACCTCCAGCTTCTGGCAACGACATACAAGATGTGTATCACCCGAGGCCCATACTTCGGCAATCGCTCTGTTGGGTGCGGGATCCACATCTGCGTCACAGTATTGAAGAGGTACAGGGGTTGTTACAGACTTTGAGATTGCTTTGAGATACGGTTGTACTCGAGTAGCGCAGAGCAGCAGACCTCTTAGAATCAAGGATTACCTCTTAGCTTTAGCTAAAACCATGGCAGTGACTGAGATTGAGGATGACTGCGGGGAAGTGAAGCGCGAGCGCTGGGATAAAGGCGAGAATGGCAGCACTAGAGCACTAGGTATCCATATACATATCGTCATCGTCGGAAGGACTATTTTCGCGAGTTTCTGTATTCCGTATCCTGGTCGATGCCCGTCGTTTGGGCCGGGGAGCAGGTTTGGGCGTCGATGTACTTTTGCGTGTTCGTGGAGCGCGCCCAGGAGGCGCTGAGAGCCCAGTGAGGCGTTCGATCTGGACAGCGCGGTCGTCCGTCGGCGTAGGGTTTTCCTCGAAGTTAACTTGCATATCTTCTTCGACATCCACGGCGCGCTCTTTGCCCTTGTTCGAGAGGAGCTTCGGGACGAGCGTCACTTCTTGGAAGGCGATTCGTTGTTCTGTGCTAGCTAAGTACGAAACGGAGCGCTTATTCCAATCGTGGCTTTCTTTCAGAAATGTTGTTAGAACTAAACATGATGTGTTGTGTCGCCGACGAAAGCATACCTTTGTCGTCTGTAAAAAATCAATTCGGTACCAAGAAGCATATCATGTCGGCCCTTTAGCACGGTCCCTTGTAGTTGAATATATGGCGTCGGCGTGTCTAATCCCTATAGCCAAGTAAGCCGGAATAAATCTTGGCACTTTCCACCACCCTAGACTTACAATCAATCTGTAAGATGTGGAGCTCGGAACGAGCGTTGGCGCAATGTTTCCCATATCCAAAGTGACGTAGAACACCTCTTCTTCGTCTTCGTAGTCTTCGTCTGGTCCAAACGCTTCGACCTGCTTATAGCCTGTGCAAAGAGAAGACGGCGCAGCAGCCATGGATATGATACGACGAGTACAAGGACAGAATCGAAGTCAAGAGTTTGGTTTCGAGAGTCCGACAGACATTCCATCCCGGAGTTTGTTCTTGCTTGGCAACAGCCTCCGCTTTTTCCTTGTCATCGACTTCAGCGCCCTACACTCCTCGCCACCTACATATTCTCCTTCCCAAATGCCCAAGCTGCAGGACCAGATTATATTCTGAATGGCCTTCCGGCAAACCCTCATCGCGCTCTCCCAAAAGTCCAAGTCCAAGTCCTCCTCGTGGGCCTCGCGCCAGCTGCGTGAAGAAGCGCCTCAGCGACCCCGCGGCGTACAGAGCGCGCTCGGCGTTCAAGCTGCTTGAGATCAACGAGAACTGGGATAATTTTTTGGACGCGCCGGACGTCGGCGCTGTCGTTGATCTCGGTGCGGCGCCCGGGGGGCGAGCCAGGTCGTCGCTAACAAGCTCGGGTGGCGGCCGGCGTTATGATGCACTGGGCGGCTCCTCATAGACTCGAGCGTAGCGATGAACTAGGAAGTAACGATGAACGCTTCTTCGTTACCCTCGAATCTAGAATTTGCTTGGTCCTTTTCCGCTTTCTCCTTATGACTTGACATCGTATTTGAGCGCATGATTCGTCTTTCGGCTATTTGCCCAGGTGAAGATGCTTCCTGATAGTATCGACCAGCCAACCCCTCATTCCAAGTTTGTCCATCTTTTGCTGATAGAGATATGAAATGCTGTCGTCGAGACCTTCTTGGGTATCCTGCTTCTCTTCCTCCGAGTTTGCGTCTTCCAACTTTTTTAATTTTTTTTTCAAATACGCCATCTGCTTGGCAGTAAGTTCTGGTTCATAGCGAGCGTTGAAGACTGGGGCAAGTTCCGCCATCAGGCCATTCAGCTCGGGGCATTCAGTGAACATTATGCCCTCTTTTTGATATCTCCTTAGCACTACATTTTTTCTGTCGCCTCCTAGATGCCTTCCGGCTGAGTCGATAAAAAGTTCGTCAAATCCTCGTAGAACATTTTCCGGGGTATATGTCGAGCCTGGAGCGGCTTCGGTCTTGGTATACCGCAAGCCAATCCAAAGCAAGACATAGAAGGCCGATTCACGGTCGTCATGATAGCTGCGGCCTATGAAGGGATTGGTAAGTGACATCGCGGACATGAATTGCCACATTCCCTAGGCGTTGTCTGAGTAAGAAATCCAATTTTAGGACAAGAGTTCAGGCTCACTGTGCAAGTAGGCCTGCGAGCAATGGGCAATTTGTTCTCATTATTGTCGTTCAATTTGGTACAAAAGTCCCAGTCAATCAACACTCCATGGTCATCCGTCTGAATGATACTCCCAACGCTGATATCGTGATGAAGAACTCCGTAATCGAAAAAGGCAACGTCGTACGCTTTCGACAGAATTTCAGAAGCTTGTCAGAATAGAGTAGTATAGAACTTACCTTCCATAGCGTCAGCAATCGCGCTAATGAATTGATACGAGGACTGAAAATCGGTGAGGCTCCGACCGACGACATCCAATCTCATTCGATAGACACGTGGGACATTCTTCCCCTGCATAAAATGGTATGTCTCGCCTTCCTCCATGCCATCGACGTGAACTCTGCAGTAGCTTTTAAGAAATGGAAGTTCTCCTTTATTCAGATCTACAGCCAGTATGACGCGCGTGGCTCGCGAAAAGGGACAACGAGTTTCGTCAATTTCGTAAGAAAGAATCTTTCGAGCTTTGTTTTCAGTTGGCTTCGGAAGCGGCTGATAAAAGCGACTAGTTCGAATAGCAGCAAGGAGACCAGGTTCTGCATGGGTTTGGATCTCAGGTGCCGCCATCGTGGTTTGAGGAGGAGGACAACTTGAACTTAAAGGTGACTTGTCACGCTCGCCTGACTGAGCAAAGAAATTCCCAGAAACTTTGCAGAAACTGAAGAATGTGACGCCAAAGGTGCCAGCCGGTCTGGTCAAAGACTGGTACTTATCCCTAAGATAATTCAGGTCTCAGAATAGAACTTTCGGCTCAGTTGCGCAGAACAGGAGTATGCGCATTGGAAGATGAGAGCGACTAGCAAGCGACTACGCAAATCTGTTGCAAATCTGACAGCAAAGTTCCCGGAGTTTGTTCTTGCGTGGCAACAGCCTCCGCTTTTTCCTTGTCATCGACTTCGGCGCTTTACCCTCCTGGCCACCTATTCCCCTTCCCAAATGCCCAAGCCGCAGGACCAGATTATTCTTTGAATGGCCTTCCGGCAAACCCTCGTCGCGCTCTCCCAAAAGTCCAAGTCCAAGTCCTCCTCGTGGGCCTCGCGCCAGCTGCGCGACCCCTACGTGAAGAAGCGCCTCAGCGACCCCGCGGCGTACAGAGCGCGCTCGGCGTTCAAGCTGCTCGAGATCAACGAGAACTGGGACCACTTCCTGGACGCGCCGGACGTTAGTGCCGTCGTTGACCTCGGTGCGGCGCCCGGGGGGTGGAGTCAGGTCGTCGCGAATAAGCTCGGGTGGCGGCCGGCGTCGTCTGAGATATTGGCGTATCCCACGGAGAGTAACGACGAGCGGGAGCTTGGAGACGACCCTCTCGGTGGTGCAGAAAACTCCAATGAAGAATTACCGGGGGAAAGGAAACCGAAGAAGCCCATGCGCCGCGGCCGGCCCAAGCCCGAGCGCCTCTCGCACTTCGACCCGCTCAACATAGACGACGTCGGTAAGGATGAGGAAACCGGCCGCGGCACGATCATCGCCGTGGACCTGCTTCCCGTCCAGCGCATCCCCGGGGTGCACACCCTCCAGGGCGACTTCATGGCGGAGGCGACGACGCGCGAGATCAAGCAGCTGCTCATTGCGCCAGGGAACCCCTTCGGCAAGGCAGACGTCATCCTGTCTGATATGGCGGCGAATGTCACTGGGCATGACTTCCGTGATACGCAAGCGAGTCTTGAGATTTGCGAAGCTGTGTTTGAGTTTGCGAGGACCAATTTACGGACGGCGGATAGTATTGGGAGGAGGCGCGGGGGTGTGCTGCTGTGAGTTCCCATTCACTTTCCCCGTAGTACGGCAGAGATACTGAAAGATTCCTGCTAGCATCAAGTTCTTCACTCATCCGTTGCTACAACAATTTCGCGACGAGCACTTGAAGCCGAACTTCAATTACGTGCACTACATCAAACCCGATTCCAGTCGGGCGACTTCTCGCGAGGGCTACTTTTTATGCCAGAGATGGAATCCATACTAATTTTGCTTCGCAACCGACTCGCGCTGCTGGCAGCATTACTGCTACGCCGGACGCATTCATGACCGACCTCCGCAAGTACCACCAGTCGACGATTACGAAGCGATCTGTGTCGTGGTGCGATGTCGTTTTCTCAGAAGATTGGAAGTTGAACGACGGTGGCGACAAAGACAGATTGTTGTGAGCGAAAAGAAATGAAAGGCATAATTGTTTACTAACTTCTCCAATCCATAGAATGCCGTGCAAAAGGTTTTCAGCCTTCAACAAACGATGGTGTTAGACCTAGGACGACGTTCTTGGAATGTCGATAGAGAAAAAAACGCAAGTCTTTCAAGAGCCGGAAAAGCTCACTCGCGCCTTTTTCTGTTTAACTTTTTCCAACGAAACGGACATGGACTGTGAGCCCACTATTGGGGTCACCGCATCTTTTGATGAAGAGGCAAAAAGCCAATGAATTCACGATAGTCGCGTTGGTGACAGTATACAAGACCTCGACTCCATTGCTGATAACGTCCTTGGAAACGCTACTTGGGTCTTTGAAGTTACAGATGCCGAAGACGAGAAATACGTTCTAAAAGACGTTTGGAGAGATGCCGATAGAGCTCTAGAGCATGAAAATTCGGAAAAAATACTACTTGGTCACGGTCGTGGATATGTACAATTGGTGTCTTGGGTCACAGAGGCTGGAGCTGCCGTTCGTGATCACACCAAGGACGTTATGATGCACGGGGAGGCTCCTCAGAGCCCCGATGACTTTTATTTCTGCACTTTACGATGCATAGGGCGGCTCCTCATGGACTTGAGCCTTTCGATGAACTCGGACGTAGCGATGAACGTTTCTTCGTTTCCCTCGAATCTAAATCTTCGTCAAAAAATTTCCTGATAGTATCGACGAGCCAACCCTTCATTTCAAGTTTGTCCTTCCTTTGTTGATAGCGATATGCAATGCTGTCGTCGAGACCTTCTTGGGCATCCTGCTTCTCGTCCTCCGAATTTGCGACTTGAAGTTAGGTACTTCTTCGGACGCGCCATCTTCTTGGCAGTAAGTTCTGGTTCATAGCGAACGTTGAAGACTGGGGCAAGTTCCGCCATCAGACTATCCAGCTCCGGGCGTTCAGTGAATACCATGCCCTCATATTCATATGACATTAACATTAATTTCCACGTTTATTTGAACGCACGATGCATCTGTCGGCCATTGGCCCATGTTGACATATTTCCTCATGGTCTCGGTGAGCCAACCCCTCTTTTCGAGTTTTTTCATCGTTTGCTGATAGTTGTAAACACTGCTTGAAAGAACAGTTTTTCGCGTGGCTTTGACGAGGGTTGCTGGAAGGGCTTCCATTTCTACTAGGGCATTCTCTAGATCCGCAATCGCAGCGGCTGTAGGCACATTTCCATAGCGAACGCTGAGGACTGCGGCAAGCTCCGCCATCAGGCTATTCAGCTCGGGGCGTTCAGTGAATACTATGCCCTCATCTTTATAAGGCATTAACAGTAATCTCTTTCTGGAACCTCCTACTTTCCTTCCATATGAGCCATCCCAAAGTTCGTCGAATGCGCCCAGTGTGTCTTGCAGGGTATATCGTGTTTTTGGAGCGGCTTCGGTCTTAGTATACCGCAAGCTTGTCCAAAGCAAGACATAAAAGGCTGATTCAAGGTCGTCATGGTGGCTGTGGCGTATAGTCGTTTTTTTCGGATCGAGTAACTTGACGGACATGAATTGCCACGTTCCCTGCGCATTGTTTAAGGAATTAAATATATGACAAGAGGTTCAGGCTCACCATTCGAGTAGGCCTGCGAGCAACGGGTGATTTTTCTATGTTGACATCGTCCAATTTTGTGCAAAGGTCCCAGTCAACCAACAGACCACGGTCATCCGTCAGAACGATACTCCCAACGCTGATATCGTGATGAAGAACTCCGCAATCGAAAAAGGCAACGTCGTGCGCTTTAAGCAGAGTTTCAGAAGCTTGTCAAAATAGAAATTAGAATAGTAAAAACTTGCCTTCCATAGCGCCAGCAATCGCGCTAATGAAATGATACGAGGACCGAAAATCCGTGAGGCTCCGACCGACGACATCCAGTGTCATTCGATAGATACGTGGGGCATTCTCCCCTTGCGTAAAGGGGTAGGTCTTGTCTTCCTCCACACTGTTGACGATGGCTCTGCAGTAGCTTTTAAAAAACGGTAGCTCTCCTATATTCAAGTCGACAGCTAACATGACGCGCGTGGCTCGCGAAAAGGGACAACGAGTTTCGTAATGAAGAATATTTCGAGCTTCAGTGGTATCAGTTGGCTTCGGAAATGGCTGATAAAAGCAGCTGGGGGGAATAGCAGCAGGGAGACCCATTTCTGTTTGGAATTGGATCTTTGGAGCCTCGAGTTCGGAGGCCATCGTCCAGGACAAGTTGAAGAGAGTCGAAGGTGCCTTGTCACGCTCGCCTGACGGAGCAAAAAAAAATTGCCGGAAACGGAAGAATGTGACGCCAAAGGTGGCCGGTATCCCGATACTTTAGTTCAGGATGGAAGTCCGTCAATTGTGCAGAACAGGAGTATGCGCCATTGGAAGACCAAGCGACTAAGTAATCCAACTTGAATCTAACAGAGGCTTTGAAAGTGATGAAGTTCAACGTTGCAACGTTCAGTTAACTGACGTTATGGTCAGAAAGTTCGGGTCACATCGGGTCACATACTTGAAAATTATTTTGGAAATGTGACTGCTTCCCTCCACACTACATACACAACAACCGCTAGCCTCCAGCTTTTCGCAATGACCTGCACGACGTGTATCCTCTGGCACCCACACATTATGCATCAATGTCAAGATTGCTGTTCAAAAGCAATGTTTCAAGGACGAGGGCTCCACCGCTGAGATTTCTTCCGGCTAAGATGGGAAATAAGGCACCTGCGATGGGTATTTACTTCGTCCAGCATACCTTCACTGAGCATCGTTCGGGGGGGCGAGATCTAATGATTGAGACTCAACTGAGAGTAAGTACTGCAGGTTTCCGATGTGTCCTCTCTGACAGGCTTGCATGTATTACAAACTTGCCTCGTTTGCTAATCATGCTAAGTCCGTTTTCTATTGTTCTCTTCTTTAACTGATCTCATTATGTTTTATTTACTTGGGGCGTTATGTAGAACAATGGCGATCCGCCTCTATCTTCTTAAAGATGTCACAGATCTATCAAATGTCAGTACTTCAGTGGTCACATATCCTGATAAAAGTCCACGAAATTCTGTTCAAAAAATCATCGCGATCTCAAGATCTCACGGGAGACAAAAAGTAATTGTTGAGGTAAAGTCGTCAGTGGTCTTATTGGCCGGCTTACTGCCCGGGATCTAAATAGCACGCGCGGCCAACGAGTCGTCCTTATAAAAGACAGCGAGGACATCAATCAGACAACATGCAAGATGCCTGTGCTCCTCTCCTTATCGCCCCGACTGATCGACAAGATCCTCTACGAGCTACCTCCTCGCGATTTAGCCACATGTATGCTCCTCAACAAACTCATCTTCACCCTCATCCGCAGATCCATTCGTCTCAAGTACAAGCTTGCATTGATGCGGGTCGGAGCTGAAGAAAACAGATTTTCGACGCTAGCTATCGACGTAAAATTGAAGTCGCTGTTAGACAGTCAGCGGGCTTGGATCTGGTTGAATCCTGTTCTCGATTACGGGCTCACGATGACATTGCCTGTTGGCGCTGGTACAGATGTTTCCCTCAAGGGGGGCATGCTCTATGGAGCTACACTTCGCACGGATGACTATGATCTGGTGCACCTGGTCCAACTCACGACCTCGAGTGAATCGGACCCTAGTCGACCGCTCAATTATTCCTATCAGCGAGCTTGGGAACCCCATGCGTCTTATTCCTCTATGTGGCTGGCATATACTGCTTCTTTGTATGAACATGGTTTCCTTGCCGAAGTTCATAGGTGCGTTCTTTTGCTGAACATCTAAATATTCTGATATGAATGACATATTTTGACGTAGTGAATGGGTGGGAGACGAAGGCTATGCGACTACGTTCAAGATCTCTATCTACTTGCATCAGTATGAGCGTCCTACGGCTCAGTCAATGGAAGATAGGAGCCACCGTATCTATGTTATGGACTGTCCAATACAGCAGCCTTCCATATCGCTTGAGATGGTGGGGAAGCACATCGCCATTATTGTAGGTACTCCTGAAGATGATGAAGATACCGGGCGGGATCACATTTTTGTGTATGACTTTATTTCACGGGTGCTCGTGATGGTGAGTTCATTCACTAATTTACCACCGTCATAATCCGAATCCATGTCGAATATAATTAATAAATGCAAGTTAGGCCTTTAGAGCGCCAGGAAGAACATACTTAAGCGTCGTCTTTCTTGACGAGAACTTCATTCTTCTCCCGAATACTCAAGAAGGCGGCCTCGATATCTTCCGCATCCCATGGCAACCCAAATTCGAGCCAATAGCACCGCTGGTTTCACTGGATCTGCCAATCCTGCAGGCGATGTTTGCTTATCGCTCAATCGTTTGCACTGCAAACCCTAACCCTTTCAGTGCGAGCTCATATGCAGAGATGTACCGCCGATCCTCTCAGAGACCTGGGGAGTCACTTCGATACACCCTTCATCCGGAACGAGGGCATTTTAAGCGCGCCGAAGAATCCCTTTGTCTATTCACTGTGCGAGTGGAGACAGTGCAGAATCCTCAAAACGCGCGATCTCAGCTCATTGAGGAAATTACGTTTGTCGTTCATCGCAGCGAGCTTTTGAAAATAGTAGCGGAATACGAGAAACAACCCTCGCCAACAAACCACCCGCGTTTTCACTCTTCGCCACCACATCGGGCTGACTACCACAGCCGGCCGATACATGACCTACTATCGCCGCTAACGAGCAGTTTCCGGATGGATTTCGAGACGGCACATCTTCAATTCGAGGCAAGCTCAGGCGACCTCTTTTGGAGCATGCCCCCCAATCCCCATCCCGTCTCCTGGGAGAACTGGGGCCCTAGCATCACGCGCTGGTTTGCTAATGCCAGTATGGGGCGACCCGGTATGGGGCGAGCCCACTTGACAAGGGCATGGGGGGAGAGATGTGTACGCATAGCGCCGCGCCTGCCTCCCAAATATAATCCCCTCCACGGCTCTCTCTATATGGTCATCGATTTCTGCCGGACGAATCGTAACATCGTACGGCGTGCGAATGCACATATAGTAACCCAGCGCAATGCCCGCAACCTCCCCCGCCTTTTCAGCGAAACAGTGAGCCATCCGGTGTATGGCGAGGTGATGAGAACGCGCTGGGAGCTGGTAGATTTTCTACTTCCCAATTCCACCGTCGTGGTGGAAGCACCGACATATTTGATAAGCAAAGTCTTTTTGCACCCAGTGATTAGTACCTTGCCATATTATTGTCGAGTGTCTGAAGAGGTAGTGGATTGGGATCGAGTCCTGATCGATGATCAGATGATTGTTGGTATCCGAGTAAGTTATCATGGTTTTCCTTATAAGATTAGTACGTGTGGGCTGACATTTGCTTCCAGCAGACGCCAAACGTGCCACACGGTTCTGTCGAAGTTCGCTTTTTCGGTTAAATATTACGCTTAACTTGGCGAACATCGGATAGTCTGTAGATACACGGAGACAAAGGGAGACATAAGTATAGATGTACAGAATATGCGCTTGTACCAGGCTTGTCCATAGGTAGACAATGCCTCCATGATCCGAGTTCTGTCTGATCGATAGGTTGTATTATCATGAGGCTCCACGATGCAGACGCTTCGCGTCGAACACGGCAACAGCGCAGTAGGCACTACCCTGTCAAATGTAGTGCTCATGACTCTTTGCACTCGTGTAATCCCGATCCATATCTGGACTATTCGCTTAACATGGGATTCGACAGGACCTTGTATAAAATTCAACCTCCATTGGGATGTGTTCTCTGCCGGTTCAAACTTCAGCGTTGGAGAGCATTGATGAAACGATATTTATTCCTCGTCTACAATATGGTTTATTTACTTTATATAACTTGGGGAAGACTTTGTCTAGCCTCGTAAAACAATTGTGAAAGCGTGGACCGCCTCATTTTGTGTGTTCTTACAGTTTGAACAAAGACTGTCCGATATTTACCGCGGCTAAATTTCAACTAAATTTTGGCTTAATTGCTGTACAAGCGCATTCATAATTCTATAAAGATCGTGCTATTTGTTTAAATTTGGTTTGATGCTTGGAAGACACTTATCAGAAAACCGTTTCCAAAACGCTTCCAAAGCGCTTGCGCAATGTCAAGCGCAGTGCCCGACGGCCTTGTGCAATCCGGAGTTAACTAGTCACGTGTAATATGTCACAAACAATTCTACATAACGCGAGGGTGTTCGAACTTCGTACCTTCAACTCGTTCCTTGTCCTCCAATCTTCATGGCCTCCGAACCCAAGGTCTCCGATACCCAACTCCGGGCTGAAACGGGCCCCGTTGATGCTACTCCATTGACACCACCGAAGTCGGCTTCACGCGCCATAGCCAATGTCGATGAACACTCGGACACCCCTATGAAGCGCAAGGCAACCACATCCCTGCCCTTTGTGTCTGAATTGCAGGACAGATCTGAGGGGAATGGGGACCTTGTCCATGAGATGAAGGGGCACTTCTCAGGCGTCATGCCGCCGGGCGATTTTCTTGACAGATACCTTCCGTTGAACGGCGATGAAGCGCCAGAGCCGACAAAAGAAGATCTCAAAGACAAAGAATGTTTTAAAACCGTCCCTTCTAAGCTAGAAACGCAGATGTACAAGCCATTCGTAAGTGCTTTCACCAAATTAATGGTGCTTTCGTGCTAAGTTTGTTATAGATCGATGCTATAACACCTTACCTCAAGGGCATGGATATCTTCGACAAACATGCATCCCCAGACACTGAGCGGGACAATCTCATGCCCGACTTATCTCTATATCCTTCAAAACTCGCAATGGTCGACAAGCGAACTTACTTTCCGGACCTGTCAACTTTCATCGAATTCAAGGTGTCGGCCACTGCAGACCCTTTTCTGGACCCTCCGAACCTGTCAACTTTGCCTGCCAATTTTTGTTTCGAGCGCGAGGAGTCAGAGGTGAAGAAAAACCGCGGCCAAATCGCTTCGTACTCGGCTGCTATCTCTGGTACTCAGTTTCGGACCCACGTATTCTCCGTATCCGTGTGCGGCAGTACTGCTCGCTTCATTCGCTGGGACCGTAGTGGAGCCCTCGTCACAGCTAGATTCGACTACGTTGAGAATCCGGAACTTCTTGTTGGATTCTTTTATCGGTATTCGCGTCTTACTCGTGAGCAACAGGGGTACGATCCCACCGCCTCTGAAGGCCCTGCACCGGAGGAGGAGTTGGATGTGTTGTCGAAATCGGGTTGCATGAAAACCATGCAGGAAGCCAACAAACATCATCGAGAGTTTCGCAGATTGATGGTCCCAGACCGAGACGATCCTTCGGAGGAGAAGGAGAAGCCATTCCTGATTTCGTACCCTCCTTTTTACGAAACTCGTTCTCCCTTTTCGCGCGCCACTCGGGCCATGTTGGCTTTCGACTTGACTAGAGGCCGACTCGTCTATCTTAAGGACTACTGGAGGGCCAATGTCGACGGCATGGAAAAGGAAGGCGAAATCTATCGCCTTCTACATGCTAAGAAGGTCCCTCATATCGCGCCGTTCGGAATGGGGAATGACGTGAGGAACCAGGAGACTCATACGCAGACGCTGATCAACCATAATCCCCCTCTGCTTTGGCTTCTTCCGACCACAAGGCAAATCTGTTTGCGCCACTATCGAATGACATTGGATGTCGTCGGTCGGAACCTCACCGACTTTCAGTCCTCGCATCAATTCATTAGCGCGATCGCTGATGCTATGGAAGGTCAGTTTTTATTATTCTTTCCTGACAAAGTTCTGAAACTGTTCCAACAGCGCACGATGGCGCGTTCTTCGATTGCAGAGTCCTTCATCGCGATATCAGCGTTGGGAATATCATTCTAACGGATGATCATGAAGGCCTGTTGATTGACTGGGACCTTTGTATCAAATTGGACGACGATAACGACAAGCCCGTTGCTCGCAGGCCTACTCGAACGGTGAGCCTGTACCTCTTGTCATTTAAACCTGATTTCTTAGACAATGCTTAGGGAACATGGCAATTTATGTCCGCGAGGTTGCTTTCCTATCCGTCTAAACGCCACACTTATTGTGACGACCGTGAATCAGCCTTTTATGTCTTGCTTTGGACTGGCTTGCGGTACACTCAGACCGAAGCCGCTCCAGGCTCGATATATACCCCGCAAACTATTCTACGAGCATTCGATGAACGTTTTGTCGACCCAACCGGAAGAGAACTAGGAGGCGACAAAAAGGAAAAACTTTTGAGGAAATATAGCGAACAGGGCATAGTATTCACCGAACGCCCCGAGCTGGATAGCCTGATGGCGGAACTTGCGTCCGTCTTCGATGTTCGCTATGGGGTTGTGCCTACAGCCGCTGAGATTGCAGATCTAGAGGATGCCCTAGCAGAAATGGCAACCTTTCCAGCAACCCTCGCCACGCGAAACATTTTTCTTAAAAACAATGTTTACAACTATCAGCAAAGGACGAAAAAACTCGAAAAGAGGGGTTGGCTCACCGAGACCATCAGGAAATATGTCGACATGGGCCAATGGCCGACAGATGTATCGTGCGTTCAAGTAATCGTGGAAAACCCTAATAAGCGGAAAGTGGCAAAGGACCAAGAAGAATTAAATTCGAGGGTAACGAAGAGGGGTTCGTCGGCATCGGTGCATTACTCATCGAAACAGTCGGGTCAATCATCGCTGCATTCTGGACAACCATCGTTACCTTCGAGTCGCTCATCACCACTTCAGTAGTTGCTTTTCCGAACTGCTCTTTGGCTGGAGTGTTTCGGCACGAAGTTGGTTATCGAAGATGTATATTGCATTGTGATTTGTGAACCTTGCTTTGATATTTGCTATCTTCAGCAGTGATACCCCATTTGTAATTACCACAAAACTGGCTGTATTTTATAAACTATCTAGGTCTTGTTTTATACCATGTCGTCCATATATGTATACATGAAGATGATAAGCAGGATGCTCATGATCTCGCCTTTGAGTCATTTCTTTTCACTCACCTCGTCGTCGTTTAGCTTCCATGTTTCGAGGAAAGCTATATCATACCACGATACGACACATGTCGCTTCGTAATCGTCGTCTGGTGGTTGCTTGTTGAGATCAGTCATGAACGTGTCCGGTGTAGTAGTGAAGCTTCCAGCAGCGCGAGGGTCCTGGATGAGATGGCTTTTGGCGAAAAAATTGGCTGAGGATACGGTCGTCGTCGTGCATGTTACCTTTCCGCCTGGACACCTTTTTCGAAGACCCAGCGCAAACGGCTGAGGACGATATTTTCTCTTTTCCGAGTACGGCGTGCAAGATGATGGAAATTATGGACCAAGTATTCCACACATTTCATCCAATTTTACAGTAGTGTTGCATGGGATTATACGGCTACAAGATAGAGATACAATGTAATTTATGTACAAAGCTTTCGCAAGCTTTCCAAGGACTTGTAACTCTCAAATTCCTCGCGTAGGATTCCAACTCAGCAAACCCTTGTAATGATTTATTTTGCATTCTAATGGATTCTATTATGGAACTGCCTTGCGAAGGTCAGAAGTGTTCCGAGAATTTTATGGTGTTTTATAACAGTGTGATACAGCCTCTCTTGCCCTACATTTGCGACCATTGTATGGGATCTTAGCAGAACTTATTGTTGGAAATAACGAGCAAATAACGAGCTCAGCGGAGTTTCGTTTTATCTTATCATAGCACGTGACCCGTTCGCAGATCGTAGGGACAGTTTTTGTGTATTGCTCCTTACTCAATTACCACGACATTCCTGTACTCGCACCCGCGCTTTTCGACGAATTCTAACACTTATAGGGTTTCTTTACAATTCCTTTTGGTTCTCGATTCTCCAACAGGATTATTATCAGTCCCGTGCCACGTGCTTGAATTGTTCGGCCCGTTTAGCCGGAACCAACCATCCAAAAAATATCCGCAAAACGTCAACTCAAACCACAACGGCGACTATCCACGATTCGGTCTCTCATATCGTCTCTGTACTGCTTACGGAGGCCTTCGTATACTGTGGCCGCCATGAGCCACGGTCAAGGCCGAAGAAAACCGCAACACAGCTTTCCAAATCGAAATCGTGGTGGCGAAGCGCCCAGTAGCTCCAGTTACCGTTCGTCGTCGGCAGGGGGCCACCGAGACGAATATTACCCCCAGGATTACCCATATAGACCGGAAGCGCAGTCGTACCGTAGTACGACACCGACCTACCCGGTCCAGGACTACGCGCATAGCGCACCGTGGGCGTACGAGCAGGAGCGAATGGATCATGATCCACGTCCTTGGGGGAGAGAGGAGGAGCGGAGGAGGTCGCCTGTGTACGAGGACTACCATGGGTATCGCGAAGACAGCTCAAGCTACTCTGGGCCCCGTAACGACGAGTGGCACGATTATGGGAGGCAGCATTATGCCCATCCGTATCCGTATTCGCAGCCACACTCGCACTACCCACAATACAGCAACTATTCCAACCAGGGACCGAGCGATTACGACAGATATCCGTCGAGCTACAGGGACTATCCACCCAGCAATGGTGGATATTCGGATTATCGCCCCATGCCCGACGTAGCGTACCACGACACACGACGCGACTACGCAGCGTACACCGACTATCGACGACCGCCAGCACCAGCACCAGCGATGGAGTACCCGCCGCCAGCCAGCTATCCTGCCTACCGCCCTAAATCCGTGTCGCCCCCGACCGCCCATGCCCGCGGATTCGCCTCGCAGGCACGGGCGCCTATCAAACCCGTGCTCTTCCAATCCGCGCCCATCATCCGGCCTCCTTCACCGCCGCCGCCGCCGAAGCGCACGGAGCCGACGGAGGAGTATCTTGCAGTGTCCTTGCAGCCATCGCCCCGCATCGTAGAGCCATCGCAAGCGCGGAAGCTCATCGTGCTCGATCTGAACGGATCGCTTGTGCTGCGGAGCGCGCATTCGCGGCGAGTGCCACCGCCGCGTGGGCGGGGTGCGCCGTCGTCGTCTGACCCGTATGCGGACCCCACGCAGCAGCGGCCGCTGCGCACTGTCCATCGCAGACCGTACCTTGCGTCGTTCGCTGCGTACGTCCTCCATGAGCAGACGAAGAAATGGCTCGACACGATGGTGTGGAGTTCTGCGCAGCCGCACAGTGTGGCGGATATGGTCGAACATTGTTTTGGGAACCGCGTGCCAGAGCTGAAGGCTGTTTGGGCAAGAGATACTCTGGGGCTTACTGCCGATGATTATCGTGTGTATTTTTCCCCTTGCGTTATGGTCGTGTTATATTAATACTACTCAGACAAGAAGTCGCTGACTTTGAAGAATCTGGAGAAACCATGGGCAGAACTGCCTTTCACCGACTCGACCACCGCCGCCACTCAACAACCCTCATTCCACTCGGCCTCGAGCACCCTCCTCATCGACGACTCTCCCGCAAAGGCAGCATTGCAGCCGTGGAACCACCTCTGCATCCGGGACTACGTGCAGGGCATGCGGAATCTCGACCTGCTCGTCGCGGAGCGCGAGGCGCGCGCCCTGTCCCAACCCGCGCCACCGCACACAGCAGCGAGCCAACAACCAGAGCCGAGCCCCGCACCCCCAGCGCAGCCGCCCATCAGCACAGAGGACGACGGCGTGCACAAGGTCACGCGCGAAGTCGTCATGGTCGACGGCGCGCTCGTCGGCGGGCGCGAGGAGGTCGTGCACCGCGTGCTCCGCGAGGTGGTGATGATCGACGGGCAGATGGTGGCCCCAGACGAGGCGGGCGAGCCCACGCCGCCGCCGCCGGGGGACCCCAGCGCGTTCGTGCCGAACCAGAAGCGGAAGGCGAAGCGCCTGGCGAAGAAGGAGCACGCGCGGCTCGCGCGGGAGGAGAAGGAAAGGGAGGCGTTCATGTCGCTGCGCGGGCAGCTGCACGGTGCGGCGCCTGCGGCTGTCCAGCCCCCGAAGGCGGAAGATGACACGGCGGAGGCAGAGGAGGCGGCACAGGTGGTGGATACCAGCGCAGAGCCGGAGATGCGGTACGACGAGACGCTGCTCGCGGTCGTCGGCGTCCTCGACCACGTCAAGCATGAAGGCAATGTCGCAGGGTGGCTGCGCAGCGGGGGGCTGCTGCACCCCGCCCGCGCGCACGGGGATGGCCCAGCGCAGGAGCCCGCGACGAGCAGGAAGCACGGGGCGCCGAGTCGGAGCCCGTCGCCGGCGCTGGGCGCGAGCCCTGCGAAGAAAGCGAGGCTCGCCGACGCCGCGGAGGAGGAGCCGCCTTCGAGCCCAATGCCGACGCCGCCGCCGACGTCGCAGATGACGGAGGCCAGCATGGACGAGCAGGCGTCGACGGGAGTCCCGCTTTCGTCGCCCGTTCCCGCGAGGCAGGGCGCAGGTGCTGCTGCTACTGCCCCTTCGGTGGGCTTGTGGTATGAAGATCCTGCGGTTCTACGGTTCTGGGCGGATCGCGGCCGGGATGCGCTTAAAGCGTTAGGGATTGCGGTAGAGAGCGGCATGGTGTCGGTTCCTGGAGGTGTCCAGAGTGCTAGAAACATATGATGTGTGCCACTGTGGGAGGCAATGACTGTTTCTTTCAGAAACAGCCTAAGTGTTGTGAACAGGTTCCATGGAACAGCCTATGGAATATGTTCAAAATATACTGTTTCCAGGCTGTTTTCACATGGAACAATGATCACCTCCATGTTCACATTAGGCTGTTTCCAAAAGAAACAGCCATTGCCTCCAACAGTGTCCATTGATGATATATTTCATAAACTTTATAAATGTTGCTACATCTATCGCTATTGGTAGAAATACAGTTTCTGTTTCCGACATTTTTAGGGAAGGATTAATCGTAGAATAGATCTTGACCTGCAGTCAACGCCATCAAGCTGAAGTTCAAGCTGGTAGAGGTTGACACGTATCGGTCTTTTATGAACTTCGCGGCGTCCTATGTACGCGGGCATGCTGAGTGCACGTATACGGGAATGAGAAGAATGTGCACTCACGGATAATAGGTCTGTGCACTCGCCGCGATCGATGGGCCCGTTCCTGCGTCCATCAAGCTCGATAAGGCGCATGCCGGTCAACGTCTTGTCGTTCACCGCAACCGGGTCAGGCTCTTTACCTTGCGCCACTTGTCGGATATCGGCGTCGGGAGCCTCAACGAAGCAGGTGAAATGGAGGTTGGTGTCGAGGTTTTGCTGGGTCTGGCCTGCGGCTGCGGTTTGCGCGTGGATGCTGGCGAAGTGGGGCGTGGTGGCGAGGGCTTGGCGCGTTCCAGAGGGGTTTTGTCTAGTGTGGGTGTTGGTTACGTGGTTGGGAGGCGTGGTGAGGAGGGTGTACTTGCCTTCGCATTCGATGATGAAATTTTGGAGAGGACTGGTTGGAGTGAACGCCACGCCCGACTATCCGTTGCGTGAGTCAAGATCTGCTGGTCTACGGCAAGGCTTACATTGGCGAGGGCGTGGATGAGGCCGATTGTACCACATGCATTTCCAATCTGTGTTGGATTTCATGAGCGTTAAAAAATGGGATCACGCTGGGGTGCTTACAGTCTGCTTCACGAAGAAGATGGTGTCCTCCAGTTTGGGCTGTCCTTCTTTAGCGATGCGCTCATCCTCTTCGAACCTCTTGGTCTCGTACTGGGCATCGATCGGGAAGAGGAGGATGACAGCCTTTACTGGCTTCGGAACCAGCGAAAGAAGCTGAAGACAAGTCGTGAATGCATGCTTAGAAAGATGGCGAAACAACGCACCTCGTCGTCGAATCCGTAGACGTCCACGAAGCGGGCTTGGGATGTAATCAGCCCTGCTTTCTCAGACCACTTCAATCGGATGAGTTGAGTTTTGGTTCTGGACCTCCAGAGGCTTATAACTAAATGCTCACGGAGTTGAATAGCTATGGGATTCGTTGATTAGATGCGAAGCAGATTCGATGAACGTGTACTGTGAATGCCTTACTTCTGGGTTACTTTCCAGAGGGATCCAGCGGCCTAATGTTTCGTCGTCGGCCATTCTGTGTAGCACTTGCGGGTTCTCGTATTATATACAGCGATGAGGGATTGGAATAGGCTAGGATTGACGAAGGAGACTTGAACCTGAAGGAGACTCGTTCGAAAGCGGTGATATCATCAACATCAGCCTGATCACGCGACTGAATTGTCCGCCAACTCATATAATATCTGACATATACTTCAAGTCCGCGAGAAACACAAAAAATCTCATTTGAAATGTTATGTACGCAATAGGTACGTGGGACCAAAAGTTATCACACATCTAGAAGTATTTTGCGTTTGACGGACCCGTTATACACGCTTTCTGAACATCACCTTCGCGGTGGGGTTCGGAGAACAAGCGGCCTGGAACCAGATGTTCGGGGGCCGGGGGCCGTCATTGGGGATCTTAACATCGTAAGTCAACAATATATGCGAGAGCATCGCCTTGAGTTCGTTGACGGCGAAGAATCGTCCCGGACTGAACAAAATGCATATCAGCAAGTGCAAGGTGGTAAATGTTCAGAGATGCGCTTTACCATGCATGTCGACCAGTGCCGAAAACGACATATTCATGGCTCAGCGCAACCATTTGGTGCTTGAGGCCTTCACCCTCTTCTTCGCGTTTGTCTGCGAATCTAAGGCCTTCGAATTTATCTGGATCTGAGTACAGGTTCTACGAGCGTAACATGGTTCAAGATGGCAGGCATTGAATATATAAATAACATTTCTTACCCCGTCAACGTGAGTCTCGTAAGAGGCCACCGCTATATGAGTACCCGCTGGTACAGTTACTCCATTGGAGAACTTGAAGTCTTTCAACGCCTTGCGATTCATGCTCACTACATAATGACGGTCAAATCAAATTGGCTGATCCGAGTCCGTGCATGGAAGTATGAAGACTTACATCCTCCGACAGCCAGCCGCTGGGACTCCTTGATGAAGCTATCCACCTTGCGCATTTTCCCCATGGCAGTCTTGGTCCATCCCTCGGCAGCGATCACTGCTTCGACTTCCTCACGCATCGGCTTGACATATTCCGGGTGGACAGCCAAGTCGTACAACGCGTTCGTGAGCGCCTGTCATGAAGAGTATTCATTCAAATTCAGAGCTCTTTTCGAGGTTTATTTCAGCGAATATTTGCGATCAGACTTACCATCGAGGTGGTGTGGATAGCGGCGAAGTTGATGGAAAGAATGCGGAGCGCGAGGGCTTCGACGGTTAGTTGCGATTCTGGGGCTTCATTGATAAGCCAGGAGATCAGGTCGTTCTGTCGAAGGGTGATTGGACAGAATGCGTAAATACATATTATCGGAAGCCAAAAAATACTGGCACTCACTGCTCCATCGTCTGAATCCAAGTCTGCTGTACCGGCCTCCTTCCTTTTTGCGAGACGCTCTTCGATGATAGGCCCGACGTGCCTAATGACTCGTTTGATGTTTCCAGGTACTTTAGTAAGGAATCTCCCGACGATACTGGTGAATTTCATCAATGTCGAAGGAGTGAAATGAATAGCCATCCACCCACGGTCTAAAGATTTGCGGAAACCTGTTGATAGTTCGTGCGCCTCGGATAACATCAAGTGTAAATTGTTCCTGAAGCTGTCTGTAATCCGGGTCTCTGCCTAGAACCATATATACTTTGTAAGAATATATGCCTAGGCTATGATTTGGAAACTCACATAAAGGAAGTCCGACGAACAGACGGTTGCTCGTTCTGCAAACTATATTCATCACGGTTTTCAAAGCGGGAACAGTGTTCCATTCTACACAAAGAATCAGTACAATGCTGACTCAAAAACAAGTGGCTCAGTACCTGTTGTAGGCGGTATCAATGCCGTAAAAGCAGTTATAATTTCGTCTTTAATGTCCGGGAAACGATATCCAAGGTTCCTGGTCAAAGGTGTCCGAACGACCGCGATATGGAAAGACTCAAGGCGGATTGTCTTCCCGAGCATGTAGTCGGTTTGGATGAGCTGCACGCGCAGCAGTCAACACCAGGTCGTACATGGATGTCAGACGAACGGCGCTACCTCGGCAACAGCATCCCGGAAAGAGAGCTCATCATCGCTTGCTCGACGAATGTCCTCTATCATCCGCGGCCCACTGACTACGACGGTGTATCGCCCCATTGTGGGGATTTTGAAAGGAGTTCCGTAGTGCTTTGAAACGTTTGAGATCCCTCAAATGGTTCAGCTGCGGGATAAATATAAGGTATATACCTTCTCATATCCCTCCTGTATCATTTTCCGTCCTTCCCGGAAAAACCGGTACGAGTCGAAGTAAGAAGAAATAATTCCGGAAGACCCTATGGTAGGTATGTGGCGCAACTGAATATCGTACAATATTTTACTTAGCAAATAGAAGAATAGAAAGGTATATCCTTACCTGATAAGAGGAAGAGCGCATGTATCTGTACCATGCAAATAGATACGCGACTGTCAGACCCAGCGCCACGAAGGGCATGGTGTATAGATGCTCGAAGAGCATGCTGCGAATGTCCTTGAGAGAGGAGAGGGTGGGTTGCATTCTTGTTCACATATCGTACAGCGTGGGGCTATATAAGATGTCAGAAGAGATCACAGGGATTATTTATGGAGCGATGGAGGGTGCTTTGCGTGCTTCTTTGCCTAACTTGGCACCACAATGTCAGTGTTGATAGAGCGTAGGAAGTCGATAATAGCCTGAAAGGCCCGTAGGAGTAATACGAGTTATATAAGAGCTTGGCCGACGCCGGGAAAAGTTCACATCTACAGATGCTTGCACGATTTCAAGTTCATAAATGGGTGAAAGCATTTCGCAGAAACGCCTGAGAAACGGGTGCAGAAACGGCCAGAAACGGCCACTCTGACCTCCCCTATTCACAGGGATGAAAAACAAGAATTCCGGCCAAAAGCCTCAGTCCAAAGACCTACGGGTCCATATTAAGTGTATATTAGAGGGAAAATTCTAGACGAGAAAAACCTATGAATGATTCCACAAAATATACTGCCAGTGATAGTGATAGTGATAGAGTCAGTTGATTGTGAGCGAAAGAGCGAAAGAGTGGTTGATTGGTATTTGATGGCAGCCTTGATTTGCTTATGCCATATGGCGCTGTTTCAAGTTTAGTTCGGCGCTGCGTCGGAGTTCTGCTGTATGATTCCAGCTCAGAAAACCCTTGTAATGATCACTTTGCATTCTAATGGATTCTATTACAGAACTGCCTTGCGAACGTAACTGTAAGAAGTGTTCCGAGGATTTTATGGTGTTTTATGACAGTGTGATAAAGCATCACTTACCCTACGTTTGCGACGATTGTATGGGATCTTAACAGAACTTATAGGATTCCTTCACCTAATGTAGAGGCTCTTTTTGGTGAGGTATACATTAGTCTGACCTACAATCATTGAATATATATTGAATTCCAACGCTATGAAGAAATTACAAACATTCAATTTTGAGCTCTGTGGAATATTCAGGGCTTTTATTAGCCAATTCAAAGTCAATAAGGATCAATGATTTGATGTGAGGTGAACTTGGAATATACAGATCAAAATCGAGGTCAATACTTGAGTATGGTTGGCTACTATATGAATGCTGCTAGTGCTTACTGAATACTGAAAATCAGAATCAAAGCATGAAGTCCTTTCTTTGCAACACAAAATTGTCTTATCAGATACGCTCTACCCTTAATACGCTACGTTTATAAAGCCGCCGAACACTCAGGCACACCCGATGTACTTGCCATTTGTGACGGTCATCAGCATCAGCAGCGACTATTCCATGGTTTGTCACATCCAGCGATACTGAACGACATGGCTCAAGCCCGAAGACGTGTCTCGTACATTATTCCTTCGCCGCTCGAACCTGTACCTCGTCTCCAACTCCCCCCTCATGGCGTTTCGCGTTTAGGCGCAACCGGCCCTCTTTTAGTACCATATCAGTCTGATGACAAGGCGGAGGGATCACAGACACCCAGACACCCCCGACATCGTCTGGGAGTGGCTGCGCTGGCCCTGGACGTCTCAACACAACTTGTAGGGCGAACTGCACCAGAGGGAATCCTATATTCGGGAGGACGGGATGGATTAATTATGTCTTGGGACCTTGGGGCCCGCATGAAGAAGAGGAAGGGCCCGGACGGCAAGAACGAAGCGAGGCGGCGGGGAAGATGGGAGATCATGACGGGGTGGGACGATGAGGGCCTAGATGAAGAAACAGACGATGCAGAAGAACGGCTGGTCAGTGACGGCGACGTCCTTGGAGATGTTACCGCCAGACGGCGGCCGACCAGCTTGGCTTCTGAAATACCTTATGAACGACAGTGGGAGACGGATATGAGTGCATTCCAGCCAGGGACAGTGCGTAGCAAAACTCGTTTACGTGTCCGCACCTACTGATAGCCCTTTCAGCGAACACAGTTCAGGCAGTCCGCGCAAGCTCATACAGACTGGATCAACGATATCCTTCTTTGCAATTACAACCAGACAGGTGAATACCCTGATGTATGTCGTCCAGACTTGTTTCTGACTTTCATGCGAAGTTGTCTCTGCATCGTCCGATGGAACAGTCAAAGCATGGAGCCCTCACGCAAACACACCGACAGACCCATCTACCATCGGCTCCCACAGCGACTATGTCCGGTGCTTGGCCCATTGGTGCGTTAGCAGTGGTATTCTGTGCACGATTGGCTTTAATATATTCACAGCCGTGAACAGAATTGGGTTGCCTCTGGCTCTTTTGACCGAACCATAAAGCTTTGGGATTTGCATCGCACGTCCACCGATCCCCTTGTTACTTTGAATCCCCCAGATGCTCTGGCGCCCAAATCCTCAGTGTATGCCATCGCGGCGGACCCATTTGGGCGAACTATTGTATCTGGGTCGCCCGAACGCGTAGTTCGTTTGTGGGACCCGCGCACGGGACGACGCACAGGTTGGTGAATCGCACAATGGGTAGATTTACGTTGTCATGGCTGAACTTTCGCGCAGGAAAACTCGTTGGTCACACAGATAATATACGCGCTATCTTGATTTCTGAAGACTCGAAATATGTGGGCTTGTTTTCCTCGCATGATAATGCGGATTTTCGCTTACACTCCTTCGTTAGTTGTTGACAGGTTCAGCGGACGGTATGAGTTAATGGGCTGCGTGTTCTTTTCTTGACTGACATTCCTTCTTTCAGCATCTGTGAAACTCTGGTCGTTGGCTTCTCAAAGGTGTTTGCATACGTTCACTCATCATACAGACTCGGTTTGGTCCCTCTTTTCCGACCATCCCTCATTGGAGGTATTCTATTCGGGAGATAGGTCTGGGCTGGTCTGTCGCATTGATGTCGAAGACTGCGCAGACATTTCCGATGGCGAATGTCTACTACTGTGCAATGAATCTGCGGACCAAGCAAGACCCTCCGCAGAGGGTATCAACAAAATTGTCGCCATGGACGACAATCTGCTCTGGACGGCCACTGGCACCTCCACGATCAAGCGCTGGAACATTCCACAGCGCCGGGCCACACGCGTGCATGCGCCTGCGCCTGCGCTGGATCAAGACGGCGATCGCCTCTCTCCCACAAATTCACCTGGCTTCAAAAAGCGGCCGTTACTTTCTGCGGACTCGCCTTCTGAGCCAAGCACACGCCCGTCGACGGGACATGGTCACTCGCGGAGAATGTCTTTTGCCCCCTCGGTTCACTCCATCACCTCGGAACACTGGCGCGACCGCGATGACATGAAGCTAAACGGGATTTCGTATGATAGTCTCATCAAGCTCGTCTCGCCCAACGATCCGTTCGCATCTTACAGCTCTACCCGTGCCCGCGATCCAGAAGTAGCGACTCTGTATTCCGCTGCCTCTGTCATGTCCGTTCCGCGTCATAACGCCCGATCACCCCAACAACCCCTCTTCCATTCTTCCTCTATCTCCAACCCTATCCAGAGCTCGCGCACGGAGGAAACGATCATGGCGAACAACACCGCCCGCGCTCTGTTTGAGGAGCGCGAACTCGCGGCGGATGCGCTCCCGTTCTGCACAGAGCCCGATGATGTCATCCAGGGCGACCACGGCTTCGTGCGCTCGGTCATCCTCAACGACCGGACGTACGCGCTGACCGTGGACACGGCCGGCGAAGTCGCGGTGTGGGACATCATTCGCGGGCTTTGTGTGGGGAGATACCCCGCGGAGGTCGTTGCGGCGGCGAGCCATCCAGGGAGCACTGCGGGTGGGAGCGGCGAGCGGGAACACAGCCCGCGCGAGGCGCTGGAGGCCGTGCGAGAGCGGATCGAGGGCGAGGCGGTTGTGGCGACGTGGTGCAATGCGGACACGAAGGCCGGCGTGCTGACTATTCATCTCACCGAACGATGCTTCGACGCTGAGGTGTACGCGGACGAAGTTGGGTTCGCAAACGATCGGAACTTCAATGACGAGTCGAAATGTGAGCCTTTTCTGCTTTGCGTTCAAGCATTGGTTGCTGATATTGTTCCAGTGAATATTGGTAAATGGGTATTGCGAAATTTATTCATTGGGTTCATCAAAGAGGAGCTGCGTCTGCACAAAGACGGCTCACTGCCCCCGAGTCTAGGTCGCACCTCGAGTCACGATGCGCTGGACCAAAAAGGTCGCGTCGGATCGCCTACCTCGTCCGAGTCGCATAGACACCCATCGAGACGCCCTTCCGGCAGCACCACGGTGGTGTGGTCCCCAACGATGGTACCCGCGGTTTCGCCGACCGTGTCGGCCACTGCGCGCTCGTCGCCTCTGCTTACGCCCCTCATTCCCCTGCACCTACAACCGAGGGAGAGCCTGACGATCCTCCCGTCGATACCGCAATCGCCCGCGGCCGCGTCTGACGCGACGGCAACGCCAGGCCTGCACCAGCGCGCACGGTCCGGCACTCTCGATGGCGGAGTGGGCCTCGCGACGCCTCTGTCGAAAGAGGACTACTTCGCCGGCCGCACCCGCCACCAGTCGGCGCAGGGCGCTCTTCCTAGCTCCCCAGACGATCTTTCTGGATGGACTGGGCCCAATAAAACCGAGCCGCAGACCCCCAGCACACCCAGTGGGCTGATTGGACGACTCAAGAACTTTGGAAAGACCCCCAAACGACTCTTGAGCGATACCTTGAACTCCGCGGTGCCGGCTACTCCCAGCGCTGAGACCCCAATACCAGAGGTGCGTGTTTTCGCTCGGCGCATTGGTCGCGAGTACTCATTTCGTCATTTAGGGAACGTCTCATGTGGAAGTTGCGAAAACGCCTCTGCAGCTGCTTCTTGCAGGTCCTTTGGAGCCGCCGTCCTCCGTCGACGCGCCTTTGTACCGCCTGCCTCCTAATACCACAGTGTTGATCTCCACGGAGGCCCAGCCAAGCTATACCACCATCTATCGAGGGACGGTGATGTCTACGCAATACGACCTCGAAAGTCTGGAAGCCGCTATGCCTATGTGGCTTCTTGAATACCTGTTGCTGAACCAAATACCGCCGGCCGCGCCTCTTGCGAAGATGAGCTTCGTGCTCATGCCGTGGAACAAGGATCCTGACGTCGAACCTCTGCCTGAACTGTTAAACACGTATGTTCGTTTTCACTTGAGGTCACATTTAGTCCATGCTCAACCCCCAATTTTCTTCATAGCGCTCAATCCAAGCTAACGGCCAGCCGTTATCTCCGTGTTCGAAAAATCGTCAATCATGTACGTCATGATCTATTATGGCTCAGAGCTTTGCGCTAAAACCCAATTTAGGTACAAGACAAGCTCGATAAGATTATCCCGGGCTCGAAAACGGGCTCTGTGCGGTCGTTCTCTGATAATCTAGACCAACCTCGCGCAAACCGCCCACGCGCAGAAGATGAATACGAGATCCTCTGCAACGAAACACTCTTACCCCTGGGGATGTCACTTGCAGCTGTCCGACAGTACATCTGGAAACAGAGTATAGAACTTGTCCTTCATTATCGGAGGAAACGAATAGCATTGTAGCCCTGGTCCTCCAGAGGGTTAGAGATAGAAGGGGAGAATGTACTTATGTTTCTCATTTATTCCAGTCTTCCAGGATGTACTCGACCATTGATGGTCAACTGTGTACTGCCTAAATATTCCGCTTCCGCTACGAGACTCTGGAAAACGAAGATATGTGGAAATACTCCAAGACGTGCAGGCACATAGCAAGTATATCCATACCTGCATGATGAAATAGTCTTTGTTCCCCATCATTTGGCCCAATCTGACGCTGGACTTCTGTCAGGCCCTCAAAGACATTTAATGTCGACATCAGCAACCTCGATCGAAATCGCGGAAGACAAACAAGAATCTTTTACGAGATATATAAAGATACGCCCAAGAGCTACCCCATGTAGATGAGGGTTCGTACCAGCGATTGCACGTGTCGTTTGAAACGGGAAGGCTTTGCGCACAAGGTTCTAATCAAACAAATCGCAAATCACTTAGCTGTGAAAAACAGGCGTCACCTGGCAGTTCTGCTGATGTACAATTATAAGAGGCCAATCCCGTCCAACCTCGCGCTTCTTGCACAGATTTGGCATTTCGACGAGAAGTTTTGCGATTTCTGCATAGCCTCAATGCGTACATATCATCAATCAAGCTTTCTAACGATAATTGGGACTCAGTTTTTGGAAGAACTGCGTTGCGCCCAATTGAAACGGATAACAGGATATTAAATAATTCATGTTCTGAAGGTGAGTAGAAGATCTCACTTAAATCAATCATTTGAGTAACACTCTTAATTCCAGTCATAGTTCTTCGGTGCTTCAAGTTCTTACACTGTAGTCTATGTCAAACTTGAAGGGGTTAATCATGATTTTCGTGAAGTCTGCGCAACCGCATCAACTACAATGCTTACCTTTATTTTCGTGCGACACTGAATCCAGCTGCATCCCCATTATAGATCCACAGGACCTGCGCATCATGCGAAAGATACAGGCTCCTTTCTTACTAGTCCGCTAATTTTAAACCACCGTCGATAGGATGATCATCTATGATCATCGAAGGCAGTTCCTGTAAGGGTTTAATCAAAATTTAATATGTTCTTCTCGTGATATGTTCCTGATAAAGTTTTACGTTCTCAGAGTCCTCAAGACGCCCATCATTATCCGCCAGCGGACTTTCCTTCAAAAGAGCAACCAGATAACAGGCCTGTGACCTGCCTGTGACCGACTCTCCGCTTGATGCAACTGTGCTCGCTCACTTTCTTTCACTCTTCGGCGCTGGGTTTCGCATATTCTTCTTTCGTTTAACATTACATTCTTTCTTTTCTCTTCTTTTCTTTCCCCCCCCCCCCCCTCCACTGCGTGGCCAGAGATGTGGACTTCCTCTTTATTGCTTCGTTTCTTCTGGTTTTTCTGTACGTTTGTCATTTCCGCTGTCGGTGAAAACACTTCCGGGCTCTTCCAATGGGCCTTCAGGGATACGGTAAGTTCCTCTATGTGTCTGGCTTGCTCAATCCCTTACTTCCTGTAGACTCTACCCTCGACGGTACCTACTTGCAACACGTTTCCGATTACCATCATCAATGCTCCCAATACCAACGCAACCAACGGCGTTCCTCCATATTACATGATATCCTTTCCAGTTGGTGGGACACCGCAGACAACTCTCTTAGGCTCAGATGTGAACAATCTGGTGTGGACGGTCACTCAACCTGCTGGTGAGCGTTGCGCACCTGTAGTCGTGGGCTAACCGTGAGCTATAAATAGGTTCCCAACTACTGCTGAGTGTCGTCGACTCTCAGCAAAATCCAGGAGGCGTGCCCGGTCAGCTAGTCACGGTGATTGGTGAGTAAACTTCTCTTTCTTCCTTATCGTTATTTCGCATATCCCGTCGTTTCTGAAATAAATACAACTTTTCTAACCGACTTTGACATCTCAGCTGGACAGACAACGCAATGTGTCATCACGCCCATCAACACACCCGCCTTCACCGTCTCTGCGAATGTCAGCAAGAACATAGAAACGTGTGCTCCTTGGGGCATCACCGTCGCTGGGGGCTCACCTCCGTACAACATCACACTTCTGGAGACGAATAACCCCAACGTCACCAATATCACGATGGGCTTTGGTGCCGACCGCTTCACGTTCATAAACCGCGCCAATCCAAATGGAAAGCTTTTTGGTGAGTCCTTGTCTCCCGTGGCATCCCCATGCTTTGCATCATCATATCCCGTTGCTGTGGGGGGTAACTTGTACGAATGAACTTTAAACATGATATTGACGATGCCTAATCTTAGCTGCCGTCAGTGATCTGTAAGTACACAGTTCATTGATTCATGATTCGGTTGAAACGGTGTCAAACCATCATCTTATTCCTGTCATTAATAGCGAAGGCCGATGGGCTACAGGAACGCCAGTGGTCAATCCGATAGGTCAGTCACCCTTTTGCATCAGTAGAGTTCTAAACAGACTGATGACCCGCACTGCAATTCCCAAATGCATTCGACTAGGCTCTGCGGACACTGATTGCATAGGTCTTGTGAGCAGCAGCGGCAATAATACCGTCGTCAACGAACAAGATGAGCAAATCAACGCCGCTGCCGCCGCCGCCAACCGCAAACACATGGTTGTCATTGCCGTGGTCGTGGTCATCATCCTACTTCTTTTTATTGGTATCGGGGGCGCAGCCTTCTGGCACATCAGAAAACGAAAACAAAAAGCGCGAATGGAAAGGAACGCCACGCTGCCCACTCAGTTCCCGCAGTCTGAAGGAAGCGAAGCGAGGTTTACCGCGGCAGGTACGGGCAGGTGGCAGATTAGATCAGACGAAAAACGCGCATCGCGGAGGGGAGAAGATGTCGAGGCGCCGCCATATCAGGAGATGGAGGACGTTTCTTCGGGACCAGTGGCATCAGGATCAGGATCAGGACCATCGCGCGCTGGCGTCCAACCCCTTCCGACTGCTGGGGATTCCTCAACACTCCTGCGATCGCAGCTTCCTAGACTTAGGATGCCGCCCGAACCCCTGGATGATAATCAAGCACCACAACCCCAATCAATAGACTCTACCACTGGTCTGCTAACTGGCATTGCTACCAATGGCAGCCACAGCCAAACACCGAAGAGCTCCATGAAATCCTCCGTGGCTCGAAGTACTACATCGCGGTTCACCACTTTTCCGACGAAGCCTATAAGGAAGAGCTCGGGTGTAGCGCTGGACATTACGCTCTCAGTATCCAAAGCTCCAAGTGCTGTTCCTAGAGGGGAGAGAGGGCCTCAAAGTGCTGCGGCCGGAATACCGAAGCCTTAAAGGACGAGACAAGAGGGGTTGATATTTTTTGTAAGCTTTCGATGTTGTCTTTGTGTAATTGTATCTTTGTAACCGTTAGATCATTATGTTGTACTATAGCTTTCTTTGAACGATGGGGTCTTATGTTTTTACTCTCCTGGTGCCAGTGTGACTAGGAAATTTGAAGCTAGTTGTACATATGCATATGCGTAGGTGTGGCGAATATTCCTCACAACGGTGTTCAGTTTTCACTATCTTATGAAGGCGGCCGTCGAAAGAGGCGTCACGCGTCCCGAGTTGCATGAACGACTCAATAACTCATTGAATTACGACGTCATGATGATCAGAGATCCCGAAAAGGAAATAAAAGAGTGGCGCGCGCTAATTTGACGGTGAGATTGTACTGAGACGTCATCGATTCATCGTCGGTTCGCACTGCTTTGCCAAGAATCTCGAAAGACTTGCATAAATCCAATATTTTTCTCTCTCAAGTCGAGTAAAATAACAAAGTCCTCAAGTAACTATCTGCTTATCATAATTTGCGCATCAGGCGCTTAATGACAACAATTTACAAGCTAAGTAAATGCGCGAACCGACCCCTATCTTTCCCCTATTTTTTAATTGAAACCAGAAATATTTCGATGACCACCAAACCGAATGACGGCTTTGAGTGAACTAGTGACGCGTGGGGAAGACTCCCTCGAGAACTGAAGGAATGGACGTACGTATATTGCGTCATAACTGACCCACATCCGCTGCGCCTGCGCCATATAAATACAGTCCTCGTCCTCGTCTGAATCTCAATTTCCCGCTAACACATACTCCGTTTTACTTATTATCATCATGGAAAAAACAATCAACGTACTCGCCGCCTTCGAGGCTGGCAAGCTCCCCACTACTCAACAAGCAAGCACGTTCATTGACTGGCTCAATGAAGTCGGCATCACCCAGCTCGAGCCCAGCACGGACACCGAGCTCAGCAGCCAGGGTCGTGTCCTCGCAAACGATGTGAGACATGTGCTCGATGCGTACAAGCATCTCGCATCGCAGAAGAACGGTAAGTTCATATTTCCACAGCAGTGCATATACCCACTGTATTTTTACTTACGGATGGACCTCGTTTACAGCCGACAACATCTTCCAGGAAGCCGTCTGGCATCTGACGCAGGGCGACCTCACCGTTACCCCCGAGGCAGAGGCAAAGAAAGACCAAGCGCTCGAAGACATAAACGCCCTCCGCAAAGCCCTCCGCACGCTCCTCTCCAGCGTGATGTCCTCCGTGACTTCCGAGGGCACCTCCCTCTTCCAGGACCTGCTCTCCGTCATCCGTCTGTCATTGGCCGAAGCCGCCGGCGTCATCGAGGGCCAAGCCGGGTCCGCCAAGGAAACCCTTCTCCAGATTGAGGAAGAGGTTCAGGATGGCAAGCGCGACACATTGGGCCGAGACAAGCAACGTCTAGAGAAAGAAAAAGACCCCAAGATCGCATGGCAACACGGTATGGACACCGTCAAGGACGCAGGCACGACCGTCATCAGCACTGCTCAGGAAACCAGCGAGACGATTGAAGAGAAGGCGGACAAGACAAGTGCGAGACTCCGAGAAGCTTTTCGCAAGGTATGTGTGTCATGTCACGAATCCAGAGCCAAGCAATTGATAGCGCGAATAGATGGCCGACAGAGCGCAATCTGATCCAGAATATCGCGAAGCTGTCGACACCATCTTCGGAATTATTCAGAAACGCTTGAACTCCATGCTCGATGCAGCCTCTGATCCCAACGCCACTCTCTCGAGTTTCATCGATGACCCTACGCCCGAACAACACATCCCGAAGGCGCTCGGCCTCATCCGCACGCTGATTGAGCGGTTCGCAGGCATGTCGCTCACCCCGTTGATCCAGAAGATCCGAACGTGCGCGAGCTCCATTTCGAAGGACGAAGAGCTGAGGTCTTGGTTCGACGAATTTTTCACCGCGGTCCGAAAGAATCTCTCTGAGCCTGGATTTGTGCGCTCAGAAGAGTCGAAGCGACAACGCAAGGACTTGCGTGTACGCTGGAGGACCTTGCTGGAGAAGGACGAGACCTGGAAGAGGGCTGTGGGTGGCGTGAAGGAGGAATTGGCAAAGCTAGAAGCAGGCTTCAGGAACGACCAAGATTTGACGAGGGTGAAAGAGGCGCACAAGAAACTCGGAGACGATATTGAGCAGGGTTTGGTGGAGGCTGGAGACGAGGCGAAGACGGGATTACAAGCGGCCGTCGAGCAAGCGACATGGTTCTGGCAAGACCTCTTCAAGGTATACATCCCGAGGATATTGTCCAAGATGCGCGATGTTCCTATCCCAAGGTAGGTTCTTTTCTTGCATCAGTTGTGCTGTGGCACTAACCGTCCATCATTTAGGACCGAGTACAAGGACTCTGAAATCGAGTTCGTCCTTGAGAATCTGGATATTTCATCGTTCAACATCCATCCATCGCATGTCTATATTCGAAATATCACCGATATTGATATTCGAACTTCGACACCCCCATCCACTGCGTCGCGCACTGCTATTGGTACCCTCATGCACATACAGATTCAGACGCTCCAGCTCTCGCTCAAGGACATCTCGTTCTGGTACAAAGACAAGACAGCAACAGTCGGCCCAAGCGAATTTACAGGCCTCATGGGGCTTACACTCCCGAAGAAAGGCGTCGATGTGGACTTGAAGATCCGACTCATCCCCAGCACCGCGACAGGCCCCAACTCTCGCGAAGAGCGCAAGCATTTCCACGTCATCGAGCGCGCGACGGTCTCGATCTCGGAGGACGTCAGCATGGAGATCAGGGAGTCGAACCACGCCATGTTCGTCACCCTCTTCCGCCCGCTTCTGGTCACCCACCTGCGCCAGGCGTTGGAGAAGACGCTGACGGAGCAGTTCCGCGCCGTTGTGGATTACGCCGACGGGGTAGCGTTCGACATCAGCAAGCGCCGCGAGGTGTTCGAGGACACTGGCTTGAGCCACGGCGCAGCGCTCGCCGCGGCGGTGTGGAGCGAGGTGGGCAGGCTCGAGCGGGAGAGCCGGCTGGGGGTGGAGATGGACTGGAAGGCCACCGGGACTGGGGTCGTCGTGCAGCAGCAGATCAGGGTCGGCGCGGACGAGCTCGGCGAGGGCGGCGAGGTGCGTCGGTCGGCGTTTGCGGTGGGCGCTGAGCCGCAGATCTTGTCCGGGGAGAAACGCGGACCATTAGGTACCGGGTCGGAGCCGCTGAAAGACAAGCTTGGGCGCGTGGGCGAGGAGGCGCTTGGGATGCCGGTGGACGAAGCGATGGCGCAGGTGCCGGGCCTGCAGCACAGCGTCTCGGGGGTGGATGTAGACGTGGAGAGCTTGCAGCAGATTAAGAGTGATGTACAGAGCACGGCGAAGGGTGTGCTGAAGGAGGGGAAGAAGCAGGTTTCGGGGTTTAGGAGGAGCGTGGAGAGGAAGCGTGATGCGGAGGCGAAGAAGGAGGGGTGGCAGAGCAACGTGTTCGACTTCTAGGCTAGGTATTATGTTGCATCGATGATTCCGACCTGGCTACTATCTTTTCTCTTTATCTTGGGCTGAGGCATATGTTGTATAGCGGCAAAATGTAAAACCCATATCATTACGACTTTCTTCATTCATGCATCGTCTTCCACAGACAGCCACAGCCTGAGAGTTACAAAGAGCGCTTATACGTCTGTCGGTCGACGTTGAGTCTTCGAGAGCAGATCCAGCCACCATGTCTTCAAATAATCCCAATCTTCGATACATATTGACAGCCTCTGGAGTTACGGACAGTAGTTGCAAGAAATGACCAGCATTGTCGACAAGCGTCTCAAGACTCTTGTCTGAAACGTACAGTTAGCCCGAGGAGCTAGGAAAAGTGCTCCGCTCTTTGCTACTTTATGGGCTTCATGCCAGTCTTTCAGCAGTGATCGTAAGTGGTCGCACAGCAGGTTCAAGATGGAGACATAGGGCACAATTCGACTTGGGACATTGGGAATCGGGATTGAGACCGCTGGCATAAAAACCGAGCTTTGTAAGGTAGTGGATGTGTTGGAACCGATAGACAATGATTGGGGGCTTTGCACCGGAAATCAGTGAACACAGAGTGAGCGCCTGGCAGCTGGCATGCCTGGCGCGCAGGTGCAGCTGAGGTGCAGTAACAAAGCAGCAACAGGTTTTTTTGACAGCTCACCAATTGATACGCGGGAACCGGGCCGGAGCAAGGCGTTCCCCAGCGCCAGCCTGGCGCCAGCTCACGCTCAACTTGGCTCAACCTTCTCAACCTTCGCTAACTTATGTGAACGCTCTCAGATCCTTTCTTTAATCTTCAGAGTCCTACGCCTAGCGGCTGTAGAAAATACTAGAAGATGAATGGCTTATCCGCACCAGAAGTATGTCATGCATCGGGCTCGGGCTTCGGTGAACAGTTATTTGAGTCAGGCTCCTCTTTTATCTTCAAGCTAGCTGGCCGGGCTGCCACATAAAATAGCCCAATCCCCGAGCTTGGCCTACTCATCCAACAATCGCTTTGGTCCTTGCTTTTCCATACAGTTCCATCATTGGCGTATAAAACCCCAGAGGATCCATTTGAGATGATCACTAACAATCAGCCTCTTCGAGTTTTAGCCTCAGCCACTCCCATCTCACTACTTTCAACCCACTCCAACCAATCGACCCATTCCAGATAACATGCCTTCCTGGTTGATCACTGGCGCCAACAGAGGCATCGGCTATAGCACTGTCGAGCACTTGGTGGGTTACTCGCAGACGCCCGGTGTAAAGATGTTGTTACTGACAGTTATCATCCTATTTACAGCTAAAGGACGAGAATAATTTCGTCGTTGCGACTGCACGCAGCGTTTCTGGCTCTGAGCTGCAGGCTTTGGCTGCGAAGCATCCGAAGTACCTCAAGCTGGTCGAACTAGATATCAACAGTCAAGAGAGCGTTGACAAGGCTGTTGAAGCTGTAACTCCGCTCCTCCCCAACGGACTTGATTATCTCGTGAACAACGCGGGCAAGAACCCACAACCTACGACGTCTTTCGAGGAGTTGTAAGTAGCACATCTATCCCTTCTGTCCATGCATTTATTCACCCGCTTTTTTCTATTAGGAACCTCGACGAATTCGCAGACGAAATGACCTTCAGCACCGTCGCACCCCTCCGCGTCTCCCGCGCATTCCTCCTGCTCATCAAGAAATCTGAATTCAAACGCATCATCTTCATCTCCTCCGTCCTCGCCTCCTCGCACATCACCTTCCTCATGGCGGGCCAGTTCAACGCCTACTCCGTCGCCAAGGCCGCGCTGAACATGCTCGCGCACAAGTGGGCCGCGACGCTCAAATACGACGGGGTCACCACCGCCGCGATCCACCCTGGCTGGTCGCAGACCGCGCTTGGGGAGGGGATCAATGACTGGATGGCGAAGTATGCGCCGCAGGTGCCGCATTTCCCGCCGGAGGCGGCTGCGGAGAATGTTGTCAAGATCTCGGAGGCGCTTACTTTAGAGAAGACGGGCGCGTTCTGGCATTTCGATGGCACGAACCTGCCGTGGTAGAGAAGTTATTATTGATATAGTGTAACATTATTGGACGTGCCCTACGGGAGGGTACAGTGTTGATATAGTTCTTTCTACGGATATAATGCCATCATTAACTGCATCCATGTCTTCCCAGTTCACCTTGAGGAATTATTAGACAAAAGGAGCCAGTTCGGTTCTGGAACTGGATGATAATTGGCTCTGTAGTGGTTTTTTGGGACCATTCCAGCCTCTATCGAACTCCCTATATAACCTTTAACAATGTCGATCAGAGGTATATTCGGTCAACTTTAGAAAGCAGGACTATGTACCGGGTAGCAATCTTGAAAGCTTTGAAGTTACACTACGGCGGCTACGGATCGGAAGACTGCTATGGAAGCACCTGATTGTAAGACGATCGAATACTATGTAGTACTACCTTCTGAGGGATCAACATTGAATTTGGTTTTGAACAGTAACGCGTAACGGGGGCAAAGACAGGAAGGGTGAAAGTAAATGACAAGGGAAACAAGAAATCAAATTCAGAGGCATTCTAAGACTGTCCTAAGAAATTATATTGGGCAACTTTATCCAGATGCGAATGATTCGACGGCGCCGTGAACTGCAGTCAAAAAGAGGGCAGCGCTGGATGGTGGGTGGACTCGCACCACCGCTATTTCTGCTGTCCCTATCGTCACTGGAAATTAGGCGGTGGTGCTGGGGAAGAAGGTACTCTCAACAACGGAGCCTGTGGGGGTGGGGAAGATGCTGTCGGTGGCGTTGGGGAAGAAGGTGCTCTCAACAACGGTGCCTGTGGGGGTGGGGAAGATGCTGTCGGTGGCATTGGGGAAGAAGGTGCTCTCAACAACGGAGCCTGTGGGGGTGGGGAAGATGCTGTCGGTGGCGTTGGGGAAGAAGGTGCTCTCAACAACGGTGCCTGTTGGGGTGGGGAAGATGCTGTCGGTGGCGTTGGGGAAGAACGTGCTTTCAACAACGGTGCCCGTGGGGCTGGGGAAGAAGGTGCTCTGAATAACGGTAGTGACGATGGTGAAAATCGCCTGGTTGGCTGGGTAGCAGACGAACTCTTGGCCAGTGGAATTGGTAGAATTGGATGCGGGCACCCAGCTAAACGTCAGATTAAATCAGGTTGGTGTCGGCTTCCAGCTTCGAATGAAGATGGGGCACTCACTGTGAAAAAGCGGCTGCGTCAACCCCAACGCTCATGGCAGCGAGGCCTGCAAGCATGTACAAAAAGGTAGATTGCATGGTTGATTAGAGGCAAGATTGGAGAGCGAGTTAAGTTCAGGTTTGGAGGTACTGAAATTATTCCAGTATTCACAGAGGTTTTTTATACCATCGAGCCTCGCGTAACGCACGGCCAACATTGCCTTCGAGTGATTAATGCAGGAAGGAACTGCTCTGAACGGCTTGAAGACGCCTCGTCTGTGCCTCCAAAATGTCGTCAGACTGGGTACATGGGCCTGTGGTTTCGGCAAGGTTGCATCCAGAGATACTATATTAAGATGTGGCAGAAAGAAAACTGCGTTAATTTCTAACACACACCGGCCATAGATGTTAAGGTTGCGCAGGATCACGGGGTTTTCTTCCCAGTTGTTCCAGTCTGGGAATTCATAATACCGTGGAAGAGACGATCAGCGATCAATGGTAAGAAAGAAGCTGACGAGTTGTCGGCACATTCGACCAAGTTAGGCAGGCACGGCTGTAAAAGACCGTTTCGAAGGAGGACTTTGTTCAGTGAAGCCTCGATTCGGATGTGGTATGCACATTGGATGCCTCCACAATATCTCGAAGAGGGCTCTCTAAGCAACATGATGCTTTTTTATTATTATCAGCGGTTGAATTAGTCCAGGAGGAAGTTTGTTAACCTACAACAATCTTTTCTTCAAAAAATTCATTCTGCGATTCTCTTTGTGAGGATATGTTATCATCTCCAGATCACTGCAAATATTAGCTAAATTAGCTAGCGACTATACACAGAGTACTACATCCATTGACACATACCTTTCAAATCGACCTGAACTTCTTTACGGTCAACCGATTCAGACTGAGAGCCAACGGTTGCCAGGATGAGCCTCTGCAGCGCAACTAGCAGCTTATTTGCATCTGATACCAGAGCCTGTCCTTTACAAGAATTCTTGCTCTCGTCTATTAATATTGATACGAGAAAGGGTTAACGAGACAAGATTTCAAGTGAGTAATTAACAGCGTAAATCCAGAGCTTTCGAGGATTCAACACCATAAAGTCGGCCTTGAGTAGAATATAAGTTGTGCCGAGGCAGGTTGGAGGCAGGCAGAAAATTTGGGTTGTCGGAAATGTAATAAGTAATCCTCCTGAATGGCATTCAGGCATTAACAGAAACTGCGATAGGTGGCAGCAGTTGACAGGACCTTTAGGTGCAACTTCGTGGAGGTTGACTCTTCGGGGTTTTCCGTTGACAGCGTTGTGGTGAGTACTATAAATTGCAGTCCTTTCATAAATATTTATGTGGTGAGATGGCCGAGCGGTCTAAGGCGCCAGACTAAGGATCAGAGCATTTGATGCTCAACGAATGTGGGATTCAAACCACGATATCTGGTCCTCCGGGGCGAGGGTTCGAATCCCTCTCTCATCAAATTTTTGACCTTTGTTATTGCTCTAGATGTTTTGCTACTTTGCTGTAAGAAGGTAGAACTGCAAGAGAAAATCATCTTTCAATTTTTTTGAGAGAGAGGAAACCAAAATTCTGCTCAAGACATAGATTGGAAGTTGTGTTCTTCTGGTAACCTGCGATCGAGTCCCTCTATCGAAAAAATTCTATTTACCATCAAGGTAGAGGCAGTATTGACTCGTTACGTGCTTCAGACGGATTTAAAAATCTGTGCGCACGTTGAATGGGACGCGCTGTCAATAAAGAAGTGGCAGAAACGCGGCCCTTACGAGTATCTATGTTGGCTCCGCAGCGTCCAATATTAATTGATTGAAGCCAAACGTGAAAGATAACAAATGAACACGAGACATAGGTAGGAGTCCGCAGGACAGCTTCGATTCTCGTAATGGCCTCGAAAATCCGCTGCTTGATGAACTGCGCAGCTTTGTGTCCCAAATGAAACAGATACACTGAACTTATAAATTGGGACGGCTCTCTGCACGCCATTCTCTCATCTATCATACGACCTCGAGACGCCGTTGGTAAGGGTCGCTTTTTTTCTGTAGCTCCTGTGATATGCACTTATGCATGGCCTGCTTTTAGGTTTTGCTGTTGGTCATGGTCGATATCGAATCCAAAAACACCTCCTCGAAGATGGCCGTCCCCACTGACGAGAACTGGCAAGACTCTCTGAACAATCTGGAAAGAGAGCTCGCAGCTTATCGCAAGGCCACATCAAGCGGAGCTACAGAGGACGAACTCGCGTCCGCCGCAGCGAGAGTCACCAACGCCGTTCAGCTGGCACAAGCTGGCAGACCCTCAGACCTGACCAAGGATCTGCCTCCTGTATACCAGTCAGCGCCATCCAACACCTCGTCCGAAGCGACTCCAGCCGTCAAGCCTAAGACTTCAAATAAGCTGAAGCGAAATGCCAACCCCGATCCGCCGCAGTCGAACTTGGAAAGCACACAGAATATATCCTCCGATACATCGAGCGTCAAGAGCGACAATCCGGCGAAACAGATAGGCCGCGGCTTATTGATAGTGGTGGCGACACCAGTCGCCGTAGCTGGTATGGGTTTGTATGCAGTCGGCATGATGGTGGAGGGGACTGCGATGGTATTGAAAGGCATGGGCTCGGTTGGGAAGAAACCTTTCCAGAAAATGATACGTGGTGCATCGAAGGGGAAGAAGAGATCCTAGACGGAATTTCGACAGATGAGTCTCGTGTAAACTTCTTGTATGAGCGGCGTATATTCCATATCGCGTGTATTAACACTGGCAATATTCAGCTTGTAAATTTTTACTTCAATTCCCATATATACGCTTCGTCTGGTAAATTTCGACCTTGACCCTAAAGAATCTTTTTATATACGCAGGTTTTGATATTTCAACTTGCTAGCATGAGTGTTCGGCGGTAATTCTTATTTATTTACAACTATTCCTGCATAAAGCCCGACCAGAACAGCCTATTGGCATCGATACGAGTTAAAACGTTGATATTTCTCGTTAAGCGCCCATATCCAGCAAGGCCATGATTCATTGACGTATCATAGACTGCGGATTATTACCTGGATTCTGAAGGATCGTTTCAAAAAACGAATGAGGTATCCGCAGTATCTGGCCTGCTCGTTCCAGGACCATTCACTTCAATGCACCGTTTAGTATGCAAGTGAGAATACACGACTCTGCCACACGGGCAGGAAACACCGCAATTCGCGATATACTTATTATTTTGGGATATCTTGCATGCGATGTTTTGATATGTATACTGCGCATTCTTACCCCAAGAACAGAGAAGCAACTCCGATTCTTCTGTGAATGTCAAAAGAGACGTTATGACAATACCTATCTGCCATCGTTGAAATTGCTGCGCAACTGCGTACATCAATTGCGGTATCTAAATGCCTAGGGACATTTCATAATGGTGATAAATACATTTAATGGTTTACGGACCAGAAAGATGATCCATTACCTTTTGGCTTTCTCATCCTGCTCAAGGTTTTGAACGACTTCGTGAGTAGCCTTTTATAACTGAAGCTTCTGTATGACCGAGCTGATGGAATATCAACTCCATAATACAAAAGCAATGGCGACAACGCCACCAGCAGTCTCCCCAGCGGCGTCCGAACCAGCACTGTGGTTGAACGACACGAGAAGCCAGCCGTTACTCCAGAGGAGCGACGCAGACAACAAACAAGAGCCCGACAATGCCCCAGTTGACCTGGGACCAGCTCCGAGGGGTCTTGGCCCGATTCAGCTCGCCCCCGACATAGATGAAGCCACCGACACCTCATCGGCTAGACAGCCTTGGCGGTGCAATCACCTGCTCGAAGAGATCCCTGCCGAGCACAGGAGTGTCTTGCGTGATTTGGGGAAAGGATGCTTGTATATCATTACCACGCCCATTGCCTTCGCCGCCGTCGGGCTATACGCCTGCGGTAAGATTATAGAAGGAGTGGCGTTGATTCTCAAAGGGGTCGGATCGTTTGGAGTTAGCTTTCTCATGGACCGACGGAATCGAGCACCGCAATCCCCTACACCTGAGGCATGGGTGGGGCTGGATCATAGCGGTTGAGGAAGAGGGATGACAACCGGCGCTTTCCCCCCATGTGTTGTACCACTAGGCCGCGGCCAATGTAACAGTAACGTTTCAGTTTGCTCAGTGGCAATTGCGTAAATCATTGGTTTCGTTTTGGAATTCCCGCCAGCAAACGGGGAATAATGATAGTACAAACAGGTCCATAATACACAAGCGTTAGCATTGACTGCGATGATTTTATACAGTTGGACCCACGAAAAACCCATAAAAGAAATAAGAATACGGAGGTTAGAGAGTCGGCCAATTGGATTCGTTTCCGTCGGCGTATGGGGGTGGTGGTTCGTTGATAGATCTTGCATCCTGATGCCGGTCCATCATCTCTGGTTCTTCCTCTACCCTGCCCCCCGCCCATAACATCCGACCCATGGTGCCTGTCCTGGTCGATGATATCGCAGACAACTGCATTCCCAGTATATTACGAGAGTCGCTGATCGCGGTCTCCAGAACGTATTCAGAATCTGGAGAGACGTATTTAGAATCTGGAGAGACGGCTGATTGAATTTCGCCCTCGACAGATTTCGGTGGACGGCGAATAGCCAACGACGGGAACCTTGAGAAGCCTGCACGCGAAACACGCGTTGAGGCTGGTGAGCGGCCATAGGTGCTGGCCATATGTCTATCCAACACAATGCCGCTGGGATAGTATGATAATCCAGTGTTGGGGGGGTTATCGGGCGATGGGAGAGTGCGATAATGAATTTCAGACGGTTGGGTCACTCCTGTCCCGCCCATCGTAGTGTATCCCACCTGATACATCGGCGGACTCGTATCAATTGGAGTGGAAGGCAGCTGTCCTTCGACCTCTGCTTGAAATTGACTGGGCGTGGTCGTCGCCAGAAATTTCTGGTTCTGTCTCTGACGCCTGCGCAGATATATGACACCTCCGATACCCAGTGCGATCAGAAAGATTAGCATAAATGCAACTGCGACTCCTATTGCCACGGAATGCCTCTTCTTCGCAGCCGATAGAGCTCTATTGGCCGCATCGGCGTCCTGTTGAAGCAGTGTTGCATTGCCACTTGAGTTCATCAGCCCCGCGCACGATACATCAGAAGATCCTGTCCCAGATCATCTCAGCAATGGAACAAGTTCGACTTGCGATGCTTACATACCTTGCGTGTTGACGATCAATGTTCCAGTAGCCCAACGCCCTGTTCTTTTCAATACCAGTGAAAATTAAGAATATGGATAGCGAGATGATGTGGTCCAATACTCACTGGTCACTGACGGCGCCTACATGATATATTGATCAAAAAATGAGAGAGAAGGAAGGCTAAATACAAACATACCTATAAGCTGTCCATTTGGGGCCTCACGATTTATAAAAGTGTACATATTATCCCCGAGGGGCATACTGACATTCGTCACGACGGGCGAACCAAGCGCACCAAGAGTAACTATATAGGGTGGCACTCCGCCGTTCACGGTAAGGCCCCAAGGCTGACAGGTCTCAAGGTCGCCTGTAACGTTCGAAGTAATCGTGAACGCAGGTGTCAAGGTCGGCGTGGTGACACACTGTGTATTCATTCCCTCTTGTGAAGCATTTGTTGAGTTTTTTTTGCCAACCAACCAAAGGGATATGTGAATTTACCGTTGACAGTGAACATACGGGGTTGGATACCACCAGCACTCCCATTTGCATCAACGACACTGAGAACGAGCTGGGATCCTGCGACGTCGTAAGCCAGAGGTTAAATCGGCAAAAGTAACGCGACTCACCAGCTGGTTCGGTCACCGTCCAGTTCAGATTGTTCTTATCCGTCCCAATGAATGTTGTCACCGGGGTTTTACCAACAGCAAACGCGATCATGTAGTAAGGAGGGGTAGCAACAGTGCCATTTGTCGTGTTGTTGAAGGATTCCACAATAATCGACAACGAGAAACACGTAGGTATAGAAGTCGATAAAGCCTACCGCACGTAGATGATATCATGAATTTTTGAGCTTGACGTTAAGAATACGCGCCAAGAATCCACTCACTGTATTGGCAAAACTCCATCGAAATAAACCGCTCGTCTGCGCTAAAGATGGCGTGATAAAGGCGGCGATGAACCAAATCACACACGCGCAAACTCCAAGCGACGGCATTCAGGTAGGAGTCAGGGCGATTCCAGCGCCCGCAGAAAGTCGAATTGATTCCAAATGAAGGTGGGTGAAGAAGAGGGTCAAGCCCTTCTAAGACGCAGACCGCAGGACTGGTCAATTAAAAATGTGAAAGAAAGAGCATTTAAACACACCTAACAAAAGGGGCCAGCCTTCTCTCTGAAGAATAACAGTACAACAAGACGGGACGAGACCCCTGGTGGAGGGAGGGAGGAAAGACGAGAAACTATGTCCTTCGCTGGAACATGAGGTGTGAGTGCAAGCGGGAAGCTCTTGTCACTTGCTGTCAATCTTGTGTCAATCACCACCGGACTCCGCGTGGAAGTGTCTGGGAATACACACCACGACATCTCTACCCCGCCACCATCATTATGCGGCCATGGATAAGCAATGGCAACGACAGGAAGTGCAAAGTACCTGGAGATTGGCTGTCGAGTGGTTATCATATCAGGTGAACTGTAATGGAAATGGATACGATCATTGTTGTAGAGCACTGCAGACGCCTTTCATCTACATCTGCAAGTATTTTAGTGGCAGATCATGGACATTGACTGTCAGTAAGTATAACACTGACTGTTACCTTCTTCGGCGGGAACGGTTGATATGAGTAGTAGCTGGATTCTGCTGGAACCCGTTTGAAGAAATTAACCGGTCAAATTCAATGATGATACGATGATTGATCTGCAAGCTAGAAGATGCATCTTTAGAGACTTGAATAACACAGAATTGACGCTCTCATGAAACTAGGTGGACTTTGTTTAATCAAAGCCTTATCCCTTGAATTTTGTTTAAACATTAAACAAAGTCTACCTGATTGCGGCCTGGCCGTGGCCAATGTAACAGTAACGTTCCACAATTTGCTCAGTTGTAATTGCGTAAACCATCGTTTTCGTCTTGAAATTCCGATCAGCAAACGGTGAATGATAATAGTAAAAACAGGTCCATTATAACAGGTGTGAGCATTGAAAACGATGATTTATACAGTTGGACCCACTAAAATTTCATAAAGAACACGAAAATTAGAGAGACGGTCAATTGGATTCGTTTCTATTAGCATATGGGGGTGGCGGTTCATCTCTGATAGATCTTGGATCTATCGTCTCTGGATCTTCCTCCACCCTGCCCTCAGCTCCGAGCATCCGACCCGTAATGTCTGTCCTGGTCGATGCTATCGCAGACAACTGCCTTCCCGGTACATTACGAGAATCGCTGATCGCAGTCTGTGGAACATATTCAGAATTTGGAAAGACGGCTGAGCGGATTTCGGCATCGACAGATTTCTGTGGACTGCGAATAGACAACGACGGGAAACTTGAGAAGCCTGTACCCGAAACACGCGTTGAGGCCGGCGAGCGGTCGCTGGTGCTGGCTGTATGTCCGTCCACAGATACGATGCTGGGATAATACGACAGTCCAGCGGAGGAGTTTTCGGGCGATGAAGGGTTGCGATAATGACTTTCAGGCGGTTGTGTCACTCCTGTTCCGCCCGTCGCAGTGTATGACGACTGATACATCGGGGAAATTGCATCGGTTGGAACGGAAGGCAGTTGTGCTTCGACCTCATCCTGAAATTGGCTGGGCTTGGTCGTTGCCAGAAATTCCTGGTTCTGTCTCTGACGCCTGCGCAGATAAATGACGCCTCCGATACCCAGTGCTATCAGGATGATCATCATAACTGCAAGTCCAACTCCAATGGCCACGGAATGCCTCTTTTTCGCAGCCGATAGTGCTGTATTGGCCCCATCGGCGTCTTGTTGAACCAGTGGTGCATTGCCACTTGTGCTCATCAGCCCCGCGCACGATGTATCAGAAGACCCTGTCACAGATCGTCTCAGCAATGGAACATGTTCATTGACTTGTGATGGTTACCATTCGTGTTGACGATCGGTGTTCCAGTGGCCCAACGCCCTGTCCTTTTGAATGACAGTAAGAATCAAGGATATGGATAGCGGGATGTTGTTCCAATACTCACTGATCACTGACGGCGCCTACGCAATATATTAATAAATAAAGGGGGAGAGAAGAGAGCTAAACTTGAACGTACCTATAAGCTGTCCGTTCGGGGCCGCACGGTTGATATAGGTGAAGTTATTATCCCCGACGGGTATACTGACATTCGTCACATACGGCGAATCGAGCGCACCGAGAGTGACTGTATACGGTGGCACTCCGCCCTGCACGGTGAGGCCCCAAGGCTGGCAGGTTTCAAGGTCGCCTGTAACGTTCGAAGTAACCGTGAACGCAGGCGTCAAGGTCGGCGTGGTGACACATTGTGTATTGGTGCTCTCTTGTAAAACATTCGTTGAGTTATTTTTTTTTGCCAATCAACGAAAGGGATGTGTGAATTTACCGTTGACAGTGAACATACGGGGTTGAATGCCGCCAGCACTCCCATTTGCGTCAACGACACTGAGTGCGAGTTGGGATCCTGCGCTGCCATGAGACAGAAGTTAAATCGGCCACAAAAACGCGACTCACCAGCAGGTTCGGTCACCGTCCAGTTCAAATTATTTTGGTCGGTCCCAATGAATGTGGTCACCGGAGTTTTACCAATAGCAAACGCGATCATGTAGTACGGAGGAGTACCAGCAGTGCCATTTGTCGTGGTGTTTAAGGATTCCACAATAATCGATAATGAATAGCATGTGGGTATAGATGTGGATAAAGCCTACCACGCGTAGATGATATCATGAATTTCTGAGCTGACGTCAAGAATACGCGCGCAGAATCCACTCACTGTATTAGCAAAACTCCATTGAAATAAGCCGCTCGTCTGCGCTAACGACGGTCTGATAAAGGCGGCGATGAGCCATATCGCGTACGCGCCAATTCCAAGCGATGACGGCATTCAGGTGGGAAGTGGGGGGCGATTTCTAGCGCCCGTAGAGAGTAGAATTGATTCCAAATGAAGGTGGGTGAAGAAGAGGGTCGAGCCCTTCTAAGATAGGCAAGAGACGCAGGTCTGGTCAGTTGAAAATGTCAAAAAAAGAACATTCGTACACACCTAATTACAGGAAGAACAGTAACACCAACGAGACGGGGGGCTGGGGGGAGGGAGCAAAGATGAAAAACTATGCTCACCGCACTCCGCGTGAAACCGTCTGTGGGAATATACACTACGACCAAGCCCAAGAAATATGCCAAGGCAACGCCGGTGCACCTTGGAGAATGGCTGTTGACCGGTTATCATATCAGTGGACAGTGGAAATGGATACGATCATTGTTGTAGCTGTTTTAGAAAATTTTAGAAAATTTTAGACAGATTTTAGAGCACCGCAGTCTGCAGACGCCTTTCATCTACATATGCGACTATTTTAGCGGCAGATCATGGAAATTGACTGACAGTGATACCAGCTGATACCATCTTCGACATATGAGTAGCTAAAACCCGTTTGAGCAAATTAGCCGATTTCCACCAGCTGGAATGTGCCAAGAGTCTTTTAGTCTCATTTCGGTACCATAGATCCGCAATGAAACGGCTTTCTTTCTTTTTAGGTTGCAGCATAATTCTCGGGGAATTGATTGCCTCTCGAGGTGTTGTGGGAAGGTGATTGGGCTAAGTGTACGCTCATCGGCTCAGGTTCAATGATGATATGATGGATGATCTACAAGCTATGTAGAAGGATCTTTCGAGACTTGAATAACATAGAATTGACGCTCTCTATCTATGGCCACTTGTTAGATATATGCGTGGCGAAGGGTATGAGAAAGACAGACTTACGAAGGACTAGCACCCCATCTCGAATTTCCGAGACAGCGATAAGTCCAATCGAATGGAAACCCTCATGAGAAAGCATGTTTCTTGTTAGCGCAAACAACTCATTATCCTCAAATGCACCTTCGAGGCTTCGAGAGACATCAAACATAAAATCTGAAAGGGAATACATTACAATTCGTATCGAACAAAATCACTGCGTCTGCGCTCCATAACCCCGGATCCCCTCGGCGAAGGACCAAGACGTTTCAATATGTTTGGACTCCGTGATCTTCACACCCTCTGCTGTGATGGTAGCGATTTGATACTAAATGAAAGATCATACTTAATCACCTTTCGCCGATTTGAACCAACAAGCCACATACCTTGTTCAAACTCCTCGCATCACGGTAGAAAAGCACTTTCATGCTGTTCTCGATGATGGCGAGGGCCTGTTCTTCGGTCAAAATGTCCTCGTTTCCTTCTACAGCTGCACGCAGCAGGGGTTGAGCGAGGTGGGCACCAAAGCCTGTAGCAAGCGTTGATGCAGAATATGTGGTTCCTAGCAGATCGACATAGGCCAAGAATCTATCAATCGAAGTTCGAATCAGCAATTCGTCACAAAAATACGAATCCGCTTGCCTCTTGCCGTCTTTGAATCCGCCAACAAGAAGGGAGTTCCATAACGGGTTCATTTTTGTCCTTCGTGCGTACAACACTTGGGCAAGGTATTCATGAATTTCTGCAGGACCGAGAGAATGGCCATCTTGGGCTGTGAATTCATCGATGATGAGCTCGTCCAGCATAGTTTGGATGTATTGGAAATCGGACATGTCGCCTCCAGCGCCGATGACGGTGGTGTTTCCTACAGGATGGAGACGTTGAACGTCTTTGAAACGGGCCAAGGATCCATAGGATGCTGTACAAAATTATTTAAAACAACCGCCGTTGCGATACAGGGCCTGGATAGAACGCACCAAGGTTGTCTGCCGCCATCATAATGCCATCCTTGTACTTGATTGCCAAAACACTGGTTCCTGTTACGATCGGCTGTCTGCATCAGGGTATGTTAGCAAGAGCTACCGCCACTACTTGAGAGACGGCCTACTGTGTTCTTTGGACTCCGGCCGTGAAACTGTCGTTCTTGGGTCGTTGGTGAATAGGATAGGTTCCATACGCGTCGAATGCCTCATTTCGCTATCCAAAGAGTTCGCGTTGAGCGTTAGTTTCAACAAACATTCCATTTAACTCACTGGACGGCCCCAGTTTGTTGGAAAGTGATCCATTTGTTCAAAGATGAATAGAAAAGTTGATGGACAATGTGAAGGAGATAGTAGCAGAGAACGCGCAAGAGGGACGCGTATTCACTATTGCTGATGTAATTGCATCACGTTCTCGATGATGCATCGATGATGCTGCGGCCCGGACGTCCGCTTAGCAGGCCTCAACCTTGCCTCAACTGCGAATTCAAACAAAGTTCAAACGTTCAATATTCAATATTCAATGGCGACTTCGGGGCCATTAATTTCAAACAATAAATGAAGGTATTGTATAACTTGTAAGTACATGGATGGAATATATGTTTCACGTCGATTCTACACATCTTCATCCGCTCCGGCGCTTTGGCGAACCATGAGAATGAAAGCGGCATTTATTTCTTCGTAATCAGCGCAATTTCTGAGGAGGTTCTGTGCGTTAGACTGCTCCGCCATTTCGCGTACTAATACATACAAAAGTTAACAATAATATTCCCCGTAGAGAGATGAAGACTGACTCGAATCCACGGTCAATGGGGTCATCAATCGACGACCAACGATTTCCTTTTGCATTTCTTCAAAAGGTCGGGGATACGCCAATATCCAGACAATTGCATTATCTCGAGAAGTAGATCAAGAGGCGCATTATTCATTGGTTGAGTTCCAGTGTATATGTAATCTTTGTACGAAGATAAGGAAAGTTAGTATTAATAGTGGCAAGGCAGTCGAAGCACAGCACCAAACTGCGACGTACTTAAGATAGCCTGAACACATTGTCTTGAATTTTCCCGCACCGGGAACTCTATTGGATCTTGAGGGGATGCGGCGCGCGATTCTATGAACCCGCCACAAAACGAGTCTGAGAAATATTCGCTAACCACAGCCAAGAAAGCGCGATGAGCAACCAAAGGAGGCAAATCACCAGAGCCGGATTCAGAACTGTCGGCAGGTCCAGTAATGAAAACAAGATCTGTAAGGGAGTTTTGTTGCCGAAGAGCATCAAACCCTTTGCGAATTGCTTCTAGTTTCAATGTGTCGGAATTTGTGGAGTGCTCAGAGGAATATTGAGGATGATACACTTCGAGGACGCCTGCGACCCGAAGCAGTTTTTCGAAAGGCAGTAAGAAGTTGCGAACATAACGGAATGAGCCTTCCGTATCTTGCGTTTCAAATACTAGATGATCACGATCATCCCAATGCCAACCTTGCGTGTCAGGATCGTCGACGTTTAAGAAGAGACTACCATTGGAAATTTGATCAGCGATAACTTGGCTGTTCTCAGCAGAGGCGTTGTCGACAAGGAAGGTGTATGTTTGGATCAAGTCATGTAAGATGATCCGTCGCTGTTGGCGCGATGCCGTGGCGGAAAGGGATGCAAGTGCTTGAAGATGGCGTATCTGATATGCAATGAGCTCAATAATTAATACAATATAGATGCTCGGTGAAGCCGGTGAAGACTTACTACTTCAGATATATCCGGTCGACCTAACGCTGGATGGGCAATGAGAACTCGCTGGTGAGGTTGTACAAGGAAGAGAGCTCGTTGCGTCCATGCCACGGCTTCGAATTCTCTTTTGACAAGATTCAAAGGAGACACGATATTCGGTAAATTGGCGATATCCAACGGAATTGGTATTCCAGCTTCATTTTCCCTTTGATCGTCAAGACGTCGCTCAGCATTCGTATTTCTAGGGATGAATGAGATCTGGTCAAGTTCGCGCCAAACTTCCTCATCATCTGCATCGACATGCATTGGGAGAGAAACACAGTATGTCTCGAAGAGGGCACCAGCTCGCACGATTTGCTCTTCATCTTGCCTGCTGGAAATTGCCTCGGCGCAGATCCGGAATATAGGAAGATCCAGCTGCGCATCGTTGCGCAGCCTATGTTTGTAGAAAAGGTGTTCTACTTCGGCGAGCTCGCGAGCGATGAAATGATCTGAATCGTCGCCAAAGATCGCCAGGAATAAGGGCGTTCTGGCATAGAGCTCGTTGGAAGGAGTCATCACTCTATTCGAGTTTGGAAGGGGGATGGGCTGTGTATATGAAGGCGGCAAGTGAGGAATCCAAGCGCGTAAAAATGCATTATAAAGCCGCAAATCCGAAACTTCCATGATGTCCGGCAAATCTAGCATATCCGCCACTTCCTCGAATGTTAGCGCCGTTTTTTCTAAGGACTTCAATCCTCCATAGTTTGCAACAAGGACGCGCATGAAGCGCCCTGCAGTGGCAATATTCAACCCATCGGGAAGCATGGATACGTCCGTTGCTGGACGATGCTTTTCTGGCATTCCATTCTTCACCGATCGCCAAATAGGAAGTCGCAGTGCAACGGGCAAGAGATTGTCGGGGATAGTTTGGACATTACGCCGCGCCCAGCTGGCAAATGCTATCAACAATTCTCTTTCGAGATCGCGGAATTTCTCGTCTAAAGCATCAATCAATGAAATAGCAGAGAGCACGTTTTCGAAATTCAAAGAGGGGAATCCTTGAGATTTTAGAAGGGGACGAAGGCTTTCTGGCGTGGGCTCTTCATCCAGTCGAACCACAATCAAGCCCAACCGATGGAGGGCGGCACGGAGCAATTCGTCTCCTTCTTTACTTCCGCCAACGAGTAGTGCTGTTCCTTCCTGACATTGGCTGAGAGAGACGAAGATATCGGGATGTATGGTCGGGACCAATGGAAAGTCAAAAATATCAGGAGAACGTAGACCCAACAAAAAATATTCATCCCATGTGTTCCAAAATTCCGAGATCCACGCCTTTGTCTGAGAAGCAAGGCCACGGGCAGGAGAGCTGGTAGGCAGTGTTCCTTCAATGAAGCGCCTGATCCCTGTGGGCTGGAGGGGCATTACGTTGACACCCAACTTCAGAAGTTTCGGGACTCTAAGCTGAGGATGCACGAAATGTTGCGATGGGAAGTTATGACGGGCGGCAATAGTTTTCGGCGCCCACACGAAGTATTCTGTTGGATCAGAGGTATCGCTGAAAGTCCCAAAGCTTCCATCTTCAAGTGGCAATATGGGAAGCCCAAATAGGTTGCTTGGCGTACCACTGGGAATGCTGCTGGAAAGGTAGACGATAACGTCCTTTATAGTCTCGAGATTTGATTGGGTGATTGACGAAGAATCCTGTAGTATCTCCGTTCTCAAAAAATCCGGGGTGACTTTGGCGATATCAGATCGGTCTGGGTTCGTTGCGAGGCGATAAACAGCCTTTGGAAGTTCGACCATGTTATAAGGTCTCATATCAGCTAGTACGTCTTTGATTTTGAGGGGCTCTTCTCCAGAAAGGACAGCTTCGGTTGCGAGGAGCGACATCACGGGATAGAAAGAACTCCGGAATAGTTTGCGGCCGGAATTCATTAGTTTTTGGGAATAGAAAGCATCAACGATGCTACGGGAATAAGGATCGTCATTGCTACGGTGCCATGGCCACCAGCTCTCATTGTCCCTGTCGTCGCCAAGTTGCAGCATTTGCTCGAGCACATAGAAGTATAGAGATGGAACGATTTCAGTCAGCAACCATCTGTTGTAACGCGTTTCTGGGCCGGCGTCATCGTCCATGCGGATCTGCCTTCGGTCAGAGGCTAGAATAAAGGAAGCCATGACATGGACTGGTAACGAATTCCGTATTGCGAGGGGAAGTGTTGAAAAGAATTTAAATTTATCTGGCTTTTGGGGCGAATCCTCGAGTAGGAGGGCCAACCCAGCGACTGGGGGTAAGCGGAGACGAAGTTCTGTCGCGAGAGAGTGTAGATCTTCGGGAATGTCAGCTTCCGGGACGGTGACGCTGGCGACTTTCCAAGTCGAGACGGACGTCGAGTGACCCGTTATTGCTATATGAGTCATCGAAAGTCCGTGAAGGGAGTCGATGCTATTTAGGGTGCGTTCCGCATCGAAAGACCATGTAAGTCTTTGGTGTCCATCCGAATCACGTATGAATCCTGAAATCCTCTTCATGCGAGTAAACAGTAGGGAATCCGAGGCCGACTCGCTAAATGACTTCACGATGTCCTTTTCTACATCATCTGCCGTCCATATGTTCCTCAAAATATATTCTGACGCTTCCAAATGTGAATGTTCGCGAAGAGGGAGAAGAAAAATGGTCTGAATTGGGCAACATATGAGCATGACGACGGAATTGCGGGGCGTGAACTATTTTGACTTACGCCATTGTATGGAAAACTGTCTGAGATGTTGAAGCCAAATAAACCGTCTATGGGGGCAAGGTGGCTTCGATAAAACCTAGATATCAATAGGCATGAATTATGGGTTAATTCTTCATAACGTTCACGGGAAACATACTTTCGAACATGATCTAACGGCAACAACAAAGCAGCTGAATCTCGAATAGGAAGGTGTGCTTTGGATGGATTCAGAAACAGCACTCGGTTATTTGACACAACAATGGCCAACTAAACATAGCATGCCTTATTTAGCCATTCGAATTGATGAATTATCGTACAAATACGCACCTCCGTGAAATGGAACATCGTAAGAGCCCCAAGGCCAAACTGTCCGATCGTTTCGCGTTTGTTCTGCTTCCCGCCGACACTCGTGCGACAGATACCAGTGAAATCTTCGTCTGCGAACGTTGCGTTGTTGTGAACAACCAAGGATGGAGATGTACAAAATTTCGCCATCACAGGGGATAGAGCATGAATTTCGGTTGCCTGATCGCCACGGAAGTTGTTGATAAGCAGACTGAATTCTGTCGCGTTCGCATCCGCTGCATTCGCAAGAAATTCGGTTGTGAATTGCTTCTCGGTGTACTGGCTCAGAGTTTTTCGTACGGTGATGACAGGTTTCTCGCCCATTTCCACGCCAGAAATGGCGAGGTCCGCGTATTTCAGCCCAAGCCGTCCCAAAGAGAGTTTTTGCGCCAGATTGTCCTCAAGCAAAGGATGAGAAATGAAGGAACCGTCCGGTGGGATCAGTCGAACTTGGTCTCCAATATCGTTGAAGAACGTTTCCGAGAAGGGACGAAGAATGTTATTCACATCGGGAACTAACAGCCCTGAGCGGTCTTCCTCGTTGAGGTCAGATGGAAGAGAACGAAGAAGGCTGAGCGCAGCATTGACTACATTCAATGATGGAGCCTGATCGCGTGCCGACTGTAGCTTGGAGAGAATAGCGGCTGTCGACGGTCTTTGGAATGAAGTTGAATAAATACATAATTCGAAGAGCTGGCAAATCAGATTCTCACCTATCCGCACATCCCATCCGTCGAAGGAATTTCCGAGTCGGTTGATCAGTATGGCAGATTTGAGAAAATCCGGACTCTGTTAATGGCTGTGAGAAGACAGCATTCGCCGTCTCTGAAAGCTTCCTATCAATCGTAGGCACCCATTTGCGGCCGCGTGTAATATCGTGTAACGGAATCAATTCCTCATCAGTAGATGTTCGACTGCCGATCTCCTTGATGATTTCGAAGACAACAGGGAAGGCATCCCCGGGACTATCAAGGGTGCAGGCAAGTTGGCTGAACAGGATTTGGATCGGCAGTGGTCTGTCCCATCCCAAGGCAGATTTCAAGGATGTGGGAATGGTCAATGTTGGATCAACGACCGCCAAGACTTTGTCGAAAAGATGGCGCGAGAGCGTAGTGGCGTCGCGGCATTCCTCGAAGCCGCGCAGACCTTGATCGGTTGGTAGCCACTGTTGGCGCGGAGATAGATCCAGCTGTGCGTAGTTGAGACTCGTCTTGGCCATAAGAGACAGCAAATACTTCGAAAGGTCCAGCGATTTCCGAGAAGATGAAGTCGAGGCGATGGCTGCAATCGTCTCTCGGACAATGTCGACGGTTAATACGTCCTGCATCAGCTTCAAGGATCGCATGGATCGAATGATGCTGTCATCCGAGGGTGTCGAATTTCGAATTCTTCGCTCCAGGTTGTCGGCGTAAAGGGGCGCAATTGGCGATTTGGGGTCGACCACCTCGATAGGCTCCTTGCGGGAGCCAGCTTGTACTGCAACGAAGCTGGTCCGTTGAAGCGCTTCGGTGATGCGAGGAGGAATGTATCTCCAGTTTTGAGCCATGTACTTTAAGGCAGCAGCGTGAACGTGATCCGGCTGCTCAACGAAGTGGTCGACAGTAAGAGACAATAACTCAACATCCGACAGATGTTTAGGATGAGCTGATTCAATGGAATTCATGATGAACGGCGGCGTCGTCGAAGAAAGCTGGAGGAATATGATGTCAGGAATGGAGGGCAGGAAGGTAGGCGTCTGGACATTTCTGACGGTGCAAGTTGAAGGGAGAGCAGCCCAAACCGTCGATAAAATCTGAGCGCCTTTAGGATACTGCGCAACTGGGAAGATGGGCAAGCTTCGCAACCGTTGAGTGCGCTGGTCGCCGAGTGGCCCGCGCAGACTTCCGGAACCGGATATATGATGAGCTATGTGCCCCAGAATTGCCTTACAAGCATCACCTGACAAGTTCAAGTCATCGAAGGACGACGGAAGAGAATCCAGTAGCGCATGGATATCTGTAATTGAGTTGGACAAGCCATATTGCATAAGAATGTTCTGAGCGGGCTCCGACAGCTCGGGATCAAGAAAGGGAACGCCCAAGGACGCAAAATGCTGCACAGTCACCGGGTGTTCTCCGCGAGACCGGAATAGCGGTGAATCGGCCTTGCGCAGGCCTCGAGACGAAGGCAGCAAGAAGAGCTGGCGGATATTTGCGTACAACTCTGCCTTGAGCGGATACGTATTCTGCCAGATCCAAAATGCGGATAGCCATTTGCGGGCTACGGGGTCGGTTTGGGTGCGGGAGAGATCCAAGCCCAACCTGTTCGGGTAGACGGTAAGGTACTCGATGATTCGAGGTACGGCGAGGTTTTCAACGTTGAGCATGCCCGGACCATAAGTGCGAAGAGTTTCTGCGACGCTGGCCGGAAGGGAATGTAGCGGAATCGCATTGTCATCGCAGGCACCGAAAACGTCAAATTCTGCACGTGTCAATAGGATGAATAATGTTGTGTCGCCTGCAGTCCAAAGGGTGGCCTTCTGTTTATTGGGTAGTCGGATAAGGGGAAGGCCAATTACATTGCGGACATCTTTGGTGGAAAGTAGGTATGTCAAGATGGTGTGGTTGACATTGTCGTCGGCAGCGTGTAGCTCGTCGACATGATTCTGTTAACGCGTAATTGGACAAGTGCGCTTTTGCTCTGCAGATGGAAATCACATACCAGAAGACATTGATGGGCCTCGTTGGGCGTAAGCATACGAAGGTTGTCACGGCTAGAGTTCTTGATCAAATTGACGATATACTGTGGCGGACGAGTCAACTTGAGGCCAACGGTGGTCAAAGCTTTCAAGACGTCGTCTGAAATGGTTCGATCTGCCGTGACCAAAGCATCTAACGGACGGAATTCGGTAGGAGACGCCGTCATACCCCCAATCTGATAAACGGGCCAAATCGACGATTTCGCCGAAACAGAGACATCGAGCATTTTTTTGGGCAGGAACTCCCAGTAGACGTTTTCGCCGCTCGTTGCAGGAGACTGTTGTGGTGGCCAGGCCAGAAAAATGTCGCTGATCGTATCCTTTTCCGCCATGATTTCCAATAACAGCTTCCACCCTTGTGGTATATAACGATCAAACAGCAATTTGTTCCATTCCACCAAGACGCTATCAGAGTTAGATCAGTGCTTAACACAGAGGAAATACAATCATATTGGACGTACTGATCGTCACTCCCTGGCACGAGACCGATCTCGCGGGAATTACGCAGGTTTTGGCGCGACTGGGTCAGAGCGAAGTATGCGTGTATGTGGATTGGGAATCTCGTAGGCAGCGGCAACGGCAAGAACGTAAAAAGCCGGCCAGTCGCAGTGTCATCTGGTGAGATAGTCAGAGGCATCGCAAGCCCTACGGTGGGAAGGAGCTTGTGTTCTTTGAGGATGCGCGTTGTGATATCCGAGAAGCCTTTCGAGAGTAATCGGATCGCCTCTGCTTGGTCGAAAGCGCATTGTGCGATGCGCCAGACTCTTTCGTCGCTATCGCCTTCAATGAGGATGTTCACTGTCGCAGTGTATGTTTCGGCGATGGGGCCGTATTGAGATCGCGGAGAACGAGAAATGGACAGCTCGGCCATACATGTGGAAACACCCCGTTCGTTGATATCGTAGATATCGATCTGCTGAATGTGCTGGAGAAAGAGCAAGGATATATCGATTTCCTCGAATACGAACTCGCGGAAGAGGTGTGCTATGTCGTCGGACGCAATAACCTTGGAGCTAATCCTGCTGGATGTCTGTCGAAGTGGACAGCGGATGATCGTTCCATCAAATCCGGACTGGGGTAATTGGGGGTTCAAAAAGTGGGTGAAGGAAGTTAATTGGCCAGGGTTGTTTCTCAATATATGCGCTAGATCGAGGCGCTTCCCAGCTGAACCGGTGAATTGCATAAGTGGATCAAACATGGCAAAGGTATTGCCTGACACGATTTGGGGACAATCGGTAATCTGATTGGTTGTATATCAGTCAACGTTCAACCAAGTTATTAAGGATCGTTACATGGAACAAAGACCTGAAGCCAACGCCATATTTGCCAATTTTGCTACAGAAAGCGTTATATGAAAGACAAACTAGAAAGAACCACGACTCTTACGATGAATCATCTGCTTTTGAGGATTCGTAGGCGAATTTTAGCGCGTGCCAATCATCGGCAACGAAACTGGCATCGTTGAAGGCCAACAAGGCGGGGCCTTGGGTTGACGCGAGATCTGGATGGTAGAGTTCGGTTGTCGCGTGTGTTCTACGGTCGAGCACGAAGCTCTATATGACCGTTAAGCGCGTTGAATGGGGAACCGAGAAAGCAGAAACAACCACGCACCTGCTTAGACGCCCGCGCATCGTCCGAATTCTGCAATATCTCCCTCAACAGACCAACCGAATAAGGATAGTTCCCCAAGATTCCTCGCAACGCTCCCACTGGGGTGGTTCCGTGGGCAAAGTCGTCCTCCATGTCGTGGTGAAGGTGTTGACTTTTGACGGCACTTCCCAGAATCGATGCCTCTTATATAGACCGTGGTATCGATGGGATCTTCCTCGTGTTCTTATCGACTGCGTACCGGCGCCTAAGTCGGAAGTTGGCCAGAGAATCCCTAAGAATCCAGGTGTAAAAGTAGGCCTCGAAAACTTCCCAGTTGTTGGCAGTCCCAATGACAAGTCGCAGCAGATACAGCTATGATGAGATCAGAACAAGGACATCTTCATTCTGTCTGTCTTGATATCGTTGTGGGCGACTGCCGGAGGCCCTCGGCGCTGCGTGTCAAACTTTAAAGATGCGGATAAGAAAAGTTCGACCTATTGAGTAATTTCCCATCGTTTGCTTCCAACGCAAGCGTAATAGAGGATGTAGAGGGCTTATTTCCATTTTGACGATTTCGTCGTTGTAAGCGATCGCTTGAGAACAGCAGTGGTTGAGATGGAGAGTTAATGGCGCCGAGACCGGCTCCAGATCAGATCAAGCGCCGCCAATAAATCCACGTGATTAACGCGTCAATACGGCCAAATAAACGCGCAACAAAGGTAATTAAGCTTGCGCGCGATCAACAAACTACTCTTCTTCTTACCACCATCACCTCCGCCGCCACCGCCCATCCGCAACCCATCCTCGGGCCATATTAAGACTCTAACAACCCCTCAACAACAACTGTGACATGTCTGGACGTGGAAAAGGTGGAAAGGTGCGCCTGTTCGAGCTCGATAACCTGGCCACCGCATTTAATCAATTGTTTGCGCTGTTTCTAGGGACTCGGAAAGGGTGGTGCCAAGCGTCATCGCAAGATTCTTCGTGACAACATCCAGGGTGAGTTGTAGCTGGAACGCGCTTGCTGCTGCGGATGTCGATGCTGAATATTTCACCAGGTATCACCAAGCCCGCTATTCGTCGTCTTGCCCGTCGTGGTGGTGTCAAGCGTATCTCGGGTCTTATTTACGAGGAGACCCGTGGTGTTCTCAAGATCTTCCTCGAGAACGTCATCCGTGACTCTGTTACCTACACTGAGCATGCCAAGCGGTGAGTATCCATGTACATGCCTCTTAAATTGACCTTGTTCTTACATGCATGGTCCCTCAGCAAAACTGTCACTGCTCTCGATGTTGTCTATGCCCTCAAGCGTTCGGGACGTACCCTCTATGGTTTTGGTGCCTAAATCTATGGTTAGCATTTCCGCCAACCTTCGCTCGAACTGTTAATGAACTGCTCATGTGCAACAGTCATCATACCTCGTTCGTTGTCTTCAGGCCTCATGCTTTATGGATTTCTCTCCTCTTATGTTCTTCGTTGATGTACAATGTGTATAACATATCAAACCATACAATAACTATTTGTTAGTAAAAAGACACTCCATGTGAAAGCATTATCCTTCTGCTGAAGTATCGCACTAAAATCCGTCAAACGACCCGTCTTGCTCTGGACCTGGGCCCTGAGCAGCAGATGAGTAGATTGTTGCACCGATGAATATTAGATAGAGCTGACTCATAGCCACTCGAAGGCATATCGTGCATGCCTCATGAGTGATAAGTGAGAGTTTGGGCACAATAGAGTGGGAGCAGTCAGGCGCAGTCCGAGTCCCATCTCCACTCTTGCGAAAGTCACAAGTGACTCGAATCGTGCGCCTCGGCTCCGTCGGTTGCGAAGCAAGATTAGTATGGATCCCATCCCTGGCATAGAAAGTAGCCCTCTCGAGAAGTCGCCCGACTGGAATCGGGTTTGATATAATGCACATAATTGAAGTTCGGCTCCAAGTGCTCCTCGCGAAATTCTTGTAGCAACGGATGAGTGAAAAATTTGACGCTAGCAGGCATATTTCAGTATCTCCCGTACAACGGGGAAAGGAATTGAAACTCACAGCAGCACGCCACCACGCTTCCTCCCAATACTATCCGCCGTCCGCAAATTTGTCCTCGCAAACTCAAACACAGCTTCGCAAATCTCCAGACTCGCTTGCGTATCACGGAAGTCGTGCCCAGTCACATTCGCCGCCATATCCGAGAGGATGACGTCCGCCTTGCCGAAGGGGTTCCCTGGCGCGATGAGCAGCTGCTTGATCTCGCGCGTCGTCGCCTCCGCCATGAAGTCGCCCTGGAGGGTGTGCACGCCGGGGATGCGCTGGACGGGGAGCAGGTCCACGGCGATGATCGTGCCGCGGCCGGTTTCCTCGTCCTTGCCGACGTCGTCTATGTTGAGCGGGTCGAAGTGCGCGAGGCGCTCAGGCCTGGGCCGGCCGCGCATGGGCTTCTTCGGTTTTCTTTCCACCGGTAATTCTTCATTGGAGTTTTCTGCACCACCGAGAGGGTCGTCTCCAAGCTCCCGCTCGTCGTTACTCTCCGTGGGATACGCCAATATCTCAGACGACGCCGGCCGCCACCCGAGCTTGTTAGCGACGACCTGGCTCCACCCCCCTGGCGCCGCACCGAGGTCAACGACAGCATTGACGTCCGGCGCGTCTAGAAAGTGGTCCCAGTTCTCGTTGATCTCGAGCAGCTTGAACGCCGAGCGCGCTCTGTACGCCGCGGGGTCGCTGAGGCGCTTCTTCACATAGGGGTCGCGCAGCTGGCGAGAGGCCCACGAGGAGGACTTGGACTTGGACTTTTGGGAGAGCGCGATGAGGGTTTGCCGGAAGGCCATTCAAAGGATAATCTGGTCCTGCGGCTTGGGCATTTGGGAAGGAGAATATGTAGGTGGCCAGGAGTACGAAGCGCTAAAGTCGATGACAAGGAAAAAGCGGAGGCTGTTGCCAAGCAAGAACAAACTCCGGGATGGAATGTCTGTCGGACTCTTGGAAGCAAACTCTTGGACCAAACCTTGACTTCGATTCTGTCCTTGTACCCATCGTATCATATCATGGCTGCTGCGCCGTCTTCTCTTTGCCCAGGCTATAAGCAGGTCGAAGCGTTTGGACCAGATGAAGAGTATGAAGACGAAGAAGAGGTTTTCTACGTCACCTTGGACATGGGGAATATCGAGCCGACCCTCGTTCCGAGCTCCTCGTCTTACAGATTGATTGTAAGTTTAGGGGGATGGAAAGTCCCGATATTTATTGCCGCTTACTTGGATATAGGGATTAGACACGCCGACGCCCTATCTTCAACTGCAAGGGACCGTGCTTAAGGGCCGACATGATATGCTTCTTGGTACCGAATTGATTTTTACAGACGACAAAGGTATGCTTTCGTCGGCGACACAACACATCATGTTTAGTTCTAACAACATTTCTGAAAGAAAGCCACGACTGGAATAAACGCTCCGTTTCATACTTAGCCAGCACAGAACAACGAATCGCCTTCCAAGAAGTAACGCTCGTCCCGAAGCTCCCCTCGAACAAAGGCAAAGAGCGCGCCATGGATGTCGAAGAAGATATGCAAGTCAACTTCGAGGAGCACCATACGCCAACGGACGACCGCGCTGTCCAGATTGAGCGCCTCACTGGTCTCTCAGCGCCTCCTGGGCGCGCTTCACGCGCGCGCAAAAGCACATCGACGCCCAAACCTGCTCCCCGGCCTCAACGACGGGCATCTACCAGGACACGGAATACAGGAACTCGCGAAAATTCCCCTTCTGACGATGACGATATGTACATGGATACCTAGCGCCATTCTCGCCATCCCAAATCCACGTCTCTTTTACTTGTTTAAATGTGTTTTTATTTATCTCGGCGGCCTCCTGTTACCTCCGAGCGGTCATACCCAATCTCAGTCTCTGCCATGGTTTTGAAAAGGTAATCATTGATCCTAAGAGGTCTGCGGTACAACCATATCTCAAGATGGCATCATGGCTCCCGCGGCCAACCGAGCGATATCATGTCCCAGGCAGCACCCGTCAACAACCTCTCCTCTGGTCTAGCTGGATATATTCCCTTTGTCAACACCAGCCTTGAGCGTCCGATCCAATATTATATTATGGAATTCCCGCTGATATCACCTGGTGGAGTATCTCAGCGCGTATCTCAGCTCTGTTGATCACCAGAGGAGCCTCTTGTTTGATCTGAAGAAGCAACGTACATCTAAAGCGACTCTCCCAAAGGAATATGCGTCGCAAGGCTTTGTTCACTCTGGGATGGTATTCGGGTCTGCGCCGACCTGGTACAGCTCCGGCGCGGCCCATCTGACAGCTCCTCCCGCAGTGGGAGTGAGGAATGAATCGTTTCGAGTCTCAGCGCTCAGCCTGGACCTGGCCAGCCATTTTAGGTTATTTTCATGGAAATACAGCGGCTTTCTGCCCTCCACGTGGATTCTTCGATATACGATATTCTCATGTGTGTCCATCCTTGGTCCATTCACATACACATACACACTGGTTAACGCTCTCCTCAAAATTATGTCGATATGTTATCATTGTCTAGCCGCTCTAATCATAAAAGTATGTGTACTGTCGGCACTCAGCAAGGTGCAGATGTGATTTTCTGTATCGATTCCTGAAATTGCACCGGGTTCTGGCCTTGCCCTTGTGTATATTCTGCTGCTGTGAGATCTGTTCCCTTACCCACGTCGCTGCAGTAGACCTCATGGGTTCTCTAGTACATGAGGCCAGTACAATTACATACTCTATCGATTGTAGCATGCAGACATCAGCCCCCAAGACAGGTTTTAGGCCATATAGGGTAAATGCGGCGAAGAGCTTCGAGCGTATCGCATTGGGCTTCGTATATATCCACATGACTCAACCTCAACTCTCTCTTATCCTTCCATTTCCTCAATTCATTCCCTACAATGTCGAGGTCCATTGTTTCTGGCACATGGAGATCAAGGACGTGGGTTCCCATAAACTGCCTCTCCTCCAAAGTGCCAGCAAACCTTGTAATGAGTCTCGAGAGAACGCACTGACAATCATATTGCCAGCGTAAAACATGAACAGTCAACACTTTCAATGGGGTGGAAGAGCTGAGGGATTCAAGCGAGTTGCATATAGCATCTAAGTCGTGCGTTCTCAAAAAAAGCGAGCGCAGATTGACCAATGAGCTTAGATCTATACATGGTCCTATTGGTAATAAAATACTTTAGTTATGTATTTAGAGGATGGAAAGAATAAATTCATACCGTTGTCCAATGACTCGTTTTTCATAAAATGCCCATAATCCATGCCAAGGCTCAGATGCTCCAGCGTATTTGAAAATCCCTCGAGGATTGAGTTCAATGCATCCACTGAACTCCAGCCGCCATGGCATGAGCAAAACATCCGAAGGTCGAACGTCTCGAGGGCCAAAAGAGTACCATCAAGGGACTTTAGCCACTCGAACAACAATTTGGTAGGGTCTAGTCTCAGACGAAGGGTGCGGAGATTTCTGAAATGCGAGATAGATATATCAGGACGCAGGATAATGGCTTGGTTGTCGGTATATATAGAGAGTGTCTGAAGGTCGTGGAAAGATGTAATAAGTCGCCAGGCAGCGTCGTTCAACGTGTAATTAAAGAATTCGCAAGAAAAATCGCGGACATTGGAGAGAGCGGAGCCACTCCAGGGTATCGAATGATTCGAATCCGAATGAGCGAGATAGAGATATGACACTTTGGATAATGTTTTCGATCGTGCCAAAACGTTGACTACACGGTCGATCAATTCCGCAGTCTTGATCGCGAGAATGACGGATTTCATGGCGGCGAGGATAGTGCAGTGATCGGATTGAGCGAGTGCGAGAAATGAGTTTGCATTATCCTGCAACAAACGGCCCCTTCCATAGAGTTCAACGATAAACCATTGGCTGAAAAGATGGTGTCGTGGCGCATGGACCCATTGGCGGCTTACAAGGCTAGCCGAATAGAGAGTAGTCCGATCGTCGTGTAAGAAGTCCAGGATCCTCTCGAGAATTTCTATAGGCGTATCGGAAATACTGGACGCTGAGGCTGTCATATGAAGTTGATGGGGTTTTTGTGAAGGTCAGAATGAAAAATTCCTTTCGGTCATTGTATATTTATCAGTGTGACAAAATCAAGTCACCGTAGCCAACACTTGACCCACACTTGATCCACATCCACTGAGGGCGGCACGCTGGCGGTGGGACCTCAGGGCATGGGAACAGATTGGTCGTGTGGATGATATATGAAGTGCCGGAACCAGCCAAGTCTTGGACTAATCAGACTGGATCTCACGTTTTGCACAGCAGTTCCATTACATAGAGCACACTCCGTACCCCTTGGCTGATTCTGAAATAAGCGCCTGGCGCATGCCGTAATCTCGCCGAAGATCACATCACGCAGATGGGATGCCGTCGTGCCGCCGTTCCCACTATTCGGATCGGCACTCGACGGTCGCAGACGATGCCGGGGTTGCTTATCCCAACAGGTGTTCCAAAACTCATGGGCTCCCGTTCTAAATGTCTCTTGATCCTTCTCTCCCCTTCTCCACATCCAGGTCAGCTGCCACGGTCCTCTGCACGGACTCTTATGCAGTATGGCTCCCCATCTGACGGAGACGAGTGAAACGGACGCCGCCATCAAGATGCAAGAGAAGAGCAGTGTTGTCGATTCACAGCAGCACGACCCTTTCCAGGTATTTCTGGAGGATGAAGAACTGCCTCAACATTCGTCAATGGTTAGAAAATGGATGGCCGTTATTGTCATAGGTTCGGCCGCGTTGTGTGTCACCTGCGCTTCTTCAATGGTGAGTGGTTTTCCGATAGGATATGTTTGTTTTCTGTCCTTACGTCACTTTTGTAATCATTTAGGCAGGCTTTACGGAGAAAGGCGTAGCGCGAGATTTTCATGTCGGGCACACTGTATCCATCCTCTCGATTAGTCTGTACATCTTGGGGTTAGGAATAGGGCCTCTCATCTTTGGCCCACTGTCGGAAGTATATGGACGAAATTGGGTTTACTGGGTGTCCTACTTCTTGTTTTTCGCTTTCAGCTGGCCAGTAACATTCGCACCAGATATATGTGAGCATTTGTACTTTCATACGTTGTCAATTCTAGAACTCAAATGTTCTGCTAAGCCGTGCACCTGGTATTCAGATTCATCACTGGATTCTGTGGATCAGCGTTTCTGAGCGTAGCCGGAGGAAGTGTCAGCGATCTATTCGATGATAGAACTGTCGCAAAGTAAGCAATTGCGCATTGAATAATGAACAGTCGACGAATTCTCATCCGTTGAGCTGACGGTGCCTTTACCAGTCCTATGGCTTTCTATACTATGTGCCCATTTATTGGACCCGTCCTTGGCCCTCTTGTCAGTGGGTGAGCACCTGGTCTACTAACTTGGACACAATATGTATCCAGCTGATCATTGGGAATGCATGAAGTTTCATCAATCAGGTTTGTAGTATTACACTTATCCCTGCGATCCCTCTCCTCAAGTAATACTATGATAGAATCTCGACTGGAGATGGACGTATCGAGTTCTCCTCATATGGATTTTCGTAGAGTTCATAGCGCTCATATTCGTGAGTAATTAGTATTTCTGTCGCATTATAATCACTAATACGAAAATTGTTAGATAGTGCCAGAGACATATATTCCCTACCTCATAAAGAGGAAAGCTCAAAGGTATGTTTCTCCGTTCGTAGAAAATCCTATGATACATACCAATATCATAGATTACGGAAGGAGACTGGGGATCCGAGGTATTGGTCATTACTTGAGCGCCAATCAAAAAACATCGGACGAGCGGTCCTCATTAGTTGTTATCAACCATTTGGTACGATCCCCCACCTATTTTATTTTCTACAACTGATTGATTTTGTCTGGGACAAAAATAGAACTGCTTATTTTTGAGCGTATGGCGCTTCTTTTGGATTTATGGTACGTTCATCCAGCCCTCCAACTATGAGCCAAAACATTCATTGCCATGCCTCCTCAGGACCGCTGTGGTCCTTGGAATCCTCTATCTAACATTCCAAGCATTCCCTTTCATCTTTGAGAACGTCCATGGATTCAACGAGCAAATGTCTGGGATGAGTTTCCTGGGAATTGGAGTGGGTATGATCATGTCTATTTCGACACAGCCGTTCTGGAATCGGTAAATCTAAACTTACTATCGCCTCCCGCACATCCCGTCTCACCATAATTACCTCAGTTACTACAGGCGAACGGCCGAGAAGCATGGGGGCACGGTCCCTCCAGAATCACGCTTACTGATGGGCGAAATCGGCGGTGTTCTCATACCCCTTGGTGAGGCCAAATCCAAACTTGACGGTCCAATATCCACTGACCACTTCCATGTCAGGGCTGTTTTGGCTCGCGTTCACGACATACCACGGCGTCCCCTGGATCGTCCCCATCCTCGCCTCCGTCCCCTTCGGGGCTGGGATCTACTTCGTCTTCACCTCTACGTTCACGTATCTGGTCACCGCGTACCGGCCCATCGCGGCGTCGGCGATGGCGTCGAACAGCGCTATGCGCTCTACGTTCGCTGCGGTGTTCCCGCTCTTCTCGGGGGCGATGTATGATCGGCTGGGGACGGTGGGGGCGACTGCGCTGTTGGCAGGGCTCACTGCGGTGCTGGCTCCCCTTCCGTGAGGCTATTTTCGTTTTTCGAAGTTCTTTTTTTACTGACGAGGGGGTTCATTTTTAGATTTATTTTTCGGCGGATAGGAGGGAGAATCCGACAGCGGTCACGGTTTGCTCAAGTTTAGGAAAAACGTTGGGGCCTAAGTTCTTCCAACTATTGGCATGTGCAAGTGCGATGCACATCTAAAAACTTATCTTTATAACGGCTCGAACCTTAGACGTCACTTAAAGTTTGAGTCAACGATATCTTTGCATGAAGGAGTCCTACCAGCCTCTTTCTTGACCGTGCTACCTCGTAAGGGACGCAGTGAGAGTCTGGACCCTTTTAACTAGGCACCTACGTCATTCTTATTCTTGTTACACCACATCCCCAGATTATCTTCGTAAGCTAGGGAGAATCGTAATTCAATATCTACGGTACTTACATTCAACGGTGATAAGCAAAGCTGACAATTCGAAAGTATTTATCAAGGTCCATTTTCCGTGCTATATCTCCTTAACTCTATAGTCTGGTTACACACCAATTCATCACCCAAAACCGCGTCTCTTCCGTTTCGACAATAAGGGCTCTGAGGTCCTTTCTTGGGACCTCAATCAACCGCGCATCTACCTTGATCCTCTCGCCTCCTTTACCATCCCCGCCCGCAAAGACCTCCTCCGTCCACATCTGTGTCCAGCTTTCCGGCGAATGGCAAAACATCTTAACAGGCGGAATGGGTTTACCCTCCGCATCCACCGCACCCTTCGGAAGGCCCTCCGTTCTGAACCCCTTGACGGGCCGCGACCCATGCTGCCCGAATATGACAGAGCCCTTCCGCGGAGAAAGCAGGGAGGCGAGGAGGTGCGCGAGCTCCAGCTGCTTGCTTTCGGGGAACAGATGGAAGAAGGACGACGCGTGGATCGCTGAGATTTTGCCCTGCAGCGGCGTCAAGGAAGTCAGCTCTCGCAGAGGAGGGGTCGCGGAAGGGATGTGTGCGATGTCATCTTCTGCGATGAAAGCGCCGCGCGGCGCGAGCATGGCGGGATCGAACGCGTCTCCGGCGACGAAGGCCGCAGGAAATGTCTCTGGGGTGGATTTGAAGAGCTCGTGCCCGTAATCCCAAAATCCTAATTCCAGAGCCGAAATCGGGTGAGCATACTTTATAGCGATACATGCGCCACAGATGTATAACCATAACCGCATCGCACCTTGGCGTAAATCTGATGCTATGACGTTCTCGACAGGCCAACCATCTAGCACCGCTTTTCTTGCATCATTGCCGACTGTTTAGAGGAAGGTCAAGAGCGATATAACGTTTATGATCAAGTATGGCAGACGCACAACAACATCCTATATCGAGCAGTATCGGATCCTTTCGTTCTTGAAGTAACTGCAAGGCTTCCTGGTACCCTGGTTGAATCCTTGCAATCTTCAGTCTGGTAAAAGCAAACGATCTAATGCACGGATATCCGTAAACCTGGGGATACCTTAGCTACACTATGGGTGTCGGTGAAAACAATACATAACTCGCCTCATATGCCTTTGCCTGGACGGTCAAAATGTGCGATTTCAGTTCGTCCTCATCTTCGATTCCGGTGAGCTTTCGGAAAAAGAGGAGTTCATCGTCTTGGGGGTTGTATAGGGCCGGTTCGAGTTTCGGCCTCAGTTTGGGATCGGCATAGTATCTAGGAGTAGCCATAATCAGTGTAGTGAGAAGGTTATAAGCTTTCCCCAGGCGCAGTTCGATAAGATTGAATGATAAAGTCGTTCCTAATGCCGTTCCTTTTTATAGAAGAAATTACAAGACGGACCGGTAGCGCTCCCGAAGATATGTCAAGATCGGATGTCATTCCGTGGTGTGGTTCAAGTCCTACACACTCGGGCTTTTATTCAGCGCTCAACTTTGGCCTAGAAGCCCTAATGAGATGTAATTTTTGGACGCCCGGGTTACGGAACCGACTCTGACTACGTTAATGCGCCTGTTGTCAGCAGCGGGATATCCTAGATTCCGGACACACTGAACTGCGAACTTCGAGCATAAAGAGGAAAAGAAAGAGAAAAGACGACTGTATATCGTCTTTTGGGTATAGTACCGGATCAAAACAATTCATATATAACGAAAATGAGTGTGAGGTCGCCGTGGACGAGGTGCGGTCAGGACGCCTGTCTTTGGACCTGGTCCCTTCGGAGAAGCAGCGGCGCGGTTGGCCATAGCAGTTTTCATGTACACAGAGCGATTCGGGAAGAGCGTCTCCATGACCAAGATCCACTTCCGGAAGTCCTCGCCGCGCGGCTCAGGTGGGTGGATGTAGTTGCCGAGTTGCTCGCCTGTCATCTGTGGGGTGGGTTTGTACCTTGAGAGGGGATGCAGGAGCTTGGGGACTAGAACCTTCGTTAGCATGGGAGGTTAAGGCAAGTGGAAGGGTGAGCGTACCGTGTTTTTGTCCGTAGGATATTGATTTGAGACGGTGTCTGAATCTCACTGCATACAGATCCACGAACAGCTCGCTGTACACGGAGCTGTAGACCCGTGTAGGGCTCTGTCGCATGGATGCATCATTGTTCATCCGATCCTGAGGTGATTTGAGCACTTATGGGGCGTAGATTCAGACGAAGTATGACATGCAATCATATAACACTATACCGAAGGGAAAACTGTCAACAGGGAACAGTTGGCGTACGATGTAGGTAAGTGAATACCACATCACTATATCAAAGTCGTTCTGATCAGCCAATTCGCACAGACGCTCACAAGTCATACCTGGATGGACCGTCTTTCCTTTTGCTCCAGATTCTAGATCGCCATTAGAGCTCGAATTGTACGGAGCGAGGATAGCCCAGTTCAAGAACATCACAGCGTCATTTAAGAAACTCGAGCAGGATAAAAATCGGGATGCTAAGCTAGCCACGTAGTCGAGGAGCTCTGATGAGCGAGATATCAGTTCAGTGGCGGGCATCGGAAGTCGAACTTGAAGACAGAATGATGAGAGGCGAGACAACTTCTCGAGTCATTTTTTTGTTGTCTAAACTTTCGCTTTAAGCAATAGTGGCACGGTAGGCTGACTGTGATGATACTGTCGTTGTTGCAAGCCGTCCGAGTTGGAAGTGGTTGGATATCAAACGTGTCCGGCGCTCGTCCTGCCATCAATGGCCCGGTAATACCGGCCCGGTAGGTATTCCTGAGAGACCCCGGTCCCCATCCCAGTTTGCCAGTGATCGCAGTCCCATCCGAACCTCGAGGGGATCTGCAATACTTGTCGCAAAGGCAAAACCCCCAAGCAGCTACAGCCAGCAATCGAAGAATCGGATGCATCGAGGCAGAAGTTGTAATATCGCACATGTAGTCATGAAACAAGGACTGGCCTCTGGTGAGCACAAAGTGAGCATTAAGTATAAAGGACCCGCTCCTGCGGGGGAAGGCTCGCTGCGCCATCCAAGAGGTAGACTAGTACCGCCGGCCCGGGTGTGAAGCCGGGTGAAGCCGGGTGAAGCCGGCGTCCCAATGAGTGACAGGCATGGAATACGACTCTCAAACCCCACACATACCCGGCATCTGAGGCCAAACAAGTTTAAAAAATCAAAAAGACACACTGGCAGATATGAAATACGAAAGAAACTCAACGAATACATTTAGAAAAGCCTAGATATAAGACAAAGAGTGTATGGAACAAAAGCCAAAATGACGAAGCAATACGCCAAAATTCCAATTTTTTTAACATATTCATAGATGAGACCTCTATCCCTAACTACTGTGCAAGTTTGAGGGGTCTGAAGAGTCAAACGAGTGAGATATGACGCTAACAACAAACCAGGGACCATTTTCGTAAACAATATTTGTCCTTGTTTGCAGCCCGGTTCAGCCCTAAGAGAATGATTGCTCGCTTCGCTCGCATTATGGCAATGCTTATATTTTGGGGGTTGACATTTAGTTGACCTACCGTGCCACCGTGGGCGAGGTTTCTGCCACTATTCAAGAACTTTACTATTGTTTTGAACGTTTGAACTCTGATTCTTCCTATGTCGACCTCCAAGCCCCGAGACAACCCGTATCTTACCCATTTGCCGCCTCATGAAAGGGGAGTTGGGTCAGCAGGGTCAGACCCATCAGCAAAGAACCGTTGTACGGATTTGTACCACGACATGTAAAGGGAGATCAAGTCAGAAAGGCGATGGTGAGTTCGACACATGGGTAGTGATACTGTGTTGTATAGCGCTACTATGCTTGTACACTCGAAACATGGGGTATAAAATGTGCGCTCACGATATAAATATAAACAGCAGGTATGTATATCCTCCGCCCAAATTCATTCAGACATCCATGACGACCAATTAACGATTCTTTGAGGATGAGTTTTGTTTCGAGAGTCGCCCTTCTAAAGTTGCCAGATCCTCAACGGCTTTGCGCTTGGAAGTAACCTGAGGGATTTTTTGCGATTCCGCTTTGTCCTTGGGCCAAGTTCCGGTCTTCAGATGTTTGCGGATGGTATTGACGAGCCAATGACGCTCCTTTTCTAAATGATCCTTGAGTTTCTGATACTTATAAGCAACTAAGTGATCGCGAATGACTTCATCTTGTCCAGAGATGGTGAATCGGGATTTCCCGCAATGAGCGCTTCTTGTATTTCGAGGGCCTCCAAATCGTCTGGTTCGGGTGGTTGTCCGTAGCGAACTGTGAAGGCCGCGGCAAGTTCTTTTAACAAAGCGCCTAATTGAGGGCGGCCGTCGACCTTCAACTTGGATAAAGCATTCGACATGAAAAGGTACCGCTTCAAACTACCTCCCTTGACAGTTCCGCTGTCGTCGATATAGGCCTCGTCGAATTACCGTGTATAGGTGCGCATGTCAGTGTGACGAGTATCCTGCGTTGCTGATGAGGGTGGATTGCCACTTGATGGCGTTTGGACTAGAACGTGACTGTAACAGAGTGACTTTATTTCTTTTATCTTATCTTATCTTCGTCACACCTCCCTTATGTTTTGTTTTCCTTTCTTCGTCCTTCGTTTATATTTTGTTTCATTTTATTCTATTTTCCAAAGACTCTTTACTCGTAGACTATATAAGCTGTAGCTACTCGTAAATAGTCCCCCAGTGAATTCTAAGTCGTTATTCCCGTCTTTTTGTTCGCTACCCCCCGTGTGCCGAAACTCCCACCGCTGTCGCTTCACAGTCACAGTTGTCGCTTTCGTCACATCTTTTTGACGCTCATCAGACTTCTTAACTCGCTTGCTTCTATCTCTCACGCCGCCTAAGCGCTTGGAAAACTTCGGCTTGATCACCCGGACCACCCAGTACTTTGGCTGCACCTCCTCCATCTGTCTCTAGTCTTGACCAATTGTGTAATATACTTCGGTGAGTAATCAGTTTACTACCTTGTTACTGAATCTCTATGGCTTCCAGATATCCTCTCCGTAACCGACCTGTCAGCGAGGTGGGCTCCTTGTTCTCCGAGCGGCCCGCTAGCCCCGCTTCCGACGCTTCTCCCAGACGTTCGTACAGCGACGTCGTTGCGTCGAGACCCCCATCTCCTGTCCCTGCAGTCGAGAAGGAGGCTATCAAGCCCGAAGGCCGCCATCCCTGTAGGGGATCGCGTTGTAGATAGCTCCGCGCATGTCTTAGACACGCGTGAGAATTTTAATAAAAACTTTTTGCATTCCAATCTCCCTAAGACCCCGGGTGACGAGGACACCGCAGGGGATTGGCAGACCGTTACGCGCCGTCGCCGAGCGCGCAGCGCTGAGAGTCCTAGCGTCAGACACGCTCACAGGCCGGCCACCGTCAGGATAGCGGCGCCGGCGACCCCCGCGGACGCGCGGGAGGTCTTTTACAGTGCCGAGAAGTCTCTCACCTCGGACCAGAGAGAATTAATAGCTCGCCGTAACGAGCGAGTCAGCCGAGCGCCCAAGGAGCGCTCGCCATCACGCCAGGAAGGGCCGTCTGTACCCAAAGGAAAGGGTATTGACCCGCGTGAATGGGTAACGTGCCGTTGAGTCAAGACGAACTCGACGTTGACGCACAGCGCGCTGCGCTACGGTCGTATGAGGACCGTAAGCGCCAGCCCGCCGCCGCGGACGAGCGGCCGCAACAGAGCCATCCCGCGCCCCGTCGTCCGTGGCGCAGCCGCGCGCTGACCGGGCGACGAAGAGGGCGCCTATCAGCCTAGGCACAGGCGGCTCGCCGCGTCTAAGAATAGACTGCCAGCTGAGTCGCGCCCTGAAGCGATGATAGACCCGAATTCTTTCCTTGGCGTTGCGCTCAGGAAGATTGGTCGCCGATCTGCAGGCCGTGGTGGTTCCCGCACTCCTGGTAGTCCTTCGGATCCGAGTTCCAGCTCGGATTCGGATTCGAGCACGGACTCCAGCGAGGATCGAGGATCTTCTCGTAGGAAGAAGAAGTCCAAGAAATCGAAGCGCTTTAGTAATAAAGCCTTTAAGCCTACCTCCTATGACGGCAAACCAGATGTTCGCGCCTTTCACAGGTTTGTCAGGGAGGGCGAAGCTTATATCGTGGATAGTAAATTAAGCCTAAACGGCAGGCTTTTGCATTGTCCTACTTCTTAAAAGGCAAAGCATATGATTTCTATCTACAGAAAGTGTCTATGGACGAGGAAAATTGGGCCCTAGACGAGTTCTTTAGTGAACTCTATAATTATTGCTTCCCGATAGATCACCGACTTGAGATGCGCGAAAAGTTCAACCGTGCTAGACAAAATGACAAGTCGGTTAGTGAGTTTGCTCATGAGCTTGAGGAACTCAGCAATATCATTGGCTCTACCTCAGAGCGTGATATGGTGATCAAGTTCTGGATGTCCTCGGCGGATTATATTCAGACTGCCCTGTGGCGAGACGGCTTCCATCCGGACTCTTCGAGTGGGATGAAGTGGTCGCCCGGCGGCAGAGATCATCGAGATCTCGGAGCGCGCTTCGAAATCACGAGCGCGCAGGTCCAACATTGGACCAGCCCCCTCACATGGTGGACATGCCCACGGGAATCATTTCCAGCGTAGACACTCTGGGCAGTCCTCCAATAATAATAATAACAATCGGGGTGCTACGACGACTTCGTCTCAGAACCATGGTAATGCCGGGAACGGCAAGGATCGACGATCAGGAAGTGATCAGAATCGATCAGGTTCTTCGAAGCCATCATCGAAGCATGGCCATCAATCGAAGTCCAACCGCTCCCGCGAAGGCGCTAAGCGCGAGCCGAGCCGCACTCCGCGCCTGTCTGATAATGAGCTTGCCAAACGCAAGTCTGAAGGACGGTGCTTCAATTGTGGGGAACTGGGGCATTTATCGCGCAATTGCCCACATGGGAATTCGTATCCCATGAAGGCAAGAAGCCTCCCGGCGTGTCAGCATATAATCTCGAACCTGTTGACGAGTACTCCGATAGTTCCGTTGAGGTCTTGGACAGCTTGCCTCTCGGGGCCATTGGTTTCGAAAGCGGGACGCCGCATGTGGCGCCGCAGGGTACGAAGTCTAAGCCTAAGGACCATGAGGAGGATGATGTCGACTTCGTTGCGAGCCCGCCTAGAGAAATCGGCGATGCATACACTCTAGAAGCGGCATCCATTTTGGGAAAGCACGCTCCCTATCCTGGCGATGAGCGATACCAACATGAGCGTGATTGGGTCTTTGGACCTCGCTTCACGGTGACGCGCGCGCTTCGTCGGCCTAATCGCTATGTCATTAGGGATCAATTGACTGGTTTCCGTACGAGAATACATAAGCGCTTGCTTGTAAATTACAAGTTCGATTTAGCAGGCTGGTACGCTAAGCGGCCGAGCGCGCGCGCTTCACCA